>JAXCLO010000001.1:102631022-102650745 GCA_035583995.1 Arremon aurantiirostris
GTCCCCCTGTGCTCGGCACTGGTGAGGCCACACCTCAAATCCTGTGTCCAGTTTTGGGCCTCTCACTGCAGGAAAGGTATTGAGGGGCTGGAGTGAGTGCAGAGCAGGGCAGCAGAGCTGGGGAAGGGTCTGGAGCACAGGTCTGATGAGGAGCAGCTGAGGGAGCTGGGGGTGTCTAGCCTGGAGAAAAAGAGATCCCTTATCACTCTCTACAAATGCCTGAAAGGAACTTGTGCAGAGATTGGTGTTGGTCTCTTCTCTCAAGTAATGCAACAGAAAGAGAGGAAATGATGGAAAGTTGTGCCTGGGAAGGTTTGCATGAGATATTAGGAAAAATTTCTGCAATGAAAGGGTGTTCAGGCATTGCCCAGGGAAGTGGTGGAGTCATCATCCTTGAAAGTGCTCAAAAGGCCTGTGAGTGTGGCACTGGGGACATGGTTTAGTAGGGAACAAGGTAGTGCTGAGTTAACAGCTTGACTCGATGATCTCAGAGGTCCTTTCCAACCTTAATGGTTCTATGATTCTATGTAATGACTAGGAGAAGGAAGATTGTTCAGACATGGTTAGGTGATGACTATATAATGTTATTATAAAAATAAAAACCAAGATGGAGGCATGGAGTTCTATGCCTATTTTCATTATTCAGAATTATTATAAAAACTTAATGTAAGTTAGTAAGAAAATATCCCCATTTGCCACATAATTATTGTCAATGACTGACCAAGAAAGTAGTTAATCTAGGCATTTTTGTGGTTTCTGTCAAGTGCCAGTTCTAAATCACCACAAAAAAGAGACATGGTACACTAAAGTAGATCAGACCACAGAGATAAATGAGCTTGAATAGGATGGAAGTATAAAGATGTCTACATTAACAAGTAATGCAGGTCAACAGGACTGTGTCTGCAGAGAAACAGATGGCACTTAGGAGCTGACATTCATTCCATAAGCATTTAGAAGGATTATTACTTCAGGCAGTCTCTAAACCAAGCCCATGGATTCAATGCCTGGGAGTAGTTAAGAGAGCATTAGAGGTACCCCTGGAGTGCATATTTCATTTTAGATTCATACAAAAGATTCTAGCTGTCATCCCAGGGACTGCTCTGAAATGAGAATCAAAGCACATTTGAAGGGCTGTTCAGAAGACTGGTTCAAAACCTGTATTAGATCTGAACTAAAATGTTAATGCAGATGCAGCAAACATACATACATATCTCCTTTGGGAAACAGAGCAAAGATTAGCTTTCACTGAGATCTGTGCTGTTTTCACTTGCCATAGCAGAACTTTTACTGGTATAAAACTTTACTTTCTATGAATGTCTATATGTTTTTCACCTAAGAGACTTAGACCTTTCTATCTTGGAGGAAGTAACCTTTATACCATAGGTTTTAAAAGATGAAAAGATGATTAAGGGAAAAGAAAGGATGGCTGAAAGGTCTCAACCTTTTAAATGTCTAAAATTGTAGATAAATATACTCTGCTTGTTGTATCTGTGTCCTCTTCTCTTTGGGACCAGGGTGTTATGGGGAGCTGTGTCTAGGGCTTTGCAGAACTCCAGATAAGTGACATCTGTATCCCCTCCCTTGCTCACTGATGCAGCCACTCCATTACAGAAGGCCACTGGGCTGGCCAGGCAGGACTTGCCCTGGTGAAGCCCAAATCTCCTCCCTGTTGTCCATGTGCCCCAGCATGGCTCCAGGGGGGATCTGCTCCATGATCTTCCCAAAGGTGATGCTGACAGGTCTGCAGTTCCCGGGGCCCTCCTATTGACCCTTTTTGGAGACGAGTACAATGGTTCCTCTTTTCCAGTCACCAGGGACTTTACCTGATGTTGCAGACATCTTTTCATAAAAATCCTTTCTTTAGGATTTTCCCTTCTGGGAAGCTGAGGCCCCAGAAAAAGAATGTAAACAATGGTTTGCTGCTGCTGTGGAATGCAACAGGTGCACCTGTGATTGGCCCATGTTAGGTGTGTATAATTAATGGCCAATCAAGGACCGAGCTCTCTCTGGGACAGAGTCGGAGGGAGCTCCTTTGTCATTCTTTTCTATTCTTAGCTTGGCTAGCTTTCTGAAAACTTTCCTTCTATTCTTTTTAGTATAGTTATAATGTAGTATATATATATAATAAAATAATAAATCAAGCCTTCTGATAATGGAATCAACATTCTCGTCTCCTCTCTCATCCTGAAACCCTTGTGACCACGGTCACAACCTGACTTTACCTGTCAGGACTTTTCGAATGTCATGGAGAGAGGCTTGGCAACTGCATCAGTAAATTCCCTCAGGACTCTGGGATGCAGCTTACCAGATTCCATGAACTTCCATCCATTCAGGTTCCTCAGGTGGTCACAAACTTGATCTTTACTTACAGAGGGAGGGACTTTACCCTCCCATCCTGATTTCCATCCACTCAAGGTGTGGGAAGAGAGGTTGCCATTGAAGCTTGAAACAAAAAAGTCTTCTCCTCAGCTGTTGTTGCCACTTTTCCAGCATTGTTTATCAGGGGTATATGTCTCTGTGTGTGTGATACAGTAATGCTGCACACTTTTAGGAGATTTTGCGGTTTAAAATGTAAAACTGTTTCTTTGTAACAGATGGAAGAAATTATTTTAGCTATTTCATACTTACATTATCTGAGTCCTGGAGAGATCAGATAAAGGAAATGGAAAAAATTACCCTACAAAAATAGGGCTTCATGGTGTGCACAGAACATAATTTAATAGTGCTTCTGTTCTGAATGCCTACCAATAGTACAGCAGTCCACTATCTGTAATCATTATCTATAAACCATATAGTCTGAGGAACCATATTTTACACAAGAAAATAAGAAGTTAAAAATGAATGTGGAAAGGTGAGACATGATAAGGAATAAACAAGAAAGGATCTACTGCACATCCTTAATTCTAAATGTAGTTCAGCATCTGGTATTTACTTCTGCTAGGTTCATGTTTGTTGTGTAAGCAGTGCTAGCATTACCTACAATGCATTTTGAAGTATGAGTTCAGTATTGCAGCTTAGGTGTCTGCAATATCTGAGGACACTACTACACGAATACCAACACTGTCTTTTTGGTGAAAAAGGTATATATTTTTTTTTCCACTGCTCAAGGTTCTTTAGCTTTTAAAATATTTCTATGCAAAGTGAATTACTAAAATTAGGGTGTGGCTCGAGTTGATTCATGTAAATAGAAAGCTTCATTAGAGGAAATAAATGTTAGAGGATTGCTATACAAAAAGAAGAAAAATCTTTTCTGTAAATAAGTCTAAAATGCCTACCTTATCTCTGAGTATCTTAAGCTATTAGCAACTAAAAATTATATATTCAAAGTACACAGTTCAAGAGCTTTTGGCACATCTTTTTCAACTCTTCATCATTTTATATTCATGTCATCAGTACTGCAAGAAGAATTTGGCAAGATGTCCTCCTAAAGAAGCTATAGATTTGAAAGTTACTTCTTTGTAAATATGGAGGCTGAAAGCTTGTAAAGATAAAATTACAGAAAGCAGAAGTTGAAAAGCATTTGTATTTTCTTGAAAGAGTCTACCAGAAATGAACTAAATATTGGATGGAATAGAGATTTCCTACAACAAAACAGTTGAGTAAATACTAGCATGATATAATGCACTTATTGGCAATGTTTAATTGCTCAGAAAAGTCCTGACATTATTCAACAACCACTAGAAAAATTGTATTAATAAAACACCAGACTAATCTGTTTATTTTTTTCTTGGTTTCTACTATGCTACAAAATCCAGAACATAAAAAATCTAAGAGAAGAAAGACAATGAATTTGCTAATTAAAACAAACCCACAATGCAAATTCACATTAAGAAACACTTTTTGCAAATACAGAGTGTTCTTGTGGCAGGTTAGTACAAAACCCTGAAAGGACCCTTCTCCCCCTTTGCCAATCTCACAGTTTTACACAAGTGGCTTCTCTCATTAGATATGCTACAAGCTTCAGGTCTACCACAGAGCTGGTCCATTAACAAACAGTTTGTTGTTAAATATTTCATTGTTATGAGCTCATACTTAAACTTAAAGAGCAATCTGTGGAAGAATGGAATGTTAAAGATTTTATTGCTCATAAAACAACAGGAAAGTAACTTTGAGAAAGCTGTAGATTCTGGAAAAGGATGGCTTTTTTTGCATTTTACTGCTTTTTTTGGTGAATATTTTCTGTTTAGTGTATCCCTATAGTGATGCACAGAATGAATGTTAAGTATCTTGTGCAAAGAAATAAATTGATTGAAAATTCTGAATATTTCTAGTCAACTGCCTCCGTATCTTTTGGGGTGGTGCCCCTACAAATATGAGCATAGCATAACTGAAAATATCTAGTTTTTGAATCTTGATTCAACTTTGGATTATTTGTTACTCAAGGACTGAAATTTTGCACAGTGGTTGTTGTGGTGATGAACTTTTACCCAAGAATCAGCACAGCTCTAGAGATGGATGTGCTGTGCAGGGAGAAGAAGCTAGAAAGGATCATGTAGTTTACTCATTTTGTGTTATTCTTCAGTGTGGAGTGCTGGTTTCAAGCTGATCTTTCTTAGAGGAAGTTGCTGAGGTTCCATCACTTAAACAACTTCCTCCTTTTGCAAAACATGGGATCAGGGCTAGCTACCTTTGGCAAGGTGAAGTGAATATATGAATTGCTGCAATTAATAATTTAGGATGGCTTTATTTTGCCCTATATATGATTATTATTCAGCCTCTTTAAAGCTGAAACCTCTTTTTATGTTCATCTACTTCAGCTTTGTACTTGTACTCAAAAAACAAATCTATCAAATTACTAAATAAAAGATATTAATAAATGAATTATTTGCAATAAGAAGGAAACCTCTCTCAGAAATGTAATGTTCTAACAAAAAGAAAACAAGGTACTCCCTTGGAGTATATACTGTTACTTTTAAGATTTTGTTTTTCAAGATGGGAATTTCCTCACCTTGCAAATATGTGAAATGTTCTAGCAAATATTCCCCCTTTTTTTTCTTGAGTGAACACAGTAGAAGCATGTCACAGACATCTTTTTCACTAAAAATCCTTTCTTTAGGATTTTCCCTTCTGGGAAGCTGAGGCCCCAGAAAAAGAATGTTAACAATGGTTATCTGATGCTGTGGAATGCAACAGGTGGATTTTTGATTGGGCCGTCTTGAATGTTTATAATTAATGGCCAATTAAGGACTGAGCTATCTCGGATAGTCAGAGAGAGCTGCCTTTGTTATTATTCTTTTCTATTCTATTCTTAGCTTAGCTAGCTTCTGAGGAAACCTTTTCCTTCTATTTCTTTTTAGCATAGTTATAATGTAATATATACATAAAAAAATAAATCAAGCCTTCTGAACATAGAGTCAACATTCTCGTCTCTCCCTTCACCTGAAAACTCCTGTGACCACTGTCACAGAAGTACTTCCAAACAATTCTATTTAAAATGGCAGCAAAGTTTCATAAAAATTGAAGACTTTTACAGATTCAGAGAGTGGCAATTCAATCAGGGCTTGCATACATGCCACAGTCACTGTGTTGCATTTAAAATCACCAAGTAGTGGTTCAGGTAGTGCTTTCTCTCAGTGACAGGAAAATTGAATTTATTGTTCAGGCACATGCACTCTTTTTTTTTTTTTCTAGGCCATTTACACATTAGATATAGAACTGCGGTCACAGAGACATGATATGCTCTGCCCATCTAGCAATTAGTGCACTCTACCAGCACATGCTTATGTTTCTGAGATACAGGCAGAGCAATGATGCTGTCTCCTGATTTTCTGATCTGTGAACTCAATTGAGGAATATACTGAAAGGACATAACAGTTGAAGATAAAGAATGTTGGCAAGAGATTAAAAAAGGAGCCATGAGTAATGGTAGTACTTCAGACAGAGGTCTATTGATGTAATCTGAGAACTATAGCAAAATGGAAACCAGTAAAAAAGTCCATAAATAAAACAGGAAATGAATGGACAAAAGCATATATATTCTAAATTAGGCCTAGCTTTTAAGAGTACTGTGAAGATAATTATTTCCTTTTTCTCTCTTTTTTTTGAAGTGATCTCAGGAGTAATGTAGAAAATGATTATGTTTCATTTGAAATATTATTCTTTCTGCTTTTCTATCTCCGTTCTCTGTTTCTGGAAGGTTTTTGACTGATAGTGAGACCAATACCTCTGTACAACACCAATATGATGAGGTAAAAGTTTCTATCCATCTCTTTCCACTTTGAAATTATACCTCATCCACAAACACTGCCAAAACCCTGCTATAATGATGCCAAATCTTTGTCAGAAACAGTCTAACACAGGCCTATCCATTAATATGGACCAGTGTACATTTTCTCATCTCAGCTGTGTGTACCATAAACTCTTAAATTGCTTGTTTTGCTGATAGCTGCAGCTGTGGGAAATACTTCTTGCTGATATGTAGGATTTCAGAGGATTTTATTAGCTTGTTGAAACGAAACTGTAGCTGATATGAACAGCTTTGATATGGCCTGACCAGGCCGCTGGGCTGTGACCATTTGAGGGAGGACGATCAGGAGGGTGAGTGTGGAGGTAGGTTGATGGCAACACTGGGATGATGGCAGTCCCCTTTAGAAGAGAGAAGGAAAACTGTCTGAGATCCCATCTCTCACATTAAAGAACAATGTGTCTGGCTCATGACCTGGTTTAGGCAGGCTGAGGAGTGGCTCTTTCAGTCGCTGATGTGGGGTATGGAACTGCCTGTAGCTCATTATGTTCTCGTGTAGACAAGTCATGGTCACTAGCGAAGACTTCTCAAGTCATTGTGCTTGTCTTTTATGATCACCTTGGTTCCTTAAAACAAAAGTTTTGCTGCAATGAAAAGGATTGTCTCTGACTGCCCAGAAACGTGCAATGTTCAAACTTGAGAAGGCAGCCAGGATCCAGAGCAAAAGCTGTTGCTAACAGACTTCTCAACTCAAAGTATCATCTTCACTGAATCTTATCCTCTCCTTGTTCTGAGAACTTTCAGAAAGGGCTGTAATTTTTGCAACTTCTGTTTTCTGTTGTCTTAAAATTTGTGTCAAAACCAGGAACATCCTTGACACCTTCTTACAGATGACTTCAAATTTTATCAGGCCTAATCTTTATGACGAAGCATGCTTTTGAATAAGGCTCAAACTGAAGGTATTGATTAAAACAAAAGAAATTATTTAATTTTAATGAAATAATTTTTGATTTCTCTTCTTTTTGAGCTATATGTCTTCAATTCATATAATAGATTTTTGAATTTTGCAATCAAAGGCACAAAACATGGTTAACTTTGGTATAAATGACAAATCAATGGTATTATGCTGGAATTTCTGTGTCCAATAGCTAAATTCAAATTAATGCAGTTTTTAATCTCTAAAAAATTTAAAATATTATCTGGATGAAGATATTATGTGATTCTTACAGCACAGCTCAAATTCTAACTTTTACATTTGATACTGAAATATACCTTAGAACATTTTTCTAATTTATAGGAAAAAAAGGATATATTTATCTCAAGGAAAGTTACTTCAGTGAAGGAGCAGATGTACTGATTTACTGACAACACTGGATGCTAAACTGATACACCCCCAAATGATCACTGCAAACATCTGTGAAGTTGCCAATTACAGCCACATGTGTTTGATCATAGAGGGGGTGACCAGCTGGCACTGTCACACCAGTCAATCTGTGGCAGTGCAGTTACTGAAGTTTAATATTAAAAATATTCTGTCTTGTTGGCATTCAGCACCTACCTATATAAGCAGAAAATTTTCTTATTATGCAAGTATGTGCAAGCACAGTGGAGTTTTCTAAGTTACACAGAGGCATCTGACTTATGAATAACTTTGTTCTTATACTTAAATTAGAAAAAGCAGTAGGAAGGATGGCTTGGGTTTTGTCCACTGACTGGAAGTGCTCATAGCTGATTAATCTGCTGTGAATTCCAGCCACTGCTACTTGTGTGTCCCTTTGTGTTGTCACAAAGACTGACCAGGGAAAGCTCTACATGAATGCCACAGCGCTCATCTGCTCTCCAGGGCTGGAGATCTTTGAGACTCACAGAGGACTCAGGCCATGGAGGTCTCTCCAGGGCCTCTTGGTGAGTGGCAGAGAAAGGAGGTGCAATACTCATTCTTTCCTGTCCTGTGGACCAGAGAATCCTTGTCTCAGAGTGACCCTAAGTGACAGTGTGACATCACATGTTACAGTGGTCACAAGGGTTGCAGGATGAAGAGAGAGGCGAGAATGTTGACCTCATGTTCAGAAGGCTTGATTTATTATATTATGATATATATATATTACATTATGACTATGCTAAAAGGAATTAGAAGGAAAAGTTCTCAGAAGGCTAGCTAAGCTAAGAATAGAATAGAAAAAATAACAAAGATCTGTCTCTCAGCACAGAGTGAGACCCAGCTCTGCTGTGAGTGGTCAGTAAATCCAAACATCCACAGGAGACCAATCACGGATCCACCTATTGCATTCCACAGCAGCAGATAACCATTGTTTACATTTGTTGCTGAAACTTCTCTGCTTCAGCAAGAAAAAATCCTAAGAAAGGATTTTAATGAAAAGATGTCTGTGACAGGCCTCATTCCAGGTAAATGTTTCCCAGGTAAATGCACTGCTCAGCTGAGAAGTCCTGCTCCAATTTGTGGTTCTCCTGCAGTGGGAAGGATTAAGCAGCTCCCCTGGAGGCAGGTCCTGAGCATTCCCTGCTATGAAGCCACAAACCAAGGCCTGGGAGGCACAAAGTGCCCAACCTGCCCGTGCAGTGTGCCTGTGCTGTGAGTGCAGGCTGGGGCAGGGCTGTCCTCTGAGCTGCAGCCCAAGGACTGTCACAGCTCTGGTGGCCTGGAGCTACTGATGGGGGAAGGAGGATGGGGGACGTGCTCATGTTGTGCTGGCCTGAAGCAAGAAAGCATTAGACCCTTTACTTTGAGGCAATCAAAGCAGAGTGTTCACAGGATTCACTCAGGCTTAGCAATATTTGTTTTAAGCCCAGAATGCTTGAAATTTGAAGTACTTTGATATCCATGGACTGCTGGCTGTCAGCCCCGGAGAGGGGCGGAGCAGTGAGAGAAGGATTAATGTCTTCTGAGCAGCTTCTTTCCCCTGGTATCAGAGAGGTGTGTAGGTAGAAAGATAAATATTTGTGTTTTGTGAATCAGCTGCACCTGTGGTGGATAAAGGGCTCAATAAATCCTCTTGGCTGTCCAATAAAGAAAACAGTGTTTCATGCTTGTGTGACATCACAAATATTTGCCAGGTCCACCTGGAGGTCATCAGTCTGCACTTGTGCCCTTCAGCCTCTCGTTTCCAGCCAGGATTTAGCCAGTGCCTTTGCTCTGCCTTATCAATGCTCATTGTCATCATGGCTGGAAACTGCTTCCCTTCACCTGAACATCTCCCCTGCCTCCCTCATTACACACAGCACCACTGTGCTATGGGCTTTACAAATACCAACAGAAATAAAAAAGAGGCAACATGTTTAAACAAACATTTATGATCTTGGAGATAGTAAATGCAAGTCTTTTCATGAAGGACACAGATTTAGGCAAAATATTAAGATGTTTTCACTGCACATTAGATTATGCCAACACACATATTGTAAATATAGGTCACTCACTGTCATTTGATATTTACTCGAAGAGGTGATGGCTCTCCTCACATTTGAGGTAGTGACTTCAGGTCAGGAGACACTATGAATGCAAAGGGCAATATCTCTGTAGTAAATGTTTCGTCTTTCAGGAATTGTTTCTTCAGAGTAACAGGAATATTTCTGAATTGTTATTCCGGCTTGATGTTCTGGTCATCTGGTTGTTGACGAACAATGATACGCCTTTAGCAGTAATAAGAAATATAAATCTTTATTACCAATGCAGATACACCTGCATGTCATGAGAACCCTATGTACTTCTTGTCACTTGTAGCGTAACAATATCTTATGTAAGAAATGTATATTTTTGTCCATTTTTTTTTCTCATTGCATCCTGTTTTTCTGTTACAGGAAGTAGTAAATTGCTACAGGAAGCAATGGATTTGTTTTCTGTTGCATCTATCCCTCCTTCATCTCAGTAAATTCAGGTGGTACTTGTGTCTCTAAACATTTTTACTACAAGGTGTGGACTTCTTCTATTTCTAAGTTTAAAACAGAAAGGGAAAAGAAAGAGAAAGAGATACCTCTATGCCACACATTAATTAAAACTTTCAAACAGAATTGTTTAAATCTAATTTTCATCTTTCTGGATAAATTTCCCATTGTTCCCAGCTCCTTCAACAGGCATTATTATCCTGGAGGTTTCTTGAAGCTCAAGTAGAGGATTCGTTTGATTTTGTACAGAAGTCTAACTTTTACCAGCAGCAATAATAACAATAATTTAAAAGAAAGAAGAAAAGGGAATTTGTGATCTCTGTAGCTAACTGAAAAACCTCAGAAATGAAATGAACAAATGGAATGAAGGAAAAAAAATCTAAAATTCTTCTGCTTTTTTTTTTCACTTGCAAGTTTAGAAGCAAAAGGAATATTTTATTTTATCTCTTTTTGATCTTGATTCATGCTTTTTGAATGTTCCAGATTGCCAGAATTACATCCTGACTTCCCTGAAAGTTTATATAATTATCAATTCTAAAAGCTGAGAGTGCATTATGTAGGCAACACACAGTTTCCTCTGGCTAGAAAAAGGGAGAAGTTGATCCTGTATCCAGTGCTGTATTGGGATATCTTAGCACTGGGCAAGAGGAAAAAAAGCCAGATTTGAAGTTGCCATTGAACTGTTGCTTGCAACAGTACATCTGAATGATGCTTACAGGGCATTTTCATTCACTTTTTTGGGAAAGGAGTAATTTACAAATCTTAGCATGCACATGCTGATTATACATGCTGGTTCACACAGTTTAATGTACATCAAAATCAATGGGCATTGGAACAGAGAGCTTGTAAAACTTGGCATAAACTTAATGACTCGAGCGGTTTAAAACCGGGATAAATTTATTAAACCTTCAGAACAGTTAAGTTCAGTGCCTTGTTCATTAAGCATCAGCTCTGATCAGAGCGAAGATGGGCCAAGAAGTTGCTGTTTCCTTTGAAGAAGGCGTGATTCCAGCTGCTGGCACCCAGGGAGCTCCGGAGCTCTCCCTGCACGTGCAGTGCATCGGGGCTCTGCCTGCCCTGGCAGCGCCCACTCACCCATCAGGGGCTGCATCCCTGGAGCTGCAGCCTGGACCTGGCTCTTTCCCTACAGCTGGGCACCAGCTCACAGGACACCAACACCTCTCAAAAGCTGAGCCAATCAGAGTGCCAGTGGAAGCTCATACACAGGCACTTCAATATCAGCGACCTGCTTCAGGGCACCTGCAGTGCCCATGGAATTCAGCAAGAATAATCTTGAGAGGTTAGGCTACTAATTTTTGTAAAAAGCAAAACTCTATTCTTTTAGGCCTCTAAGACACAGTCCAAGTCTAACAAATACCTTGCAGCTCTCACTTAGGGGTCAGAAAGTTCAAATATTACTGAGATTATGTCCTTGCTACTGCACAGCCACCCAGCCATCCTTATTATTTATTCATCACTGCCTTAAACTTGTATTTCCCTAAAGTAGATTGGGGTGTCTTCTTTCCTGCTATACTCTTTTAGCCCTTTGTGATTTAATTTTGTTTCTTCATACAAAACATTAGAGTGGTGTTCTTATTTATTTTAAATTTTGTTTCATTTTATTTCTTCATAGTTTGGTTACAGTTTTCATCATGGTTTTCCCAGTTTTTCCTATACACATTTCCTTCCTTGCACTTCCTCACAGATTTGATAACCCCCTCATACTGACAGCAGTGTTTGCCCTTTTTTCATAAATGAGATACTGGAGCCATAATTCCTTAAAGTCACTGGCCTGAACTACAGGGAAAGTCCTTTTAACATTGCCACCCAGAAGGACTGGTTAAATAATCTGCCTGTGTGTTGGCATTTGACCACCACAATACATTATTTAGAAATGCAGTTCTCTTGAATGTCAAGGGAGACCTACTTTTCCTTTTCTCTTTACATGAATTGCTTGCAGCAAGAATTGATGACTTTTTAATGAGATATGTTGTTGTTGTTGTCATTGTTTAGATAAGTAATGCCACAATGGGGTGAAAGAAAGGGCCTAGATTTTGGCTGCTTTAATTTTTTTTCACTTAAATCATCAAAATACTGTATGTTCACAGAATGAGAAAAAACAAATAACAAATACAAACACTGCAGATGATAAATGCTCTTCACTGACAACTAACAGTGACTCCTGCACAGGAAAAGAACTATAAAATTCACTCTGTAACAGATACAAACATGCATTGGGTACAGGGGGGGAATGAAAAGGGGAAAGAATGTCAGATGGAACAGAGATTCTGAGCTCCTTAAGCCAGAGCTGACAAAACTACACCCCTTGGACCAAGCGCTCATCAGGGAAAAAATTCCTGTTGGCATCATCATTTTCAACTGTCAAAAGGTTGAAAGTTCATGATAATTATTTTAAAATCCTTTTAGCTCCCAGATGCTTGAGGCTGTCCCACTGCTCAGTTAAGAGGTGCCCATGGAGACAGAAGGAGCCACAGAAGTTGGTCACAGCAGAGTGGTGACAGACAGTGCCTGACCGCACCATTACAAGCAGTGCTGCACAGGATGCTCAGAAAGCCACTGGGTTTAAAATACTGCTGAGTGTTACTGTGAGCCTTGCAAAACAGGCCTGAAGTTTGCAGTTGATCAAAGATGGCATTTTAGGAACAATGAGCTCTTTCAGCCTGGGAGAGAATTAGCAGAGATGCAATAGCCATGAATGTTGTTCTCCTCTTTCATCCCTTGGTGGGCTATGCCAATGGTGGCCAAGCCACAGGAATATGTAGTGGGTTTTTCCTGTCCCAAACCCTCTCCACCACTTCACTTCCCCTTCTCCTGTCCTACCTGATACTGACACTGCTGTTCCTGGGTAAAACACTTCCCTGCAGCATTTTCTTGAACCAGAGCAGCAAGAGATAATGACACTTTATACGGCAAAGTGCAGCCCTGTGTGTGATCTTAGGACCTGCAAGGTTTTCAGGGGCTGTTAGAAGACCAGGGCAGGAAGTATCTTCTGAAGAACTGTTCAGGTTTGTATTTTTAAAACACATTTCAAAAGCAATAAGCTTTACAATGTTTTTCACTGCTCCCTTATCCTGATCTATGAACAGGGGGCTGGGGTGGAGCAGTCCATCACCAGCATGAGCAGTTCCCCCACAGGTGGTTATGGGACTCAGCTTGGTGGCCTAAGAAACCCATGAAGCACCAAGCAAAGACTGTCCACAGAGAATTTCAGCTGATCCAAAAGCTGTTTATCAACTTTATTCATTCTCTTGGATTTATATAGACACAGGAGTGAAGGATGTCTCAAATAAGAAGGTCTGCAAAAGACTTACAAGGTTATTGCACTGAATTATCCCTAAAATGAATAAATATTCAAATGTGACCAACCATATTGCAGCCACATATATTAGATGTTTGTTGTCCAGTGCTGACCTTGTTTTCACACCATTTTTCTTATTTTATTGTCTTTTGTAGGCTGTTTGGTGATATTATTTTCATTTCACTTTATATTTTTGTTTTGGCTGCTCAGAAACTGCAAGAGGCTAATGGGACAATTCTTCAGGCATTACACTGAAATGACTCCAACAATGCCCTGGTTATATTTCATATTTCAGTACATGCAAGTACTGCATGCCATCTTTTCTCTTGAATTTTCAATATATTAAACTTTAATAAAGATATTATTCAATCCTAGTAAAACTACTGACACCAATGAATTATTTTTAAATTTTTCAGTTTATAGTCCAGATGTGGCATCCATGCATTATCCAGTCAGACCAGATAAGACTGAAAGCACAGAGGGGCTAGGGTGCAGACAACTCACTGCTCAAGCCATTCCTCCTGTATTTTTAATTCTCTGACTCTCTAGTGACAAAGTTGTTAAGTAGAAACAATGAGCCAAGACTTGCACTTCTTGCTGAGTGCCCTGAAATGCAGTGAATGCCCATTCAACTGGTATTTTTCTACAGCTGTAACTTGCAGTGCACAGCAAGTTAAACCATCTGTTTTTCTGAGGTGACAGAAACAAATTTTACAACTGTACTTTGCTTAAAACTCAGATTTAAAAAAATTTTTGTATTCCTGTACATAAAGAATAAAGCCTTCTGGACTTATATATTTTAGTTCTTGTAAGACCCCGGGAAAATTTTTGGGTTCTAGCAGCCAAGAACACACAAAACAGTGTTTCTTATGAGTATGTAAGACGACTGAGATGCAATCATTCCTTCAAAAATGAGAGGGGGTTGGATATCCAAATTCCCTTTGGATATCTTTCTACAGTTTAGTAGTCTTCCACAAAATGTCTCTTTTCTGCTCAGAAAAAAACTGTCTCACTATGTAGCCTGTGGAAAGAGCTATTTAAAGAAAACAGCATTTTCTTATTAAGAGACAAAATCTTGACAACATCAGTCACATTGAGAGAAGGTCTGAATTATTTTTCTTAAAATATTTGGTTCCATTCCTGGCCTTCAACAATTGTCTATCACAGAGCTAGAAGTGGAGGGTGGAACCAAATAGGCAGAGGAAATAACTGAGTAGTAATGATTTTCTGCCATTGTTGTATAAAATCTGTTGGTTTATAATGTCAACTGTTTGTGATAAGAACAGAACCCCCTCTTGCACAATCTCACTTGTTAAACTCTGGATAAACTCTTTGGAGGCATCTAAAAATAAAGGTGTAATCACTTAGTGGAGTCACACTGGCCTGACCAAAGTATTTCTATTTGTAGACAGTTATGTGGATTTTCCCAGGTAATTTACTGGGGATCCTGGCGTGAGGAGCTGTCTCCCCAGGGAGACAAAACATCTCAGTGACCACAGTTAATGTTTTCTTTCATCTTGTGGTTTCACACTTCTTGGAGCTGGATCTGTTGAGGAATACTTGTGAGTATGTGTAGATGCTATTACAAGATGCAAAGGTCAAAATGCCTAGAAGGCACCCACTTTTGGATGCAGTCTACTAACTCAATTAGATACTTATTTAATCTTTAAGATAAATTATTTAAAATTTCTTTCAGTCTGCACAATGGCATTTTGATGTCTTAGCCAATGAAATTATTTTAAAAAATACTATTATTTCTTTCAAATTATTTTTCTTCCATTTCCATTGCTAAGCATGTTTCATGAGCTATTTGGGATGTTTCTCTCTCATGCAGACATGTCCAGGAAGTTGTGCAGATACAGTATATTTATGCAGTATATTTAGGTGTCTAGATAACAACAGACTGAGGAAGCAGAGAGAAGTCCTGCCCTTATGTCATCTGGGCAGCTGAACTGCCTACTTCAAAAACTTGAGTTGACAAGTCTGTACAGAGCTTTTAAATTTACAGCTTCTACATATGAAACATTTAAGTGTGGAGCTTTAATTTTTCAAGCTGTCATTTATTGTGTCATATTATTTAATTACTCTGAATAGTGCATATGAACATATTTCTTTCATAATTTGAGAGAACTGATGGGTTGGTCTACTGGATAATGCATTACAGGTGGATCAAGAAAATTGGGCTCTGTTGATCTCTTTGTGTCTTAGCCCTTCATTTTTTGGGGACACTGGAATGGGAATGGGTGAAATTCATAGAATCACAGAGTGGTTTGCTTCAGAAAGGATCTTTAAAAGATCCTCACCCTCCCTGCAATGAGCAGGGACATCTTCAAACAGACCAGGTTGCTCAAAGTCCCATCTAACATGGCCTTGAACACGTCCAGGGATGGGGTAACCACAACTTCTCTGGAAAACCTTTTCCAGGACCTCATCAGAAAAAAAATACTTTCTTATTATAACTATTCTGAATCTACCCTATTTCAGTTTAAAATTTATGCCTTTCTGTTGAAATTGAGTGAGATTTCTGGACTGTAAATTCCCTGCTGAGCAGACTCTAATTTCTTGCATAAGGTAGTGAATGCAAAGAAGCACCCAACTCAGAGGGGCCATTTATATTTGATGGAAACAGAGTGAAAAAAACCACAGCACTAAAATAACCCTGTAAAATGTGAAATGTCAATGCAGATACAGGCAATTCCTAAGTGTTTCTCCCTTCCTTGATTTTACATGCTTTTCCCTACTTAATCATGTTTGCTATTGAAAAAATAACATTGAAATAGGGAAACTATCCATGTTCTCCAGTGAATTGTAAGTTCTTCCTCGATTCTTCTTCTTGTCATTACCCACAGTTGCTGTCCTGTAGCCAGTTTTTCAATGCTCTTGCACTGCCATTGATTCATATTATTTCAGACCAATTACTCATACAACAATATAGTTTTCCTGTTAGAAGACTATCTTGCTAGATAAGCATTCTGCAGGTTCCTGGTTTTTTTGGGTGTTGGTTGGTGTGTGTGTGTGTGTGTGAGTGTGAGTGTGTGAGTGTGTGAGTGTGTGAGTGTGTGTGTGTCTGTGTTTTATATGAAGAAAGAAACTATGTCGTGGGTTGGGTTTATTTTGCAGGGCAAACTTTTAAACCTCCCCAATATCTTCTGACCTGTCGAATGAGGACAACCTCTTCAGCTGGGACAGATTTGCACTAATTAGATTTGTCATGTTATTTTCAGCTGAAGTTTGACTGTGTAGGAGTTAAATAAAAACCAGGGAAAGTCTCAGATGTGAATTCATGGACTATTCCCTTGAATGTAGCTGTTAAAAATCCCCATGGATACTGTTAGCCTTGCTTCTAGCACAGTACTTACACTGCCATTCTCTGTGTGTGCTTAGCAAGAGTGAGTTGAGCTATATAATAGCTATAAAGATGCCTGAGATTCAAAAAGGTCCCTGGGTTACTTTAAGCTATGAAGCATTCATCTTTTGAATCACATTTGTCAGTGCCAGTGGTACAGGTGATCAGCATATGCACCAGCACCACTGCAGAGCTGTATTTTCTTTAGACCACAGTACTTTCCTGAGAGATCAAACTCTGATGGATGCACTGAGCAGGGTCAAACCCTTCTCTCTGAGTTAGTGGAAACAGCAGGGAGCATGAAATAATGAGCCAATACTAAATGCCCCTGAAAATTAATCACTTCATGAGCTTCATCATAGCAAGTCAGTGTTCATGGAGACTGAACAGAGCAACAGGTGGACCTCAGAGACCTTGGTGTTTCTGACAGCAAATGCAGCTGTTGCATTTGCTGACAGAAACCTGACAGAATTACAGAATTGGTGCTTCCTTCCAGAAAGACTTGACTTGTTAGCTCTGCATCCTAGGTCACAGAAGGAAGGGAAAATGCTCTAAAAAGTTGCAGTCCAAAAGAGGGTTTGTATGTTTTGACTACAGCAGATTCAGTTCCTGGTCAGTTTGTAGCTTGATTAAACTATATAAACATTATACAAGTCAATAAACGGAGACATTATAAAGGTGAGTTAATTCTGAAGCAAGCCAGGTGTCTCCAGCTTTAAAACAGGAAGGTTCAGTATACACAGAAAAGCTTGTTGCCATTCCTTCTCTCCCTCTCAAAAATGTTAGCTCTCTGAAAGCAGAACTTCTGGATGGTATGATGCAATGCCTTAGCAATTCATTTGGGACATCTGGACATTAATCCAATATTGATGAAATTAAAAGAATAATAAATAAACTGCTCTTGCAGTCCTCTCAGTTCAATCCAAGGCCTGTCTCTTTAGCCAGTGTGAATAGTGCAGAGTAGCTTTGTCAGTGCTGAGCCCCAGTTTGAGGCTGATCCAGATTCAAATTGCTCTGCCGTGAATCAGGATCTGTTAGTAGGACTTATCACACTGGATCCAAACTGGTGAAGCAAAGGAAAAACAGGGGCTCTATGTCATATTTCTGGTGGGCATTTACCCTGCTGTTTCTGGACCCTTCCTTGCTTGTGCTTGACAATGTCTTAAGCTTGTGAATATGATGGTCCAATTTACTGTCGTTTAAAATTTTCTGCGCTAGACAGGAGAAAGAAGGGTGCTCAGTATTTCTGGGCTTTCTTTTCTCTTTGTTTCTGTTTTTTGCATAGCTTTCCCAGGTCCAGCTCTCTTGAAAGTAAAGGAATTAGACTGTTGACTAGACTTTGCTTTATTGGGTTGAGTTAGTGCTTTAGATATGCAGCATTTCTTTTTAGAAAATTAATCCTTCTGAAACACTCACTGATTTTTCTCGAAGGCCTTTTCAGCATAAGAAGCTGAACATGGAGAACTGTTTGGCATAGTATTTTTTGTCTTTTTTTTTTTCTTTTGTTTGCTTTTTTTTTTTTTCAGAAAAAAAGCCCTATGTGGATAAAGAAGCTGAAATATTTGCTCCAGAATGAATAATGGCAGGTGCTGTCCT
The DNA here is from genome assembly GCA_035583995.1 of Arremon aurantiirostris. Taxonomy (NCBI): domain Eukaryota; kingdom Metazoa; phylum Chordata; class Aves; order Passeriformes; family Passerellidae; genus Arremon; species Arremon aurantiirostris. The sequence continues at coordinate 102,649,368 of JAXCLO010000001.1, forward strand.
AGCAGCTTCAGCTAAGCTCTGAAGCTGTGATCTTGACTGAAGGCACTTGTAAGCACTGGACAGTTTTAAGAACATGACCCTGGGGTGTCTGTTTTTGCCATTGTCCATCATTAAAAGGCAAATGAGGGGAGAAAAGCAAGTAAAGTCTGGCCTCATAAGGATGTTAGCGTGTCTTCCACACCACAGATATTAGATGCAGTAAGGACTGCAGAGGATTAGCACAAATTCTCGTGAAGTATCTTCATGTACATGTTATACTAAATAAAAAGGGCAAGTACATGCAATCAGTAGATGCTGAAGAAGATAAAGCTGTGAATCTCCTGGAAATTTAAGCTAACTTTATATAGCTAATTTATAAAGTCTGGCCTAACCTAAGCTTTTAGACCCATAATTAAGTGAACATATGAGGGTATTTCCTCTACTGAAAAGAGATTAGAATATCCCTTCTGTTCAGTGCCAAAGTTCCCTGAAGTTAATAGCCCAATATTTTTCACTCAAATTGAGGATTCTGGATGTTATGGATCCATGTTCTGGGTCCTGTCAAACACTTCATTCTCTCATCTGTCATCCACAGACTTCAGAGCCACACACTCCATTTATGACACCTTTTTTTCCTTACCTTTCTGTTACAGAAGGTTACTCAGGTGTCCAGCTTCCCATGTGCTGTGACCTACAGACTCAACTCATTGTCAGTATTGGCTGCCACAGGACAAGGACAAAGAGAGATGTAGGGAATAGTTTTCCACTGCTGAAAAATGAATGCTACCAGAATTCAGTGAAATTAATAAAGAATGTAATGGAGCTGTGAAATTTTAGTTATTCAAACCAGTCAGAAAATCCATGTGTTAAGGTTGCTGGTGAACTTTTAAAAATATGGAAGTAGTTAATATATGACAATGATTTTTCCTATTCTGCCAGCCATTTTATGCTCTTTTACAAGCTTGGTGATGCCAACACTGATGATGACATTCTGCAAGGATTATTTCTGTTTGTCATTCTGATAGAAAGATTTTTGGGTAATGATAGCCATTAAAACATGGACAAGACATTTGTACAATTTTTTTTTAATTGTGAGGGTTATGAAAATCCCTCATCATAAAAATGAGGTACATTCAACACTTCTGATTCCTGAATGACCCAGGAGCAGTGGAAAAAAAAGATGTTTCAGTGGTATGGTGTGGGAACTCAGCACATCACTCCGGATGTCCAGAGTTACCGAGAGAACCCTTGGGGGGCTCGGAAATCCTGGAATGTTGCCAGAAGTGTTTGGTGGTTGGATTTTGACCCCACACGGGATGTGCCACCTGTATGAGGACAAGAGAATCACTTGGGGATAAGTGGTGTAAGAATTAATTATTCACAGGGTGAAAATACAGGT
>JAXCLO010000001.1:102650845-102685605 GCA_035583995.1 Arremon aurantiirostris
TGGCTGCCTTGCTGGTCAGACCTCTGTCAGGCTGGAAGAAAATTTTGTAGATAAGAAATAATAAACAATACTGAAGACTGAAAATCTGAAGAGTGCACTCGTCCTTTGGAGCGCGGGCTGTCCCAAGGCCATCCTACGCGTGACCGGGCAGAGACAAAAGCTGGACTGGTCAGTATGGCATGCTATATCTGACCCTGAAAACTGCAGCTCCTTTCCAAAGTTGTTTTTGGAGTGGCATTATTGAATGCTGTGTTGCCATGAATTGCCAATTGAACTGTCAGTCTCACTCCATGTGAAATTCCATGGTTAGCAAACTCTGTTATCTTAGAAATGCAAAATGCTTAAATCCTGTTTGGAGCATCTTCACTTAAGCACCATTCCAGAAGCAGTTGTGGCATTTCCCTCCAGCTGATGGGGGGATGCTCAGGCAGGGCAGGAGAGGCTCCCAGGCAGTCACCCTCTTTTCCCTGAGGATATCCAGACTCCACCTGTATCTCCTAAAGGGAAGCTCCATGGGGATTGCTTCCACTGTCTTTTGCTGTTGATTTCACTGGTATAGGCTAAAATACATGCTCAAGAAACAGGTCATGATTTTTTGATGATTCGTATGTTCCAAAATTAACCCCAAGCTTTTTTTTTTTTTGGGTTTGTTGCCTTTTTTTTTTTTGTGGGTTTTTGTTTGTTTTGTCTGATGAACAAACACACATGGTTACATTTCTTTTCAGTGTGAATCACTCTCCTTTTGTGTTTTACTCCCAACAGATTTTTTTGACAGCCTCATGTGATAAGAAGCACAGATATGGAAAGACTCAGGCCATGTTTATTCCCTGATGCACTGCTGCTTAGTTTGTTTTTTAATGATAAATGTCAGGTATCTGCCCTTTTAAGAAAACTGTGTGAAAAATTATAATTCTCCATATCAGTAGGGGAAATACTTTGCATCTTTTAGGAGTGTGGTTCTTCAATTTTTCAAAAATTAAAAGCTTGACCTTTAATAATGACATCTTTTATTTGAGTCCCCCAGTTTACCTTGAGTTTATTCTAGTAACAATGCACTCAGCATTGAGATATCCTGTGTTAAATGAACATGGAAAACTCTTATTTGAGCAGAAATACTGTAAAGCAAATACTGTTAAGGACCATTTGCTATGTAAAAAAAAGTTATTAGTAAGCACTCAGTAGCAGCTTAGTTTGTTTCCCCCCTTTCCTGCTTTCATCTGAACTCTTTCCACTGAACTCTGGCTGAAGTTGAAAAACTTGTGTGGCACAGACAACCTCACTTAAATTATGCCTTGTAACTACCTCAGCCTAGTGTATCTCAAATCTCCCCTAAAATAGCTCCCAGGAGTTTCAAAAGTTAGTATGATTGAAAGAATGTTATTACATCTTGCCCTCAAAGGAAGGCAATGTCAAGTACATGTTGACTGTGTTCCTTCTGAGTTATTCCCCCTAAATACTCCAAGGATGCTGGACCCTGACTGTTCTCTTGCCTTCTCTTGTACCACTAAGTTATCTCAGAGCTTTTTCAGTGACAAATTCCTGCATGGAATTTGACCTTTCCATTAATATTAACTCTGTCTTCATGGGACCACTAGTCCATTGTGTTTAAGAGGGAACAAGTAAGACAGGCACGGCCTGGGTGTCTATTTTTTTGCCTATTTTTCATTTAAATTTCAATTTCTTACATGAGATGAAGAGTAATTGTCCACTTACATGTTTCTTCATTAATACATGGTGTAATAGTAGTAATTAGGGAAAAAAATTGATAAAAATTATTCCAGGTGAACTTTAGACCAAAGCTGAAATTACATTTTCCTATTTGGCCTCATAACCTTGTAGTTGGAATCTTATCTTTGTCTTTTGAAAGTGAGATAGTAAGGAGGTGGTGCAGTGAGCTGCAAAAAGAGTGAATATCAGTGTGTATAAGAAATATAGTTTCTGCAAGTAACTGCAAATACTGATGTTTCTGTACCTCTATTGAGTCAATTGCAGGATAACTATCTGAAAGTAAAGAGGGAGTGAGAAACTCAAACTGAAAGAGAACCTGTGTTTTTCAAAAGTGCAAAGCCACTGACAATGTCAACAGTTCTTGAGAAATAAAAAGCTTTTATGAAAAGATCAATTTGTTTATTTAGGAAAATAAACATGTGCTTAGGAGCAGAAGCTTGGCCATCAATTTTTGAAAAGTGTCCCCCATGGTCCATGCAGCTGTGCTCAGAGAACTGTGGCCTTCAGCATGCACTTCAGAGCTCTACTCTGCTGCAGACAGCGCAAGCTCAGTTGCAGTGGCACTCTGCCATTTCCCTCTGTGATATTTCCTTGAGCAACCCAGAATTCACAGGCAGTCTGAGTCTCAATAGGATGAGTTTGACATATATTTGTGTGGATCATGCTAACTTTGGTATTCTCAGGGGTTAGAGGGAAAAACAGTGGGCTTATGATTCAGGGTTCAAAACACTGGAGAATTTGCCTTTCTCTCTTGCTTAGAGGTACCTTGCATTTTTGGAAGAAAGTGGTTGCTGATCTGAGCTGAACACCCAAAGCATGCATATTCTACAAAGCATAACTGCAGCACCTTGCCCCAAAGGAGTGCACAGAATAAAAAGTGCTGATATGCTGTATGTCCTACACTGCTTCACATCAAATTTTCTATATTTCTCAAGCTGGCAAAGAGGTGGAACAATATTTTTAGTAGGTCACATCTATTCTACTATGTTGGCTCTTTGGATTTTTATCCCATTATTTGTGACAGCTAAGAGCTCAGACATCTCATTGAACAAGATTTTAAATGTCATATAATTCTGTTTTAATATCATATTAACAGCCTTGATAAATGTTCCAAACTGGGTTATTCCTTCCTCCATGACAATCATAGCCAAGTTACCTTGTCCTGCAAAACAGCTGCTGAGATCAGTGGTGGCCACAATCCTGCAGCAGAAAATTAGCCTGGATAGACTTATAAGATATTGCTGCTTTTTGCAAAGTCACACGTATGTCCCACTCCATTTCTTATGGGGCTGAGCAAATAACAACCCCCAGCACCATCAGGTTTACATGAGCAGCATTCTGAGTCTGGAAGCAGAGGAAAAGGCTTAGGCCTGATGTTCTCCTTCCCTTCTGCAGCAGAACTCCTATCAATAGCAATAGGCTCAGAAATTGCTTAGAATCCAGCAAGGAATCTGGAAAGTGTTTAGGAGCCCATTTGGAGACAGGCACCTGCCAAGTTCTGAGTGGAGCATTTGCCTTCTGGAAAAGAATTTGAAAAGATCACAGAAAAGCTCCATTCTTCCTCCCCACTCCCATTTACTTTTAAGTATATTTGATCCTGCTGTGCATGAAGTCTCAAATCTATAAACAAGATTGAATGCTCTTAGACTCTCACTTTTCCTAACAGTAAGCTTTGGGTGGATTGAATTGACAGAGAGGTTTATTCAGAACAGCTCAGTATGAGATTAAGTTCTCAGATTAATGATTTAATTTCACTGAGGGACATGGAAGATCTTTTAAAATGTCTTTTTAGCCTCACAGGTAGCAGTAGGTCAAGGTATACTCAGGGCAGTTTCTAAACAATCTCTCCATTGTTTAAATTAAGTCATTTTACTGTGAATTGGAGGTACTGTTAAAACCCTCATATAAAGGTAAGAAGCCTTCAGACCTGCTCCCTAGTGAAAAAATTAACTTCAGAAAACCTGAAGAATCATGAAAGGATATCAGAGTGGGAGCACTGGGTGGAGGCAGTGTCAAAGAAGAAGAAAAGTAAGAACGAGCACTGTACTTTGATTAAACTTTCCTTCCCCTGCAGTGTGGAGGGCATATTGTGAAAAGAATATCTCTGTAGGTGTTTTTTTTTTTTGTCCTGCAAGCTCTCACAGCCTGTGTTTAAAAATACCAGCTTTTACTTTAGGCAAAAGAAGAAGTATTTATGCTATTAAAAAGATGAATAAAAATTGTTGCTAGCGGAACAGATCAGAGCCATATCACAGCAATGCAGCATCTGGTTTAAGCAGAATAGTCAGTGTGCTGGCTGTGTTAGTGGAGCTGCCTTCTGCACTGAAATGCTTGAGCACTTGCTTTAAATCTCAGAGACCTCAGGGTGGTTTGAGAAGCAACAGCTTCCATAATTAATTGCATGTGTAATGTAGCCCATTTGGGAGGTCTGTGATTACTTGCCTGTATGTTCTTGAACATATTACAATACCAATAACTACTAATTTTAATTAAAACTTTGAAATGTCTGTTGGTTGAAATATTCATTAATATCACTTGATTATGTTGTTTTGTAATCTTCTGCACTCTCTTCATTACTGATTATCAAGACTATGCAGAAGTATGGCACTTCAAAGCACATACCTCCCCTGGAAAGGCAACAGTCTTCAGAGATGTACTTTAATTTTGTTTTTGTGAAGAAAGAAAATAATCTCCTCCTTCTCAAAATAATAAGAGTGTCTGTAACACACAGACAAACCCATCATCTGTCATGGCCTCAATCCTACGGTTCAAATGATCTTCAAAATCCTGACTGAAGTGTAAGGCTTGTGCAGTGGTTTGCTCATTTATCCTTTATCTCTAGATTTTTTAAAATTTAGGTCTACCTGATAGGGATGGGAATGAAATGCTCATACAACCCAAGCAGTAATGTAAATTTGTGTAATCTGAAATTCCACTTTCTCACTCTTAAACAAAGAGTCTTTGACTTCAAGCCAGTACTTGGGCATCCACTTTTTTTTCCTATCAGTGTCTCAAAGTCTCATTTTCTGAAACCTTCTCCTTCCCTTGGATTTCTTTTTTGCCTTGAAGAAACCTTCTCTCAAACTTTTAGGATGGACAAGGAAGTTTCAGTGAGTCCTGGCATCAGAAATTATCTAGAACACTAAACACTCATTCAACTAGAGTCAGGAGAAGTTTTTAAAGACTATGAATACCCACAATACTGCACTCCATGGGCATTATCTAACAGATCCTGGGCATCTGGAAAGCCACACAAAAGTAAAACTCCAACATAAATGGTGTGAGAAAAATGTTTTGAAAAACTGCTGCCAATAAATAACAGCTCTACTGGTAGGAAGAATGACCCCAAAGATAGAAACAAAATGTGCTGATGCTCTCACACCACAGAAGGTAAGAATCAGTTTGTCAGCACTACAGAAAATTCTGTAGCAGCTGATATTTTTATATGCCATATAAAAATAACTGCCATGGTTTCTTTGTCTCATCAGTAATTTTATTGCTTTAATTGTGGTCATCTTGATAGCAGTTATTTCCTTAGTGACCTGTGCAACAAAATATTAGGATGATGTTTTTTCAGACTATTAAAGAGAAAATTTAATAAGAATTGTCCACTGCCATAGCTTCAATACATGATATTGATAGACTCAGCAACTATCAGAATTTAAGAGATGATCCAGGGCACATCACACTGCCCTCAGATTACTCAGAAGAGAGGAGTCTTCCTTGCAAGTAGTGTGGGTATGCTCAGCCTGACGAAATGGCTCATTTTGGGGCAATCACCCTCATGTTTTGGCAATATGGGATGAGCTGTGAGAGGTATTGATTTTTCCAGACAGCCAAGAACTTTTCTGACTTGCCACAGTGCTCAAGGCTTCATGATGCAAGCAGCATCTCACTGAAAGTCTGTGACAGTGGGACACTGGTGCCCCTCTGGAGGTGGTGCAGGGTCTGTCAGGCCCCTGCTTGAAACTGGGACAAAAGCAGGGCTGTGGGTCTGAAGGCAACAGCCTGTAACGATCCCACTTAGACTTAAAACTGTCCAAAGTCAACATATTCACTATAGCAACACTATATTCCTGAGTACAGCTCAGAAATTTTGCCATAATGTATTGTTAGCTTTAATTTGTAACTAATGCATCTTGTTGTATGATTTCCAGGTAGACAGGTATGGAATTCCAGGTACCCCCCTAACAGGGAATGATTGGCATCTGACTCCATTGATACAGAATGCTGAACAATGGCTTTATTAAAAAAAACCCCAAACTATACTAAAGTATAATTTCCAAATTAATATGTAGATATATTATATTAATATAATGTATATAATTATATATTTATATATTTATATAATTATATAATATATATTCCAAATAATCAATAGTGTTACTATTACAGTAATACTACATTATATTAAAGAGATACTATACTACATAAAAGATACAAACTGTATAAAAGATACATACTAAAGAAAAACCCATGACTGTTTCTAGACAGCCAGGACATAGCTTTGAGCCAATTGTCCAGTTAATATAAACAACCATCACCAGAATCCAATTACCAAATCCCTTCAGGTAAGCAATCTTCCTAACACATTCCACATGTGCAAAAACAACAGGAGCAGCAAGCAGAGATATGAATTGTTTTCTCTTTGTCTGAGCTTTGTCACAGACTTTCATCTTCCCAGGAGAAATTCTGGGAGAGAGAATTATGTTCAAAGAGGACGTTAATACCACAGACAGGAAAACCAGGTATTGTCAAATTCCTCTTAGGCACTTCTTTCAGACTGCCAAGTGATTTCCAAGGAGATGAATTCCAGGTTGTGAGATTTGGGTACTGTGGGAACTCAGCACATCCCTCCAGATGTCCAGAGTTGCTGAGGACCCCGTTGGGGGGCTCGGAGACCCTGCCATGCTGCCTGGAACACCTGGTGGTTTGATTTTGATCCCTCCAACAAATTGCCAGCTTGGCATGGGGATGTGAAAGCCACACAGGTTTGAATGGTTGTGTAATAAAGTGTTCACAGGGTGAAAATGTAGATTTTATGTTTTTTGGTATAGGGGTTATGGGGACAAGATGGAGGAATCAGGGCGTGTCTAGTCCTTCTTCTTTCTTCTTCTTGTTCTCCATTTTCTGCTGTGATGTTGGCACTTGGGGATTGATTTAGAGCAGAAATGCACTGTCTAACATAGGTGATGGGTATTGCGAATTAAAAGTAAATATGATATACGTAGTTTGTAGTATAAAAAGACGACACCGCCTCAGGGGCGGTCAGAGTGCCTGTGGCTGCCTTGCTGAGTGGACCTCGGCTGGACAGAAAGAAAATTTTGTAGATAAGAAATAATAAACAACCTGAATACCGAGAACGTGAAGAGTCCAGACTCATTCTTCAAAAGCTCGGGCTGCTGCAGAACCATCCCACGCATCTCGGGGCAGAGACAGCCGACCCGAGAGGTTCTTGGACAGAGTTTGAATGCTCTCATATACCCTGCCAGGCCTCCAGCTGCTCATTCAGAGACAAGCCCTGCTCTTCTGTAAGTGCTGGGTCTCTTCTGCCATCTCCTTCCAGGCATCTTGCATGGTAACCTGGCCAGCAGCACTTGCTTAGGACAGGTGTCACTGCATGCCTGAGATACTCCTCTCCTCTCCACCCCAGCCAGGCCTGCAGGGCCTCTTCCAGATTCAGCAAGTCAAAATAAGCTACTCACAATAATTTCTCAATTTTCAACCCAGCTGAGGAATGAGAGGAATTATAATTTATATAATTATGAGTGTTACTGAAAATGGAAATAGCCTGTTAAGAGGAGATTAAAAGCTACAGGCAAAAGGTTAAAATACTTGCAGTTGGTATGGTGACTGCTAAAAGAAAATCAGAGATACCCACTGTAGTCTGTGTGTATCAAAAAGTATTTGAAAAGGCCAAACGCTCCCCAAATACAGTTGAACAGCAGAGGTGGATAGAAAAAAGCAGGAATTAGAGAGATTAAAAGCAAAAGCAAAAGTGGAATAAGGAAGAAAATTTGGAATGAGCTGCCCAGGGTAAAATATACAGTTCTTTTTTTTTTTCCCCCTCTTCAAATTGATCAAAATGAAGCTTATCAGAGAACGTGTAGGACAGACAGATCCTCAGGGCTTAAATGGTCAGCCTATAGCAGAAAAGCCAAATTAGTTATTTGCCTTTATGTTTTCTACAAGAATACACAGGGAATTTCTTGCAAAGAAAGAGTAGGAGAAACCTTTTCAAAATGAAGTGTCAAGTTGAATTTCTCAAACTGAAAAGGTTTTAGACAAATAGGTAAAACGATCAGGAATAACTAAAAACCCCCAGATGCTATTCTTTCAAACATTTGAACAGAAATTTGAAATTAAATAGAGAATCAATCCCAATAGTAGACAACAGTAGCATATTTGACTGAGTAATTTCCTACCTTAAAGAGCTATAAAGTAGTAAATGGCAAAGGCAATGCAGAGGACTACAGACTAGACTTTTATATAAAAGCCATAATAAACAGCTGACTTAAGTAAATAGAATTCAAGAATGCAGCCTTTCTTGTGTAGATACAAGAATATGACACATGGCAAAGAATTAGTAAAGTTTCATACAGGGAAGAAATGGCTCACAAATAACCCAGAGCTCTTTGAAGGAGTCAGGGATATATGAATATAATTACCAAGCTGGTCTGCTTGGATTTCCAAATAGCTTTTGACATGATCCTTCATCAAAAAGGTTTAAGGAAACTAAGCTCTCTTGAGATTAAAGATAATTTTCTCTTCTGGCTTAATAAAAGCAAAATTGATAGAAAATGCAGAGATGGGAGAATATGGTTATATGATTACGTCAAGGGAAACAAAAGGTACAGATAAGGAGAGGAATTACAATGGATGCTGCATTTCAGGAAGTTTAGCTGTTCCATATATTCATAAGTGACCTAGAAAAGAAAGTAAATACAGGGTGACAAAATTTACTGCTGATGAGATATTACTTAAGGCATTCAACTCTCAAATTGACTGCAAAGAATTACAGGAGGATTTCATGATACTGAATGACTGGACAGTAAAACAGCAGATGAAATTCAAGGTCAATATATGCAAAGAGATGCACATGGAGAAACACATCCTTAATTGTACATACAGAATGATGGTTTCTAAATTAGCTATTGCCTCTCAGGAGAGAGATATTGAAATTACTGTAGCTGGTGCTATTAAAACATCAGTTAAATTCTCAACAGTGGTCAAAGGAGCATAAAGTTTGATAAGAATGGTTAGGAAATGAAATGAGAACAAAATATAAAATAAGATTAAGCCATTTGATAAATGTGTGGTGTAATACATCTTAAGCACTGTTTATAGTTTGTGTTTATGTTTCTTGAAAAAGGGAAAATGTAGCAAAAAGTCAAGGGTATTTTATCACAGAGGTGTAGTGGTTTCGTTCCAGGAAAAACTTAAACATGATGGGAAGGAGGTGACTCAGGATGATATGACCTATATGTAGATATATTTTAATGTTAAATAAGAAATGTAATGGACAAGAGTGGAGCAAGTTTATTTCTTTGCCTTCATAGTGCAAACTGCATAGTTTGACTTCATGTGATGGGCATGAATAAAAAATAGCAGCTAAAGACAGAAAATAATCAAATGGAGTACCTTTTTACACTGTGTGTAATTAAATTGCAGCAGTCCTTGCAGGGGAAGTTGTGATGATCACACGTAAAGTTGGGTTCAAAACCTGCTGGGAATGTGAGCTATTAAACACCAGGATGCATCTCATGAACTCCATCAAGTGCTCTTGGTTGGGGTGAGACAGAGGCAGAGAGGCCACACAGTCCTTGCCTGGTCTTTTCATGCTTCCCTAACCAGCCATCCTTGAAGGATAGTGAGGAAGGTGTAGTTTACTTCTTTTGTTCCCTAACTCTTATTATTTATCTTCTGACAGCACCAAGAAAATCCCTTTTTACTAAGCACTATGCATGTAAAGAGTCAGTGCCTCTCCTCACCCCAAAGTGCTGACTTGAAGACTTGGCTAAAAAAAAGATAAGGAAGTTTGTCTCAGCAAGATTCTCTCCCTTGTCCAAGGTCACACAGAGAGCCTGTTGCAGTGTGTAGCTGGAAAGATCATCCTTGTACTCCAAATGTGGTTAGGAAATATGTCACAGATTTTAGTCATGAGCGTTTTTAATTATCTGGGCCTTGCTTGGATTCATTATTCTGAGTCATTTAGGACCGTGCTCTTATTAATTATATGGCAGCTTTCTGCATTAAGTGATTTAATTATAGAATATTACCTCATTAAAGACAACAAAACTGACCAAAATAAAGAATTATTTAATAAATATAATTGGATCCTTAAGCTTTTAATCAAATTAAACATTGATTATTAATTAAGTGAAATGGAAAGCATTGTCACCTTAACTGGAAAAAGTGGAGACAAATGAACTAAGGCTTTTCACAGGCTGTCTGAAGGTGGGGGTATTGAAAAACTCATAAGTGTACACTAGTGGGAACAGAGTTCTGATGGTGTTGGGGCAGCCACATGTCCAAAATGGATGTGACAGGCATGGCAACTCTTTCCAGGTTCTCCTCTGCCCAACCTAGTCCCAAACTGAAAAGCAGGATCATAATTTCCAGTTGTTTCATCTGTGTAGTGTGTTTGATGGCACTTCAGCTCTTAGAGAAATTATTTCATTAATATCAGCATTTTAATTTTAAATCATTCAGTGGGCAGGCTGTGCTGTTAAAAATGTATCTTCAGTCTCTTTTACATTCCTTTTTTCTTCTACTTAGCACAGCATGGTTGTGATCCTATAACACTCCACAGTTTCTTCAATAAACAAACTGTATGAATTTTTGACCTTTTTCTTTCTACAGTTTCTAAGGCTTTTCTAGGATAGTGTTATAGTCTTGAAATGTCCTGAAGATGTTTCTCTTGATGGAACAACATAAAACTTTTTTCCTGCCTTTATCTCGTTTCTAGTCTCTTTCCTTGAATATGCCATTGTCAAAATCAGTCTTACATTTTTTTCCCTTCCTTCTTGCCTTTTTCCTTTTTCTCTGGCCTCACACACACTGTGAGGTTCTTTCTCATCCCTGCCGTCTCCTGTCATTTTTACCTTTGTCCTGATGCTATGGGAGCAGAGCGTTCAGTCATTCCATGCTGCCACAGTCTTTTTTCTGTCCTCTCAGCTTTGTTGCCTTTGAGTGATGCAGCAGCCGCTGCATGGTACCTTTGCCCCATGAACCTCAGTGACCCAAAACAGGCCAGGAGAACTTGACTAAAGGGAGCAGATAGCATTGTGTGCCATTTTATTAAACAACTGATATGTGTAATATGACTGCACATGCAGTTCCCCCGAAATTAATGATGCAGATCAACAGTATATTGAAACACTTCCAAGGCAGGTTTTGAAGTCAAATTATTCTCTTCCCCAAAAAAATTCTAGACAGAAGCCCTGCATGAAATAACAGTATTTCCAATCACAAACTATATTTTACTTCCTTTTGTTCCTGAATATGTCGTGTTGCCCTTGGCTGGGTGGCAGGTTGCTGCCAAAGGTGCTCTTTCACTCCCTTCCTCAGCAGGACACATGACAGAAAACATAATGCAAGGATTGTGGATTGAAATAAGGATGGGGAGAGATCAGCCACCAGGTACTGTCATGGGCAGAACAGGCTCGACTTGGGGAAATGAATTTAATTTATTGTCAATTCAATAAGAGTAGGATAATGAGAAGTAAAACCAAATCCTAAAACTTTCTTTCACCTCTTCACTCTTTCCCAGTGGCATTGGGTGATGGGGAATGGGGGCTATGGCCAGTTCATTACCTGTTGTTTCTGCTGCTGTTTCCTCCTCAGGAGGAGGACTCCTTACACTCTTTTACTTCAGTGGAGCCTCCTTGAGGAGAGGTTTATTGATTGTGGGCTGAGAACCAGGTTCAAGTCTAAGGGATGAACTTTTCCTGTGGTCCTTTCATGTTGTAAGGGATCCCACTGTAAGAGATGTCTTTGTTGCACTGATTAATGCTCCTAAAGAATGGACTCAAGTTTTGGTCCTGGTTCAGGATTCAACAGCAATGCCAAGCTCAACTATTTTCATGCTCAGAAAAGCACTACCTGATTTCAAATCAGTTATAACTTAGGGCTGAGTTTTGATTTGTAACTATGAAGTATTACAGTAACCAAATTGAAAAGTCAGAAGCCAGCTGCTAATATGATGATACAGGTGTAAAACAGTAGTTGGAGGATGACATTTTACCCATCTGAGGAGTTATGGAAACTCAGAGAAGTGTATATTGAAACAAACTAAGAAATGTAGGAGAGCAGCCAAAGACTGACTCAAAAAAAATCACAAAAGAGCTGTCTGTAATCCAACCCATATTCACACAGTGGACAATAAGGGGTTGTGACAAATCCCACGCTCCAGAGGTGAATGGTGCTTTTTGAAACACTTGTCTCACACCCTTCATCATTCCTCAATTTTTTTTGCTAATGTCACTTTTGAGCTTTGGCTGTAAAACTCTGGAGGGTCACATTGTTTCTTATAGGTTCTGCTGTGATTTGAAGCAGTTTTGCTGGCAGCCCACCAGCAGAATCAACAGGGTTTGCTGAGCTCCAAGGGCAACCTCCTTGGTCTGGCTTTGTTGACAAGGTGGCAGGTTTGGGGAGTTAAGGCAAAGAAAGCTCTGGACTCTCCTGGAATTAGTCCCAGGTCTGGCTCTTAGACTGATTACTGTAAATGGCCTTGTAAGAGTTAATTTTACTGCTCTAAGCACATCTACTGAAGTTTTAGGTGAACGCTTTTGTCTTTCAAAAAAATGAAGTTGCAGAAAGAAGTCAGTGATTCTCTTCCCTGCAAGTCAAACTGTAAATAAGGATACTCTTCACCAACTCCAACTCAGCAAAACAATGCTTCCCTTGTTTGAGAAGCCACTGAAGGGCACAACTGCTCAGGAAAGGAGGAGTTATTTCCATACTACAGTCTGAAACCAGAATTTATTTTAAGCATTGTACTTGAAGCACAGATACCTCTTTTCACATGGAATAATTGTTAATAACAATGAAAATGTGAAATTGACACTTTTTACAGGAGTTCTGAATGATATAAATTTGAAACATACATCTTAATAAAATATGTTGTATTAATTTGATTACATTAATATTACATCATGAGTTATGCTATTATTTTAGTATGATTTTAATAATACTTATTTTTATACGTACATATAAGCATGATGCTGCTTTACTGGCATAAATAATATTTTTACATACAATTTTTTCCATCCTTGTCTTTTATTTGTATGGACCTTAAAACTTTGATGTGATCATTTCTCAAGTTTAAAGAGGCCAGGTAATGTGCCTACACAATGAACTAAATTAGAAATAAATTAAATCCTCCACTGCTTGTCCTTCTCACCACTTCCTGCTGTATTGTAGGGGCAGCATGAAACTTATTTATCTCTGTAAGGAAACATAAGCAGCTATTCAGAATAAAGGAGACACCCTCCTTACCTTTGTGCAAACACAATTGTTGTGCAGTGTAGAACAGAGCTTTCTGCTCTGCAGAGAGGTGAGTGAAATGATAATCTTTTCAAGGCTTCTGCAGAAAAGCAATTGAGGCACAAAGAAAAGGAACATATGCACATTATTTCCTTAGTTAATTTTGAACGTTTTGTGGTAAACTATTTTCTCTTTATGAGTACTAGAAATGTTGTACAGTTAGCACTGCTGGAGCTGTCTTTCACTAAAACCATCAAGCACAGTTCTTGGTCATTTAGGCAGTGGAGAAATTAAAGGGCAATTGTATTTTTTGGAAAGACTTATGTCCCAGACTGAAAAAATCAAGCCATGAAAAGATAAAATCTAAACATTTTCTGGTACTGTCTTGTTGTGTCATATGTAAGAAAATTACCAGGTTTTAGTGGCTGGTGACAATTGAGGAAAAGGTCCTCCTTGAGGTATCCTCTGCAACAGAGATCAAGATTTAAAAATGTTAGCATCTCCTCTACAAGTTGCTCCAAGAAATAAAATTAGGAAACATTTCTGAAAGTTACATTCACTATCCCTTATTTAATTCTAGTAGGTGCATTTTAAAATTATTTGTTGTGAAAAATCCCTGAAAACATTTCAGTTGAAAATTATAGTGAATTGATCTTTCTTTCTGTGAAGGTCAATTATTTATTTACCAGTCTTCACAAAATAACTTTCAGGTTGCAAGTTGGTTACTGATTCCTCTCTGTAATCTGAATCTAGTTGTGCTGGTTTTTCTCCTTGCTGTGAGAAGAAATGACAGGTGACAACACAAGCCCCCTTTTCCCCTAAGCACACAAGTGACCATTCCTCACATTATGTATCAACATGTTTTGCACATTCCCAGTCCACTATATAAATTAAGCAAAAATACCAAGGAATAAACATTATGTAAAGACATGGCTGAAGCAAGAATCCATCATCTGAAAGAGTCAAAACTAATGTGATGATATTTAACCTGTTGTAACACACTGTAATGCAACAAGGATGCAATTTCTTTTAGTGCATTCTTGGTATGTTTGCAGATATTTTGCAAAGTCATTGAAACATCTGTTTACAAAATGGTATCTAGACTACCTATACAAAATGCAAAACAAAACAAGATGATCTCAACCTATCAAATTTTATGAACTGAAATACAGAAGAACAGTTCTGAGGAATAGCTAGGAAATGTATGTACTTTGCTGAAGGCCATATGCAAAAATAGCAAATGGAATGATGCAAAGAAGAGCAGGATTATCAAAACATGTTTTCTTGCCTGAAGATCCTGAGCTGTGCAAAACTATTTAAAAAGTATGCTTAGCCTATTGAGTAAGGCATTTTTGGAACCTTGTTCTCAGAACCAGCCATGTAAGAGACAGGGTGTCCCTAAGCTGTGGTATTTGTCAGGTTCCCAGGACGAGGTGAGGGATGAGAATTTGACTCCAGGTTCCCAGAAGGCTGATTTATAATTTTATGATATGGTATTATATTAAAGAATGGTATACTAAAACTATACTAAAGAAAGAGAAAGGATGCATCAGAAAGCTTAACAAGAATGATAAAGAAAAACCCGTGGCTCCTCAGAGTCTTGACACAGCTGAACCATGATTGGTCATTAAATTAAAACAATTCACATGGTGGATGAACAATCTCCAAATCACATTCTAAAGCAGCAAAACATGGAGAAGCTGAGGCTTCTCCTCTTCCCAGGAGAAGAAATCCTTGTGAAGGGATTTTTCAGAAAATATCATGGTGACATCTAAGCAGAGGAGTGTTGGGGTGGGGGGTCCACACCTGCCAAAGAGCCCACAGGACCATGGCTGGGAGTGAGAGACAGGCATGAGTTGGGAAGGACAAAAGGGGCAGGTGGGTGGAGGGATCAGCGCTGGGAATGCAGCTGGAGACCCCCCTGGAAGGAGGAGAGTCCCTGAGGAGCCCTCGCTGGAGCTGGGACACTCTGGGGGACTGTGAGCACACAGGGTCAGGGACAGCCCTGAAGGACTGCAGCCCAGTGGGACACATGCTGGAGCAGAAGAGCACGGAGAAACCAGAGCAGGGGATTTGGAGTTGTTCAGCCTGGAGAAGAGAAAGCTCAGGGGAGACTTTACTGAGGCCTTCACCTGAGTAGCTGAAGGGGGTTATTAAAAGGCTGGAGAGGGACTTTGTACAAGGGATAGGAAAAGTAGAAATTTCTTTAAACTGACAGAGGGCAGGTTTAGATTAGATACTGGGAGTAAATTCTTTACTGTGAGTGTTGTAAGACACTGGACCAGGTTTTCCAGAGCACCTGTGGATGTCCCATCCCTGGGTGTTCAAGGCCAGGCTGGATGGGGCTCTGAGCAACCTGATCCAGTGGAAGCTGTCCCTGCCCATGACAGGGAGGTTGGAGCTAGATGATCTTTAAGGTCCCTTCCAAACCCATACCATTCTGGGATTCTGCAATGATTCTAGGACTATGGAGGAGGGAGGAGCAGCAGGAAATGTTGTGTAAGGACGGCAGGTTCCTGGGAAGCCCACTGTCTCTCCAAAGGCAGCAGTGGGGCCAGCACCATGGGCTGTGAGAACAAGGGAAGGCAGGAAAAGAGCCATTGGACTGAAACTGAAAGCAGAGAAGGGAATGAGATATTTTTTCCTCAGTGTTTGTTTAATTGTTTTTCTTAATACTTGAATCAGTAATTAAAAATTGATGTTAATTGGCAATAAATTACATTAAGTGCAATTCCCCAAGCTGAAACTGCTTTGCCCACAGCAGGTCCTTATCCTGAAATGTTTACTTCTGATGGTGCTGCTGAGGAGAGGTTTCAGTGATGCACAGAGCAGACATGCAAGGAGGAGGAAGCTTCTTCAGAAATGATAGGGTGGAAGTTCTCAAAGTGTTGCAGGAACATTCCCATGAAAGTACTACAGTACATGGGGTAACCTTTGAGGAGGGCTGCCAGGGTTATTTAGAGTTTTTCATCTTTATTTAAACTACATTATCAAAATTAGTGTAAAATAAACTAGTAGAATGCCGTGTCCTTTTCTGCACAGCGTACATTTGACGGGGGAAAAGGAATCCACCTATTACTTGTCTGATGAATAAATGCAAAAATAAATCCTTATTATGAAGCTTTCTTACATAGATCTGTTCCAGATATTAAGCCACTATATCTTGCCTCTAAACTGCATTATTCCCCAGTGCAAGCTGAAATTTTCACGAGGTGGCATTTCCCACTACACATTTGAATTTATGTATATGCCTTGTATATAGTAAGGCACACAGTGTTCAACATATATCAGTAAAAGCCTTTGATTTATTTTTCCTGGAACTAGGTCACATAAAGCATTCATTTTAGGATGAGGATATATATATATACCTACTTTTACTGGCATCTTTGACTCTGAATGAGAATATAGAGCTGTGTTAAAGAGATATTTGTCAAGCAAAATAATGGCTTATTGTTTTTCTCTGAGTTAAAGGTGATAATTACTCATGGTTTATATGAAGCCATCAGTAATACAGAGCTTCTCTGATATTGCTATCTACCCTGTAGGCACCCCTGGAAGTTCACCTCCAGTGCCTGTTAATAGTTTGGAAGTGGTTGATCATCCAGAGAAAAAATGAGTTATGATGATAAACGGCCTCCTGTGTCTCAGAGTTCAGAACTTTACCACTGCAGACAGTCATGCTAGGTAACATCTCTCCATCTCCATTCCCCAGGTGAAAACTTTAGTTTTGCTGGAACTCATTATTCTTCAAGAAATTATCTCATTTTGCTGAAGAATAGAGATTTATCTGCATGGAGTTGTTGGATAAATGTCAATGCTCAGTTTATACTCATTAATTCATGCACCTGCGGAGACCTTTGTTTTAAAGAGCTCCACTTATGGTTCACCTTAAATCATGTACTTAAAAAGCACAAAACAAATATACTTCCAAACTTTATAAAATTGTCTAAAACACCACATTTTTTTTCAAATTCTCTAATAAAGTAGGCTTGTAATTCCCCTAAATAACTTTATAGCCCTTATATTAGAAATTTTAGCCTGTGTTCATCTTTGAACATCAATATTCACAGTATTGCAAATGAAGCCAAGGCAGAGCCCTGTTGCTGAAGGATTTCACCTGAACCTTATCAGAGGACCACTTTTGCCTTTTTTCTTGCCTATGTTACAGAATCAGTAATTTTACGAGCGATTAAATCAGCAAATGCAAATGTTCGTAAATTTACAACACTGAGGAGGTAATGAATTTTTAAGAGTCTAGATTTAATAAAGAGTTAATTCAGCTGTTCTGATTTTTTTTGGTCCTTCGGTGCCAGTCACTAGGTGCAGACGACACTTTGTAGCAAAGCTTACACTGATTATAACTGACTGGCTGACCTCTGTAAGTTAAAAATCTGGAGCTTTGCTCTTTGAGTTACTGTGGGGCACAGAAAAAATAATGAGTGGAAAGAAGAGAAGGTGCAAGAGAGGGAATTCATAGGTTTACCCACACGGCATACTCCAGAAGAGGCACTTCCTCAGAGAAATACAAACTCAATCACCTTCCTTAATGGACCCTTCAGCCATGAAATAACTAATTTCCAGTCTGATTCTAGCTGTGTTTGGCTTCCTATCTTGCACTGAGGGGTGGAGCCAGGCTTGTTCCTGAGGGCTGCCAACTTTTGCTGGACTGGCCGGTTTTGGGCTCTGCAGATGGGAGTGTGGCAGTGAGATGTGGTAGGTGTGAGTGGATATTGCAGTGAGGCAGGGCTCCCTTTAAACTGGGATGGAACTCAATAAATGAGAGGGGATACTGTTAAAACTGTGGCTTGTGACCTATTTTTCCTCTTGCATTTCACCAAGCAAGGGAGTCCATGAGTCTTCTTCAAGCTTTAATGAGATCCTGTTTTCCACTAGTAGAACTCTAGGAGGAAAGAAATAATCTCAGTGAATAAATGCAGGAACCAAGCCTAACTAGACTGTGTGAATGTTAAACTCTCTTTGCTAGAAGGATTGATATTAAAGCTCTATTGGGCTGCAAGTCTACTCACACAGGCACAGAGAAGTCCAAGGATTTTTTATCTTTATCTCAGAAGAGGCTGCAGTACCTTACAGGCATTAATCTCACAGAAATGTGTTTGGGGTCTGCCCTATGGATAGGCCTGGGTAGATATGGATAGCCTGAAGGGTATCTGTAATGCAGAGGTGGAGCTTGGGTGTCCCATTGGCAAGGGCAGCTAAAACCTTTCCTGTTTGAAGACTCTGAGGATGGACTTCTTGCCATCAAGTGTTACAGTGCAGGCTGCTTCAGGGGCAGCAATGAACACAAGAAACACAATAAACAGTGTTTTTTAAAAGAAATTTATTGCCATTTAGGCATGTGATTTTTGGAGGGAGATTGGGAGAGAGAGAAGTTTGGAGACGATCATGTGTCATGGTTCCCTTGTAGATGACATATGAGATCTTGGAGCAGAGACTTCAGAACAAAAGACATAGGTTTTCCCTTGTGACCAGAGAAGGTCTGACTGCTTTGGTTTCCTTGTTCTTTTCAGTGAAAGGCAAAAGTGAGACTGAACACACCAACTAATGAGCAACAGAATCCAGAAGGAATGAGCCCCAGGTTCCCTTCCAGTGCTCACCAGTTTACACGCAGCACCATTCATCTCAGACGTGCAGCTACAGAAGAGTGATACATAGGGAATGGGACTTTCTAGAAACTGGCTGAATGTGGCCTCTCTTAAAGTTTAAAAGTTTCCTTGTTTATTTTTTGTGTTATGTGCTACTGCTGGCATCACAACTGAGAAACAACCACATGTTCTTTCCTTTTCCTTGCAAGGTCTGAGCTGGGAAAAGTAAATCCATCTAGTCTGGGGACCCAAGGGAAACTAAGAGAGCAGACAGCCAGCTTGCTAAGCTGCTCTGTCTATGAACCTTTCCTTTGCAAATGAATACAAAATTTTTTATGAGGGAGGTATTTTAGTTGGAGATGGATCAGATTAGTGAAGGGACTACAAGCTGTAAATACAAAATGCAGTGATTATAGGTGGGCAGCTCAGTACTGGTTGTATGTTTTGACAATGGATTTTCACATTTTTGGCTTGGCTCAAATAAGAACTATACAACTTTGTTGTGGTTTTTGTTATTTTTGCATTTTCTTTATGGCTTAATTACTTTTCATGTCAGAAATAAGATATGCAAGCTGACAACAGAAAAGTTTGAGGTTCTAGAAAGATTTAAGCGTAGTTTGATTTGAATTCAAAATGATGACAGTTCTGGGAAAATGGTGCTGTTGTGGATTGAGATCTTTCCTAGTCACATTCAGTCCTATGACAGCATCAAAAATTTACTTTCTTTTTTTTTTCTGGGTTGCAATACATGACTTAGACAAGATCTTGAGACCCATTGGAAGAGTGCTCATTATTAAAATCCATTAATATAATACATCCTTTTAAAAGGTCCTTAAGTTTGGAGCCTTGCCTGCAATCACTCTATTAAAATATCAACCTGGTGATTAATCCAAATGACACTAAGCAAATGATTGTTTGTGTCCCTTCCTCTGATGCCCACACATTTGCCTGTACTGCTCAAAATTAGAATATTTATTTCTTCCTTCCCTTTGTAAAGATAGTTCCTTTGCTAGAGAATGAATTTCTCAATTATGAACAAACAGCTAGCTCTGAATACATTTAAAAGTTACACACAACCCCCTCCCCCCAAAAAAAATCTACCTTTGGAAAGACTTTCCATATAAAAAAGTACAAATCAGAAGATTTTGAGAGGTGGAACAGGTCAGAGCAATTGGAGATGAAATTCAAAGCATTGCAGAGGACTTTTGAAAGAAGTCAGGAGTTGTAATGTAGAAAGAATCTTCTACCTATTCCTTTCCTGTCACATAATTGTGCTCCTTGAATCACATGCTCCTTGAATTGCTATATATCTTCACATTGTTGTCTTCACTAGAATTTTAAAGCTTACATTTCATGGGCACTTAGTGCCCATGCTCTCTCCTCTGATATTTTTACTGTAATTGTTATGGTGTCAGTTGTGCTGATCCCTTCAGAGGGCTGGTCTTAAAAGTGTGGGTGCACACATTCAATATCTATATAGCCTTTTATCAGGATACTGAATTTATACATTCACTTTCTGTATCAGTCTAGAAATGAAAGGAATATTATTACAGGAGCATTGGCTTTCCTCTTGTGCTAAGATTTTTCAAATGGAAAAGAGAGTTACCTTTTAAAACATACCCTTGATAAGAAATGAACTCCAGATCTGCGCCACTTGAATAATTTAGCCTGACACATAACAAATAGAGCAGCTGAAGTTCTCCATGGAAGCAGTTTACTTAAGGAAGAGAACACAAATCAAACTAGTTGCATATTTAAGTGTGGCTGCAGCAGTGTGTAAACGTCACCACACTATCATGTTAACTTTTGATAGCCATTAAAGGAAACAGACATTTTCTTTCAGCTTTGGTCATTTAGAAGGTACATAGAAGATTTCCTTTCCTGTGCAAGCCCACATTATGCAGTCTTGGGGTTTTTTGAATCCAATCTGTCTGTGTCAGGAGCACAGCAGTAAGTCTGCTTCTCTGTATGAGGGAAATTGTTTTCTACTAACTGATGACCTCAGCATAGCAGTTTCTTTTCCAGCACATCAAAGCTCACAGCCAGACTTGCTGCAGCAAGTGCACTTTTGAGTGGCTTTATGACATATAAAGACCCTCTTTGGCATTCATACTGTGCTTTTCTATTGTTTACAAGCTAGCAGTGAATTATTTATGGAAGTTGCTGGAGATCCGAGTCTCCTTTTGCCCAAAAGCTGTATTTTATCTTATGGTGAGATTTTATGTGAAAGCTATTTTGGGGGTTTATGTCCTTTTTACATTTATTTGACAGGTTTTATGGTACCAATCCCTTGATTCAATTTTTTGTTACTGATAAAATAATTCTCTGAAAATGATTATTAAAAGCAGCATAGCTTTAACTCAGCTGATGATATTTTTCTTTGCTTTTCTGTTTTTGAGTGATTTCAGATGTGATCATACTGAACAAACACATGAATATTCTCAGCAAAGGAGCAGTTATTTTGTTTCATCAGATAAACTTTAGATCCTTTATAGTCTATGGTGAAAAATAGCCAATGAAATTAATCTGACTCCAAGGTACTCTGTTCTCAGCAGCACTGGAATGCTCATAGTGAAATAGTGAAAAATGTGCCATGATCACATGATTATGATCATGGCTGATTGGATCAAACCTTTTTAGGGGTTGGCATGGCTTTTCAGATTATAGATGTAAAATTTTGTGTGGGAGGTGTTTGGAATATACATAACATGGGATTTTCAGAAGTGGGTAGGACCATTAAAAATCTGTTCAATTTCTCTATAAGAGAGCTGGATTGGCACTGAATGCTTTAAGATATATTATTTTTAGCAAGAGCTGTTCCTCTTCCGGGATAAGTATTTATGTTGGTTGCTTCTCATTTCTCTTCTTTAAGGAAATATGTGATCTTTTGAAATGCATCATGGCTGCCAAATTTTAATCTGAAGGACTCAGCTGAGTTGCCTAAACATTGGCATTTAGTTTTATCTGAGATGCCAGAGGGCATCCCTGACATCTGAACAGGGCTGACAGATTACTCAAGGAAGGAGGGAACTGGATGTACTGCTGGGTGAGCAGCTGAAGGCCAGCCAGAACACCCTAGAACATCTCAAATGGCATTAGCAGTCTGTGCTCAGGATGTGAATCATGCCTTAATTTCCTTTGTGGTTTCCTTCAGCTGTGCAGGTACAGTACTGAGGGAAAAGAAATTGGAATCAGCTTTGCTAATTGCTTTTGCTGTAACAGAGGCTGAGTGGAGACAAGGCACTTCCCATTTATTGTCACAGTAGTTGCAGTTTCCTGTTTGACTGATGTCCTGTATTTCCATGTGGCTTTAAGGATCTCCATATGCAGGAACCTGTTTTATGGAAAAGCATTGGCACAGGTCTTGGCAGCAATACAGATATTCCAAAGCCAGAACATGCTCAACTGTGCAGCACTGTGTGTGCATCTGCCTCCAGAGGTAGAGACCCCACTCCTGATTGTTTATTCCTTTTCTTCTCACATAGCCCAGCAAATAGAACTTGGTCTTTATCTCAGTAGCTGGGGGCCTGGCATTTTATAAGGACCCAGTGCCTACTTGACTGGCATTTAAAATTTGCTTCTAAATCAAGGCCTCCCCACTCAGTCAACCACCCACAGAATGACATTTCAGAAATAAAAATGTAACATCTCTGCAGATATGTCCCTGGTTACTGAAGCATCTCCCAGTCTCCAATATAATTACAGCTTTACCTGTGAGCTATGGTTCTATACGTGAAGCAGGACCTTGTCTTTCAAAATACCAAAGGCTTTGGAACCTCAAAAAAGCAGATAAATTTTGGTCAGTGACTGTGAGACCTATTTTCTGCCTGAGTTAGGAGTCAATATAGATATATGATGGAGCTAAAACCAGTAAGAGATAAGGCTTACTGGCCCTCAAGGGAAGTTTTCATACTCGCTTATACCAAAGTTCTGCATACAGAGCTTCCATTACATTCAGCTATTGCGCTATGTGAGGCAGATGTTGATGAAGTCAAATATTGCAAGCAAAATTAAGAAATGATCAACCAGTAAAAAAAAAAAATCAAAGTGAAGAGAAAAATGCTGGGTAGCTACTTATTTCAAAGGAATTTTCAAATTCCAAAATAGTTTAAAAATTGCCTTAGGAAAGATATTTATTCTTTCCATAATGGGCAAAATTATTCTTAGTTTCAAACAGAATCTGTCCTATCAGTACTATTACTATATGCTGCCACAACTACTACAACAGCATACTAACTAGAAATATACCTGGTTTAACTCACTTGATTTTGAGTACCTGTATTTTTTTTCTTAAACACAGTCAGGCCTATTGTCTTGGAAAATCCCTTTAAGGTTTATCAGTAAAAAGTAGCCCTGTGTCCTTCTCTGGAAAGCTGATTGTTTTGTTCAAACCACAGTCTATTGCTTTCCCCTTCCAGATTTCCACTGAAGAGCAGTGATGTTTTATTCTTAGTTCTTTAAATTCAGAAGACAAGCTTCTCACATCTGGTCAATTACCTGTGTCCTACTTGCCCTTTCTGTCTAATCCCTCTCTTATATACAAGTCCTTTATGATGTGACAGTTGAACATTAAAAACAATGTGAGGTTAGATCAGAGGCAAGCTGAAAGTAACCCCTGTCTGAATGACAGATGCCTGTGCTGTACTTACATTTTGCTTCTCCAGCACAATTGTCCATGAAGATAATCTTTCATATATGACTTTACAGAAATTTAATTTAGAATGAAATTTGCTAAGAGACCTTTTACAAATTAAAAACATTGAAAAAATTAATTCTGCATAAATGAGTTTGGTATTTATTGGCAGTGTTTGTTTAAAGCTATAAGATCTTGTAAAATTCTTGTTAGAAATGACTGAACAAACCCTGGATTTGATGCTTGGGCTGTGAAGTAAAAATAAAGCACCTTAAACGCTTTGCACTGATGGATGAGACCTCTGTGTTCTGTTTATGGGTGACTTCAGTGCTATAGTTTTGTGACATTTCAACGTGGGACATTTTTAAACCCCATCTAGAGATAAGTTAATTTATTTTTTTTACAGTCTTTGCTTTCTTCTGTACCTCAGCCTTTCATACAGTTAATGCAACAAAGACTGTATTCTAACATTTTAGTTATGACCAAAATGTGCTTGGAGTGGGCATAACAGAAGTGACCAAGAACATATGTCCATGGAATAAATATTTCTGAATAACTGTAAGTTTTTTTCTGGGGGCCATGGGATAGACCAAGCCAGTGTCCTGGTTCTGGCCAGGACAGGGTTAATTTTTTCAGAAGTGGGAAGGGCATGGCCAAGACATGGAGTTTATTTAATGTCACCTCACTCATTGCCTGTGTCAGGGGGAAAGGAGTCTCTTCTGGGGAGAGATTATGTCTCATATGTCCCATAAATATGTCTCATATTTATGTATATTTATATTGTATTTACTCAGGAAATGTGCTCCTGTGTCTAAGTCACAGATCTCCAGAGATTTCTCTTATTCTTCTCTTTACTAATTAGCTAATCATGAATGATTTGAAAAAGATTTGTCCAAATTGTGGTCTGAGGATGACTAGTGGATTGCAAAGCTATGGAAATTGTTTTCTGGGTTTATTAAACTGGGTTTTCAATAACAGTTAGAATTTGAAGCATAAAGGGTGCATGACTATCTACAAAAAATGAAGAGAGCAAACAATGGCCCACTCCTTATTACCACATTGGAGTGTGATCTATTCTGTCATTAGTGCAGATGGGGTGAATGAAGACTGCAGGTACTGATTCCCAATCCCAACTAATTTTCATTCTGGCTATTCCAATTTGCTTGGCTTGCTCATTCTCTCAAAAGCAGCAGTTTTTCAGGCACACTGCATAATATACAAGACTAATCTAGCATAGCATTAACTGAAAATGTTAAAAATATATTTTAATTTTTTGCCAACACTAAGTATAAATGTTATGATAAATGAAGAAAGGATATTTTTATCTGTGTTTTCAGAGCTCTCAGAGAACAGAGGAAATCTATACATTCACACTACAGTCCTCAACCCACTGCCATTTCCATGCCCTTAACATGATATTTATTCATTGCAAATTAAAGTCTTATCACTTCTGCTTTCAATTCCTCTGTAATAGCGGAAGCAGCAATCTAAATAGGCTGCTAGATTCCAATGACATATTCATTAGGACTGAATTATTAGTTTAGCACATCCTGAAAATAGGGACTGCTTGGTACATTTGTGCAGATGTCACTTTGCTGTGGGCACAAACCAGGAAAGGAATGACTACAAAACAAACTGCTCCAGATCTGTGCATACCAGTTGTTTTGGTAACTGTACCCTTCTTTCCTCCTCGAAATAGTATTCCTCTGACA
This sequence comes from Arremon aurantiirostris, assembly GCA_035583995.1. Lineage (NCBI taxonomy): Eukaryota > Metazoa > Chordata > Aves > Passeriformes > Passerellidae > Arremon > Arremon aurantiirostris. Next base: position 102,676,009 of record JAXCLO010000001.1, read on the forward strand.
GGGTTTGCCTGGCACAGCAAAGGCATAAGTTTATATCTGAAAGTCAAACTAGGAGAAAGAAAGGGAATCAAAACTGTTGAGTGGAATGTTCTCTGAACACAAGACACATCAGGGAATAAAATCCACTTTCAGCAATGTAACTGCTGTTTTAAAATGGTAAAAAACCACACAAGTTCACATCGCACCATATGGTGTTGAGTTAAATCTGCTTCATAGTTTTGAATCAAGAACATATGCACCCAATGAAGTGGCAGTTGTTATAGAAAATACAACTGTTTTGTTAGTAAATAACATTGGAAAGCTACAAACAGTCCCCAATTTTTTTCTTCTGCAGTAGATTATTATGCAGAACAGCTACTACCAGGAATGAACATTTAAAATCTATTGACTCCTAATAACTTTGGAGAGCGAAGGAGCTGGCTCGGTGTGCATGGGAGTCTGCACAAACTTGCTTGTCAGAGGAGATCACATAAATACATTTGTTATACTGCAGGTGGCATTTTAATGTTTCAGTGCCACCTTTTTGAACGAGGAGTGATCAGGCTGTCAGTCAGAGTGGAGCAAGAGAAACAGCCCCTTTTTTGTTAGGTGCATTTCCCCATTTCATCCCATATGTCTCCCATGTGTAAATCAAGACATGAATGGTGCTAAGTGCAAGCTAAGGCAGGCTGCTCAGCCTTTCATGTTTACTTATTCCACTGGGGCAAAACTGGAGCTGTTTTAGCTCAGTGCTCTGAACCTGGTGCACAGGTGTTGGTGCTCTGTACTGGGTGGTGGTGAACCAGTGTGCCCCAGGCACCTGGCAAATGGTGACTTTGTACACTGTCCATACTTGGTGACAGCTCTGTGGGGGAGTGCGAGAGGGACAGAGACCTGTAGAGGAAAAGATACAGAAAGAGATTTCTGAGGGTATAGCAAGGACTCAGACAGGTCTCTGCCTTCTTGTTAACTGGCTTTTACTGTGTCTAGTCCCAGTCTGAGTTTTGGAGCAGTTAGAGGATATTTTGGGTCCCTGCCAGGATTCACATAAGGAACTGTCCACACTCAAATACTTCACTGGCTTCAGTGCTAGTGCTATCAAAAATAGCAACTGCAGTTTCTGAAGAGCAGCATGTCTGTGTGCTGTCAGGGATGTGATAAAGGTTTAGAGAGAAAATCAGTGTGGGGAGCCCAGCTAGCACCCTGCCCAGCTGCTGCCAGGCTCAGCCCACCTTAGGCCCACTTGCACAAACCCAGAGGAGCACAGGGGCACAATGGGAGGTTGAAGTGACCTGAACTGAGGATTCCTTAGGAAGCACCACCTGTCTGGGCCTCTCCCAGGGCTGCCCCAGCAAAGCTCAGCCCCAGTGTCCAGGTGTGTAGTCTGTTACCACGGGAGCAGCACTCTGAATCACCTTTTGGACTGAGGGGGCTTCTGCCTAGGGACAAGACCCCTTGTGTGTTGCAGGGGAAAGGCAATTTGGCATCTCACAAGATTTGGGGGGAGGAATCAAAGGTGGAAAAAAGGAAATGTTTAGATGATTCAGGGAGGAACAAGAATGGGAAATTTGAAGGGTATGCAACACAAAAAGGGCTTGTTGTCTGTAAATTGTGGGCTGGTCAGCCTGTATGGCTGGCCACACCCCGTGCCTGGTCAGCAGTCTGTCCTGTTTTCTCATTAAATTCCTTTCTAACTGTTTCCTGGGCCAGTGACCCTTTGTTCTGTGTATACACATGTGTGCATGCATGTGCTCCTCCATGGAGGTGTGAGTGCAGTGGCTGCAGCCACACCATGGGCTGGAGCAGCTCTGGGGCCCTGGCCGTGTCCGTGGGGTGTGCCATCAATAGTGAGGGGCAGGGGAAGGGGCCTGGGAGCAAGGGGGTCTCTAAGGGCTGACTATGAGTGCAGGAGTGCCTGTGTACCTCTAAAAGCTGAGGCTTAGGGCACAGGAGGATGATACTGGGACCTCGGAAGTGCCAGCTCTGTATATGTGTGTGTGTGTGTGTGTGTGTGTGTGTGTGTGTATGTGTGTGTGTGTGTGTGTGTGTGTGTGTGTGTGTTTATATATGTGACTGGTTATTTACACCAGCAACTGGAGTTGGATCACAGCTTTGAGGTTTCATATGTCCAGGTTCCAGTAGCTGAGGAAGCTGAGATCAAGGGATGGCTACTTGGCAGACTAAGAGCAGTCACTGACACACAGAAACACTCAGGTGTATATGTATATATTTATGTGTATGTAACTGTGCATGTAGGTACATGTGTGGTGTGTGTGTGTGTTCAGTGTGTGCATGTCCCTGCTGGGAATACATCTTTAGCCTCACTTTAAATTGAGCTATGGCACATGGAGCAGCCTTATCTCTGCCAGGGTTCTGAATCCAGCATGATATATAACAAATTCTTTCTGTATTATGTTTATTCAACCTTTTATTTTGTTTCCTCACTCAGTAGCCCTGTTAAAAGCCCAGTGTTAAAAGGACAGCTTTCAAGTGCAGCAAATGTCTTACAGTAATGCTAGTGCTGTATTTTAGTAACACATATCTCTCTCTGAATCCATGCCATTAGAAGCAATTATTTAAAGCCCATCCTGCTGGAGCACATGGATGTTGGTATAGACCCATGTGGTACCAAGAAAATGAAAGTTTTTCTTATCTCACGAGCCACTGATCAGAAACAAAGTGCATGGAAAGAAGCTCATGACAGCTGTGAGTCTCCACAACTTTTGCTCAGCTCTCCATGGGGAGGAATGACTGCCTTTTCTCAATTAATCCTGACACCAGAAAGATTGGACATGTGACAGCTGCCTTGACAAATATCTTGATCATAGTGCTTAATCTTTCCTTGACAGTCTTTACAACCAATGAAACATAACTTCTATCTTTAAGCTTGACGGGATCCTGGAGAGCTCAAACTAATTGGTAATGTTGAAGTCTAAAACCTTTGAAAAAGTATTTACAGGTTATAGTGGCATATATCTAAGTCCAAAATTCTTTAACACCTCTAAGACACTGTGTTATTCTGTTCTCTGCTGAGGGCAGTTGCTTTACTGCTGCTTTTGCTGACCTTCCTTTCTCTCATTTTTGCAGTGCTTGCTCAGGTCTTGCTTTTATAATTCCCCTCCTGTGCTGTAGCATGACTGTGTTTGAATTTACAAGATGATATTTGGTGAGTAGCTGATCTCTAACTAACTGGGGTGCTCATCCTAGTCAGCATTTTAGCTTTTAGATGAATAAAGCATGAATCTGCCTTCAAGGTTCTGTGAAATTGTGACTGCAATGTTTAAGAAAACGTCTTTGGCTTTTTCACGTCCTTGCCTCCTTTTGCCCAAAAGAGGGCACTCTATACCTGACTTTCTTTCAATTCCTTTTACTCTTTTTTTTTCTTCCTTTCGTTCGTTCAATCATTAATTGCACAAAAGACAGTGCCACTTTTTACTTACAGTTCAGAATATGTGGCTCTCCCTTGTTCATGTCTAATGAGAATCATTCAAAAGGTAGGGAAAAGAAAAATGTTCACTGTAAATAATGAAGTATTCCTTTATTCCTTTTCAGTTACTTATTCCTTTACTTATTCCTTTTCAGTTCCCCATAAGTAAAAATCAGGAATTGGCTCACAATCTGACCTATAGTGCTAACCAGGAAGCAATTGGGAAGCAGAATTTAGGCTTTCTCATGGTGGAAGCATAAAATAATCCAGTCTTACGCTTTTGTGTGGCATCATGTTGGCTGCCCTCTCTTGATCTTAGTGCTTCTTGGGACAAATATATCATAGAATCATGGATTCAGAGTACCAAGCTGGAAAATAGCTCAAGCATCCTCTAGTCCAATATTTCTCAGCAAAAGAATGGTCTAGAAAGATGGGCAGGCACCCTATCTAGCTGAATTGTAAAAGAATCCAGTATTGGGGAATCCTCCATTTCCTTGGGGAGATTATTCCAATGGCTGATTTTTTCCACTGGGAAAATTTTTCCTTTTATGTCCAGTAAAAATAAACCCAGGAGTGATGGTACCCATTACCCTTTGCCTTTTCCCTAAGGCTGTGTCAAAGAGCAAGTGTCCGCTTCCACATTTGATATTCTGGTGGTTCAATCTCACCTATGACCAGTTCAGGTGAAGCAAACCCACTTCATGTCTTTATGAAAAAAACTTTTGACTTCAGAAATTATATTTGTCAGTAAGAGACTCACACATATTTATATATGGAGTTATAGTTATATACACTTTTAAAGACTATTTCAAGAGCTGTAAACCATATTTTTAGAACTGGGGACTCTTATCTCTGGCTGCTCAGCTACCTTTAAAAATTGACTGCTGATGCTTCAGTTAAAGAATCTTTACTTGGGTCTCAGTTGAAGCCCTTGAGGCTTGGCAATCTCTTCAAGGAATCTTTGTTGATACCAAAAGGATGTTGCTTCCTCAGCCCAATATGATTTCAGCTAAATGGAATATGGAGCAAATTCATCACACAGCGTTACCACTCACAATATATGCAGAGATTCTGCCTTTCTCTGTGGTCATAGGCCTCTCCAGATTCCCTCATGGAATTCCAGTGTTGGGATAGGAGTTCTTTTGTGATCTAAACTTTCTACCCCCAATTTATATACCCAGAGGGTGGTTGGGCACTGGAACAGGCTCCCCAGGAAAGTGGTCACAGCACACCCAGCCTGACAGAGGTCAAGAAGTGTTTGGACAATGCTCTTGGGCACATGGAGTGACTCTTCTGCATGGCTAGAATTTGGACTTGATGATCCTGATGGGTTCTTTTCAAATCAGTTTATTCTGTGATTCTGTGATCATATTTACCTGAATACTCCTGAAACAAAGTGCCTTATACTAAGAAAACTTTAAAAACTGAATGAGTTATTTTATGTGCATATGCACACACACACACACACAGATAAACATAAATACATATAAATGTGTATATTTGTACATATATACACATCTCTCTAGAAAGAAAAATAATCCCAGAAATTGTTCAAGTTTGATGTTTTTTTTTCCATGAAAGGACATTTTCTATGGGAATAAGTGCTGATTAGATAAGAAAGTAATTGTTTAAAATGCAAGACAAGAAACATATAAAGTCTGCTTCATGGTGCAGCATAGGATTTATCTGTAACAGATTAAAAAAGTTGTGTTTTCCATTTAAAAAGTTTTGAGAAAGAGGGAATTTGTTACATTCAAATACAGGATATTAAGAATGTGAATGGAAATGTATTTTTAACATAGTTTAGGATAAGGAAAGATGTGTCAGTGAAAGTGACATCAGTTCAAATAAACACTGTCATTTGATTCTAAAAAATACACTGGTTTATATCCATTTAAATATATAAATGGTCTTTCATGTCAATGTAGGAAAAAGACAGAATGAATGAGATAAAGGAATCAAGTTGTCACAACTGTGTCTAACATTCAGAAGGCCTGGTGATATAGTATTTAATTAAAAAAATAAAAAGTAATAAATTCAAATCTTCTCTACAGAAGTTTTCAGAAGTTAAAAAAGGGATTGTAGGAGGCTTTTTGTGATATAGAATACTAAATTTGTTCACCTTGGAGAATGATTCAAACCATAAGAATGAGGCTTCAGTAGGGCACATTTTGCTCAAAATTAGTCATGTGATAAGTGTGACTGGTTTTCTGAAATGGAACCCTGTAGGAAAATCAGCTAGAATTACAAACTGTTAGTAATATTAACCTGTGGGTTATAGTATTGGGAAAAGTGGTTTTAATAAATAATACATTTTTGTTCAAGGACACAACCCTGAAGACAAATGTTCTGAAACAGGGTATTGTGCCTGTGAAAATCTTGGAAACTGGGATACTGCTAGAATAATGCAAAAAATTTCATTAACTTTTGATCCAGCTGTCTTTTCCTGCTCTTAACACTGCGTATGGTTTAATACCATCTTACTACCACTGCTATTAGAAAAAGTTGCCTTACTCTAGATATGCCATTGCATGCAGTGTTCAAACATAGCCCTCTCACAAATTTTCAGTTAAAATATAATAAACAGAAATAGATGTGCCTCTATTTTGTTCAATCTAATTATATATTGTGAATAAATGTGTAAGAAACAAGAAATCAGGAAGACTGTATATTATTTTCACTGTGGGTGATCAAAACATTATTTACTGGTTCTATAGTTATGATGTATTAGGAAAATTCTCATTCAAACTAGCAACATCCACCTGTATGGTTAGACTAGTTGGAGTACACTGAGCTATAATAGAAATCATAAAAGAGAACAGTTTAAAACATGCTAGCAGACTTTTCATTGATAATGTATTCAACTAAGTTTGTTGTTAAAAACCCACAGGTGTAAAGCACATTAAAGTGTAATTGCTCTGACAGTTCAAGGCAATTGTTACATATTACATATTAGGGCATATTTTTACTATTTACTCTTAAGATATTTATGCACCTGAGAAACTACATCTAAAACATCACAAAGAGGAAATGGTGAAAAAGGAGCCATAAACCCAAATCAAAAAGAGAATAAGAGTTATGAGCACAGTTGGTGAAAATTGTGGTAAGTGTATTAATGGACAATGAACTGCTGAATGTTCTCACAGACACATTTTCTACCATAGAAAGAAATCAAAATGCCCTTAACCACAGACCGCTGAACATTACTGAGCTTTCACTAATCTCCTGGAACATTAATCACTTGCAAACTTTAAATTGTTAATGTGAATAGAAATGAAAGAAGCAATCTCTTTCTCACAACACAGTTTATTTACTTTTCTCAGAAATGATTCATCAGTCTGCAATTGTTTATCTAGTTCTTAAGAAACCTTCACTCAACCTTCATGACATCTCCATCTCCAATTTGAGTCAAATGAATTAAAAACTGCAAAAAACCCCAAAACTGGACTGTGAAGCTAGCAAGCTACTACCATACAATTACAGGGGAAAAACATCCCCCTGCTTGCACCCTCAAAGAGAGAAGAAGTAGAGACTTCAGAAAGCCTATTAGGGACTAGATTGTGGTTATTGATTTTACATAGAAAGCAATCAAATTCACTGGTAAATCCCCTTCAGAGATAATTCTGTTTGAAGAGCAGACAACTCTAATTGTTAAAATACACTTCCCTTGTCTACCTTTAGCATGTATCAAAACCACATAGGCTGCTTAATTAATGAAGGCTGGCTTTGAGCAAAGTCCAAGGAATTCAGAGGCTTTGGTTTTGGTGTGAATCACAAACAGATTCAGAGAAAAACCACACACAGTTCCATGATCATTCACAAACTCCCTGAAAGATTTCAGCCTGATAGATTGGGATTTACATATTTCAAACACACAGAAGTTCGCAGAGAAACTTGTCTTTTCTGTCTTCCCTTCAGGCACAGAGAGGTTCTCTTGAAAATCTTGTGGTTGGCAATCATGTGTAGCCAAAGCACGTGCAGAAATGCCCATGCTGGGAAAGAGCATTCCTGACCTGTGGACTTCTTTTGCCATTGAATCTCAGAAGGTGGAAAGGTGTAAATGGACATTTTTCCTTCTGAGGACGAGTGAACTGGAGTACAATTCTGCCAAAATACATGTATATGCCCTGAAGACTCAGGTGAAGAGCAGTGAGAGTAAAACCAGCTCTCCATCCAGCAGCTGGAATTGGGCCTTCTTTACATCAGCTGAAAATGAGAGAAGAAAAAGTTAAAGGAGGTTGTCTGTTGCTCAGAGGAAGGATACCCAAGTGTGGTCCCACAGAACAGGCTGTCCTAGGCTATTTCCCACAGCTGGTGTCACAAAAAAGCCTACACACTCCAGGCAGCAAACAGAAAATCCCAGTTCTTATCACTTCTTGATATAAGTGAGACCCACTCTTACTCCTGGCCATGACTTGCCCCAGCCATGACTCACCTCACTGGGAATTCTGTTTGTGGGTTACCTCTCCTCACACTTCTACAGCTGAGAATATCTAAACCCCATGTCTTAAAGCTGGCTGGCTGAATACTAGTTTCTGTAGCCTGTCACTTTCTCACAATTCACAACAATATTTGCAGTTCTGGAGATTCAAGGGTACACTGGACAAATTGCAAATGTAATTTAAGTCTTAAACATTTTCTGCTAGCCCTGCTCTCTAATGATGCCAGTTAGTTTTCTGTCCAGTGCCCTTTAGTCTAGCCATACACCAAGTGCTTCCTTGTATGAAGCACTGAAATGAAAAAATCCATCTTCTAATATCAGCAACAGAGACATGACCAATATAGGAGGAAATGAATTATTGTTTCTGGAGCACAGCAATTTTTGAAAACTGTTCTTGGCCTGCTGATTACCAATTGCTTGCTGACTTCAGAAGTGCTGCAGCAAACTTGTACATCATATTGGAAGCTTTTTCCTTCTTTAAAAAAAATCTTCTTGATTTTACTTTGGCATTTATTGTGGATCAGAATCTCATTGATCTGCTCATGACTTGCATCAGTTTATTTGTTGGCTCATTACACAGCTGGTTTTGGAGATGCAACTTTATCTTTGTCAGAGGAAAAGGGGACTTGTTTGAATTGATCCAAATGGTAGTAAAAAGCAAGATAGGAAAATAAGATTTCTTTTGTTTTATTAGAAAAGTGTAATGTTCCCTTACTGATAATAAAAATTTAATGAAAAGCAATTAGCAAAAGAAATAATTTTCAATAAAGGAAGTAATGTTCTATTAAGTCATACTTGATAGCTCAACAGAACTGTGTTTTATATGCAATATTAAACTCTATGACAAAGAAATTACAGAAGTTCTGCCAGGCATAATGTGATTTATTCACCATGAACATGCAATAGTTACTGGTAGTATCTTTTCTGTGACAAGACTAAAATTAAACTCAGGACTTTCAGCAGATAAAAATACCAAAGCACTATGAGCCATGAAGATCTCTGTTGGATCTTAACTCTGATGGTGATTAACATCCTGTGATGGAAATCATGCTATATTTCAAGGTTTCATTTGTAAGTGTTGTACAAATTAATCATAAATAGACCTTTCAATTAGTGGTTTATCAGTTTCTAATGCCTTCTGGGCTGATAGACTGTCTATAATCATGTTTTATAGGCCTCTATTGATGTGCAGTCACTATCCATGAAATACTACTGTCTGAAATAAGGAAATAATACCTATTAATCAGATATTACCCATTGAGAATGCATCCAATACAGACATTTGGGGTGATGAGATAATTCTTCTGCACTGTGCTCTCCTTCAGCAAAATGCCTTTGCTGAGTCTGGCAGCACTGTTTCCCTAAATCTCCTGTTGCAGGCACCCTCAATGCAGTGGTAATCCCTTCTCATTTCAAAAAGTTCATGAAGGAATGAAATAACAAATTGATGTCTGTCTAATTGAAGGTGCTAATGTATGTAATTGTGATATTAACTCTCTTAGCAGCCAAAAAACCAGCCCCAAATTCTCTATATACTTTATCACTCCTCTTAGCAATAAAGATCGAGGGGAGTACTAGGAGGGTAAATGTTTTTAATTTGGCTCAGCTACTACCAAGAGTTTTTAAAATTAAGCTCTATGATCAGAGAAATGAAGGAATATTGCCTTCTCTGTTGCTGATTTTACTTATAAAGAGCTAATGTCATCCAGGCTGGTCTACTTAAGCTTTTATACATGGACAGATAAAATAA
>JAXCLO010000001.1:102685705-102708150 GCA_035583995.1 Arremon aurantiirostris
TCTAATTGAAGGTGCTTATCTATGTAATTGTGATATTAACTCTCTTAGCAGCCAAAAAACCAGCCCCAAATTAATGCTTTATCTCTCCTCTTAGCAATAGAGGGGAGTACTAGGAGGGTAAATGTCTTTAATTTGGCTCAGCCACTACCAAGCATTTTTAAAATTAAGCTCTATGATCAGAGAAATGAAGGAATATTGCCTTCTCTGTTGCTGATTTCCATGGTTTGAGTGGTGCAAGTTTGGAGGGAAGATTTTACTTATAAACAGCTAATGTCATCCAGGCTGGTCTACTGAAGCTTTTATACATGGACAGATAAAATAAAATATAAGCAACTATCCTTCTGTGTTTCCAGAATGGTTTTTAGTTATGGAGCAGTAAATCACTTGGTGTTTATGTGATTTTAAGTATCTTTATTTTCTCATAAATTCTGAGCATAGTCTTATCCCACTTCCAAAGCTCTAATTCCACTCCTGCTTGGGAAATATATCAAGTGTTATTTGGATTTGCTAATTCTATGTTTAATGTCTTGGAGAAGGAAAGAAGAATGTTAAATGTTAGCTGGCATGAAATATAACAGTAATTTACCTTGTGTTACTTTGTAGAGATAGGTTACGAACACAGGTACAGGTTGGAAAGGTCAGAGAGAGCAGGGAAAGAAGTTCCCAGCCTGGCAGAAGAGCAGTGGCAGTGCTGGGAAGGCAGGAGCATATCCCTGAGTGTGGTGACATGCTGGCAGTGGAAGAGATGCAGGTGATGGAGATGCTCCTGAGAGCTGGGGTGAGGAGGAAGCCGTGGTGTAGCTGCTCCACCTGTGCCACAGCCTCCGTGTGCTCCTGCTCAGCCAGAGGGAGCCAGTGACCGCCGGATGGGAGACTCACAGCGCAGCTCCAGAGAGCAAGCTTTCCATGTCTTTTAATATGCTACAGCAGGTATCTGCTCCTGATGTCTGAGGAAGTGTTAATTACCATCCTATGTCTTCACTTAAAGCCCTGGAAAAGGGAGTGAGGAGCTCCTGGCTGTGGTCTGAGAAGGAGGCAATAGATTCCGATGGGAGTTCGGTGAGTGCCAGGGAGTGCTATGGGCCTTGACAGCCCTAAGGAGGATTCTGCTTTTCACCAATAGCAGCTGCTTCTCTCACTTGGCTCTTCTACTGATGAGAAAAACTGGAGCCAAAATTCCCAGGACAACCCACAGTTTCTTAGGTCTTCTTGGATATATTTCCTCATTTTAAAGTGTCCTGGTGGGTGAGGGAATGCCTTATCTAATGGAGTGGGACTGTCAGTAAATAAAAATCTAAATTAAATGAAGATCCATGACAGGAAAGGTGAAATGAGAGCTTCTCTAATTGCAAAATAATTTCATTTTGCCACTCTAATTATTGAAGTATGAGCTTCATGTAATTATACATGACTGGAACCGGCTCCAGCTAACACTCGCTATGTTTGCCCAATTAAATTTTACAGCGTTGTGTTTGAATACAGCCAGTTACGCTCATTAATAAAACTGCAGGTGACAATAGGCACGAGGACTTCTGACAGAAAGGTCAGCATTTACTCTTTCTCTTTATTTTGGTGCTGTGACCTGCATGTCTCTGCAGAGGAAGGACTGTACAGCACAGTTCTGTGCAAGACTTGTACCTTGATATACACACAGCCCTTGTGTGTGCTGTCCACTGGGGTGGCCTGGCTGTCAGACAACTTTGCTAAAGTTTGTAACAGAAAACAGAGCAGGACAGAGACTTTTAGAAAAAGAAAAACCTCCAACAAAACCATTAAGCTGTAAGACAGAACAAAATAGTACGCAGAATGACCTGAGAAAATCTCCTGAGATTGAATGATTCCTAAATCCTTTTCTCTCCTTTCTCTGAGCCTCCATCACTTTTCCACTGATTGGAGAGGTCTGGAATAACTCCTTCCTACTTCTGAAACTTTTTCAAATTAATTTGATACTAACCTGTTTTTACTTTATCCTATTTTTCTTCAGTATTTATCCATTCTCTCAGGTCACTTATGTCTGTTTCTGGCTTATATCCCAGTCCTCTTGGATAGTTTCAATGCAATTTTTTTGGTATGTTTTATCTTTCTGTCCCCTCTGTCACTGGACTCATCCCATGGTCTCAAAAGGGTCAGTGGCTTCCTCACAAGTCTTTTGGTAGATATGCACGCACACAGAGACACACACACAAAGGTTGCAAAAAAAGGGAAAAGTCTGTTGCTCTTTTAGCCTTGTTCTTTTCTTCTCTTTTCAGAGTTATGAACTCCTTTTTTCCCCGCCACCTTTCTCTTTTAATATAGTTCTTTTTGATATTTAGCAAGAAAGTTACTTTCTTGACCTTCATTCTTTATCATTGAGGTTGACTGCATAGCATACATGGCCCTCAAAAATACAGTGTTAAATATTAAAGTGATTAAAATGATTTTTCAAAGAGAAAGTCTGCATTGCACATTTCTTTAGCCTTCAGACCAAAGACCCATGTATCCCTGATATTCACTTAATTAGGTACAAACTCATGAAAGAAATGAATAGATTCTGATTCTGTGAATTTTTTAACTGAATTGTTTATTTTTTTTATTTTCTATGATGTGAAATATTCATATTAAGGACAAATTTTCACAGGTTTCGATCACCAACATGTATTTACACAGTTTGCCATCTGTTTGACATTACTTGAAGAACCTGTAACTCTGGGAAATTTTGTCTTGGAAAAGGAGCTGGAGGTGGCTGAGTAAAGTTAATAAGAGGTATAATAAAAGCAATATTTTCTGTATCATCTTGTTCTTTCAGTGAGGTCTGTGCCTACTGTACTGACCCTGCACCTCTTCAACCACACAGCATCTTAGGTGGTGATTAGAGGCTAAGGCTGTGTCAGAGACTGTAATCATGATCCTTCAGTATTACAGCAAAAAGCTTAAGGCCAGAGAGAACTTGAGAGAGACAGAGTAAAAGGGTCCTGCAGATGCTAACCCCAACAAATAAACTAGGTTTAAGCTTGATATTCTAGAAATTGTTATCCTTCAGGCCCAGCCTATTATAAACTTTCACTTGCTGCAGTCTGTGTGCTGGAGACATGAGACACAGAGGTGCTCAGCACTTCTGATCATGTGCACCTTCCCATCCCCATAGGTAATTTGTGCTCTCTAATTCTGGTTACCAGGGGGATGATGTGCACAGAGAAACCTGTGCTGGCAAGAACTGGAGGCATTCAGCTGTGACTGGGAGAGGTGGAGAGGTGTGGGAGTCACCCACCCCAGGTGACAGGACATAAATCAGTGCTGCTCCCAATGAAGCCTCACTGTGTTCACAGGGGGATGTGCTCCAAGGAAGGAGCTCTGCTCCAAGCTCAACCCCTGCAAAGAGCATCTTGTGCCTTGACAGGTAAGTGCTGGGCTGCACTGCCTGATCCCTGACCTGCATGCTGCAGGACCTTCCACCTGGCCTATAGAACTTCAGTGGGTTTGCACAGAGCCACCTCTCCAGGCTGCCAGGGTCCCTCTGGCTGGCACTCCTGCCCTGCAGGTTGTCAACCAAACCACACTGCTTGGTGTCCTTGGCAAACTTGCTGTCCTTGGTCCCACTCTCCATGTGCCTGACAAAAATGTTAAGAATTTCTGGTCCTAATCCTGACCTCTGAGGAGCACCACTTGTCATTGGATTCTATTTTGACATCAAACTTCTGTCACAACTCTGAGTGTGACCATCCATCCATTCTTCATCTACTGAGTGCTCCACCCAGTGCTCCATCCATGTCTCTCCAGTTCAGAGACAAGGATGATGTGTGGGACAGTGTCAAATGCTTTGCACAAGTCCGGGTAGATGATGTCAGATACTCTTCCCTCGTCCACCACTGCTGTAACCCTGTCATACAGGGTCACCAACTTTTTTAGGCAAGATTTGATCTGCCCTTAGTGAAGCCATGTTTGCTGTCATCAATCACCTCTTTATTTTCGTGTGCCTCAGCATGGCTTCCAGGAGAATCTGCTCCATGACCTTGCCAGGCCCTGAGGTGAGTTATGATTTCATGCTTGACACAAAAACAAGGAAGCATGGTTTAATTCCTACTTACCTCCATGAGTAATAATATAAAGACATCAATTCTGTAGGTGATATTAAAAAAAAAACAAAAAAACAAAAACTTTTGCCTGCCAATGTGCTCCCAAGCACAGAAATTCCATGACCAGAATGTAAACTTAGCCCCACCAATTTAATGGTATGCTTACAGAGTACTTCTTATCTAAGTTTGCAGAGTGTATGTATAAATAAATAAATACATATTACAATAAAAATTCATATCAGCCTTGTTTTTTAAAACTTGGCATGTATATTATCTCTAAATTGAAAAAAAAAGTTACTAAGCAAAAAAGGCCATGCTTAAAGAAGTCTGTGTTACTTTTATGATATAAAGGTCCCAAGACAGGCTGGCTCAGAATGTCCTTTAACTGCTCATTTATGTGATGTCTGTGACAGTAAATGGGAAAGTGGAGGACCAGAGTCTTTCATCACGCCTGAGTAAAACAATATTTTACTGAGCTTGTTTTGTGCCATCTACAGATGACAAAACACTGGGATTGCTTTGTAACATTTGATAGAAATCAGAGCCTAAAAGATATCTCACAGCTAAGAGTCCTCCCAGAAATGTGAGTTTGTATCCAGAAGTTAAGTGTGGAACAAGAGCACTAGTTAGATTTCTCTTCCAGAAGGACAGAAGAAGGGGCCAACAAAATTGTAGGTGACTTCAAGGACCAGATCTCCATGGCTCTCACCTGGAGTGCATGGGGGAGGAGGAGCAAGCACAGAAAGAGGGAAGAGTTCTGCTGTTCAGCAGAGAGCAGGACTGCATGTAGCAGTTATTGCTTTTGTTTTTTCCACTCTGTTTGTGAGATGCTTGCACAATAAGTTTCCTAAACAAACCTTCACTTTTAGGACCAGGGATCACTTTCCTCAAAGAAAACAGACACTGAAAATCTTGAGGCCTACTGAGTCAAGAATCTAGTACTCAAAACATGGGCCAAACCCTTAGAGGTTAGATTTCAAATATGGTGGCTGGATAAGTTGGGGAATGTACTTGTGTTACTGTGGTACAAAAGCAGAGGAAAAAAAGTTGAAATTCTGACTGTTTCCCAGTGCTTTCAATGTCCTGAAAATGAATCACCTGAATATATTTGACCACCCAAGGAAGCAGGTTCTCCCCTTGCTTTGGTTCTTGGCGTGCCCTCCTTTGGACACAGCTCATTGTGGCTTTGGAGAGTATTTCACAAGTCTCAGCTGACTCTGCTTGGCAGAGGCTGATCAGCCTTTTCTGCCATTGTTTTTATTTCTTTTTGTGCTAGTTCCATCTCTAAGTGTTCAAAGAACATGGCCCATTACACTTGATTACTAAGAACATCTTGCAGTCTCCTTTCAGAAGAAAGCAATGAAAGTTTTACCTTACAAAGCAAGAGCAGGAAATAAAAGGATGTTAAAAATTAGAGAAAGAAAAAAAGACAGGAAAAACTGACTCAGTAACATAAGTACTGCATAAAATAGCAAGAACACTGCAATGTCATTTGAAGTTATGATTTTGACAAATATGAAGCATTTGCATTTTCAGCCTCAAACATGTAATTTCTTAATCACAGTTTTTTATGTGATTACAGCTGCAAAACCCCCAGAGGCTATTTTTTTAAAGTTTTTTTTTTTTTTTTCTTGCTTTCATTTTTTTCAGCTAACTACAAACGGATTTGGGGGGAATTTTAAAGATGAGGATTTGTTTTTGGCTTTGATCACTACAATTTTTATTTTTATGCTTTTCAGGGATGTGTTAGATAAGAATGCAAATTTTCCTGATGAAATGTATTTTCAGTCAGTTTTTTTTTTTTTTTTGCTTGGAAGAAATTAATCCAAAATTTTTTGTCAGTTTTATCAAGAGGAGAGCTGTTTATGGTTTTCTGTTCAGCAGTGGAATTTGTCTATGTAAATATTATACATTTTCATTTTTTCTGTATGTTCCTAACTGTGCTTTCTGTTAATAGTTTCTTTGCATCTCATTCCTGCTCATAGATTGGTACCAATATGCTTTTTTTCCCAAATCAAATGGTTAAGTCCTTCAGCAGTTGAATAAAATTTCACTCATTTCAGTGTGTAGACTGTGTTGAGTGGAGGGCTGATAAATGAAATAAGTGGAGCAGACATGGAGTCTGTATGACTGACTGCTGGCTAGAAAACAAGAAGGACAGCATTTGGATTCTGCCCAGCTCCCCAAACCCAACCACATCTTGGTTGCAAAGTCTGCATCCACGTTGGTATTTTAACTTGGATCTGGAGTGTGCTTTTGAAACAAATCCGATCAAGCTTATTTAGTGTGGTTTTGTTCACACATTTTAGAGCAGGTTCAGAGAAATGGGTTCTTGTCAGACAAAACAGACCACATGGTGCACTTGTGTTCTCCTCCTACGAACACACATCCAGGCTGTGGGCATGGGTTACAGATGTTCTGAAGCAGAAGTCACAGAACAAGTGTCCTGTGAATGTTGGATCCTCAGCATTGTGTCTCACTGTGGCTGTTTCTTGCATCTTACAACTGCAGATTCAACCAAAGTCAATGCTCAGTGCTCAGCAATTTGGTGGAAATCAGAAAGAGAGAAATCTTCAATTACATACATACATACACACACACACACACACACATACATACACACACACACGCACATACATACATACATACATACATACATACATACATATATATAGTTGCAGCCTGAATAGGGTTTCCATATATATATATATGTATGTATAAATACTTTTTATTATGAAAGTAGACATAATTTAAATCAGGAATTTGGCTAATGGGCATGATTTTGCCACAGAAGTGAAGCCAGATGAATGAAGGGGAGTCAAAGGAGTTCCACATGGAAGACTGGTGCTGTAGAAACTGAGGAATATAATCCAGAAAAAGCATAATTTGAATTCTTACTAATTTATAGGCTGTCATTGTGAATGCTGTACAAAGCTTGTACAAAGTCACCACATTGTACAAGAACAATTTCACCTTCCTGAGAAAATGTTATTCTATATGCCTGTTTTCTAAGCTTCTACAGGTGAATTTTCTCTAGCATTACACTGCTAGGAACCCTGCTCCAAAGGTTAATTCTAGCTCCACAACACTTTCCAGCTTTACATCTCATGTTCAAATGAATTATAATTCAAGTTCCTGTTTAAACAAATCCTTTCAGTAGCCCTTCATCTTCTGAAATAGATTCTTCCTGTAGAGAACAGAAATAGTGCTGTGATTTCCAAGACAGCGCTGGGATACTTGTACCCAGAGCAAAGTTTGGACAGCTTCCCATGGTTTATCCATGAAAGCATCCAAGGTATTTTCTGGACTATCCTGCCACAACCAAAGACAGAAGCCCCACCACTGGCTGATGGGTTGAACTGTGAAAAAGTATGTCAGCATTTTATTCAGGATGAAGCAAATGTGCTAAAAGCTTGCACTGATAAACAGATAAACAGGAAACATATGTTTGCCTAAAGCAAACACAATTTTTGCTCATGCAAAAGTCATGAGTATGTGCGAGGAGTCTCTGAGGTTTTTGAACAGTTTTTAATATGAGATGAAGCAGCTAGGTAATAGACTTTGGTAATGCTGAGAAGAGGAAATGAGAAGAGAGTCCATAATCTTTAAAACTATCACTCTTCAAGTATCTTAGAAGAGAAGAAATAGGAATTGGCTATAACGCGGTCTTGTGTGTTAGCATAGGTACAATTGCAAGCAATATTATTAGCATACAAATTGATATTGTGCAAAAGCAGTCTTTTATTTGAAGGTAATGACCACAACACTGCAAAAAAAAGAGAAGCTTATGTTCTAATGCAGCAGAGGAAGCACATAAGCAATTTACACTGTAAAAACTTGCTGTTCCAGAAATGTGATTGGAAAATTATCAGTTTGTAAGCAATCTTTATGTTGATTTGGGAAATTTTTGAATGCAATTGCTTTGTTCATCAGTCCAACCCTAATTTCTGTTAAGGCACTTGTTCCTCTTGAAAGGTCAGATTTTGACACACTGGCAGAAATGACAGCACAGGATCTAAATGCTGCAATTAAATTTTGTTTTTATAATTTTCAATGACAAAACATTGAGATGTATATCCCTGACACAAGGAACATCTGCAAGTCCTCATTTCACTGATGCATAGCCACAGAAGTACCCAACAACATGTAATGTTACTCATCCTAAAGGCAGAACCTTAAGAAAACAAAGTCCTAATTCAGCAGTTGAGAGCTCTGAGTGTATCTTTGAAGCACTGAGTTAATCTTTCTTAACCCACTAGGGGAGGATCTGTAGGACTTTTCAAAGGCTTGAACATTGGGCATGAGTCTGACTATCTTGTTGAGCACACTCTAAATGAGTAGCTAGGCAGTGCTTCTTGATCAAAGCCATTTTGGGGTGAGATAGATGTTTCCACAGTGAAGCAAAGCATGGCACTGTGCCTCTGCTGGAACTTTACAATGCAAAGAGAGTGCTGCTTTGGGATGTTCATGAAAAACAGTAGTGCAAGCTCTGTTAGGCATCCAGTTAGGGGTAAAAACATAAACTCTGTGTGAAGATTATCTGGGTAATTAAATTACTAAGGAAGCATTATGTCAGGTGGGGGAGGATATTGTTATGAATGATTATATTAAATTTTGACAGCAAGAGGCAGACAGGTGTCTTTATTCCCCTCCAGATGATTATCTCTTGATAAATCGAATTCCCCTCAGTGGCCTTATTGCAATTTCAGAACAGGCATATTCATAACAATACTGTGCTGTTCTATATTGCAAAAGATAAACTCCAGCAGGCTGAACAGGACCACCAGCAGAGCTGCACCAATCCCATGGATTATTTGGACTGTTTACCAGGACTTTCCCACTGCCTATTTGCCTCTGGAATGTGAACTTCCAGTGTTCATTGTCAATGTATATTCCGGTGGGTAAACCTTCCTGAAAATTTAGTTAAGTTTAAGAAACTTAAATGACTATGAAGCTAAGAGTAGTCACCTTCTCCTCATCACCACCCACCCCTGGTGGCCCACACTGGTCTCTCTTTAAACACATTAGTAAACTGGGCTCCCCAGGACAGCCAGGAGCTCCATGAAGCAAAGTGTGCGCTGTGTAGGGCACAGATGCCAGGGGAAGGAGGCTGCCCCATTACCTACACCTGAGGAGGCAGAACAGACTTTTCCAGCCTGACAAGCAGCACCTCTTTGGAGCCCTCTGCTCCGGTTGGACACTGACCCTGTAGCTGGGAAGATCCTGTGAATGGAGAAATACTGCAGGGGACAGAGACAGGAGGAGGTTTCTTGCAGGACACCGGAGTGTTCAGAGAAAGGTGCCTGCTTCCCCCAGGGCTGTGGTGGAGCTTCAGAGGGCAGCAGAGCTTCTCTGGCACAGGTATTGCTCACTCTCCATCCTGGCTGCAGGGAGCTGCTCTGGGGAGTCTCCTTCTGACTGAGCTCTGGGACTGCTGGGGTGTCTCAGATGCCAGCAGGTTCATCCCTCATTGCTGTGCAAAGCTTGGGGTGTGACATGTGCTGCTCTGCTGGGCATTTAATCCTGATGCAAAAGACACACTGGTGTTTTTGTTTTTTTTTTTTGGTTATGTTTTTTGTTTGTTTGTTTGTAAGAATATTGCAGACATCAGTTTTTCTCTCTCCTCATTAAACAGAGAAAGGCAAACCCCAAAACATTTCAGTGACATAGGTTAATCTGCTCTAATGTGTTATTGGCATGATGTATTAACACAGGGATATGGACTGCTTTCTCCCATGTTTAGTTAGTACGGGCACGTAGCTTTGCACATATACAAAAAAATAAATCTGAAAAGGAATGGTTTCTATTTTAGTTTTAATTTATACTCAAAGACAAGAGGTATGGTTTCTCTGCAATAGTTATATTTCAGCTATTTGAAGCCAGCTGAGCGCCAGCTGTGTGCCCACAGCCTCTCAAGGGTGTGATTATTTAATGATAAAACTAATTTTCCTCAGTGCTTATGATTACCATTGCAAAAATTATTTTAACATAAACTGAAGTGGTGAATTTTTGAGCTGTCAGAAGGCAGGGTTGGTTACTCAGAATATTGAGCAGCCTTTTCAGCAGAGCTGTGGAAAGTCCCATAAAATAACACTAGCTGTCAAAATCTAGGCTGAAGTCTAGAGTCCCATTTATCTTAGAGAGGCAAATAGTCTGCCCAGCTGAAAAAGAAAAATTTCTACTATGCCACTAAGACCATAATTTCTAGTTGTCTTTTCTTTAAAGACAACAGCTATTCTGGGTCAAATGGGCTTTATAAGAACTATATTTGGCATCCTCTGATGCCAAGACACTGCATGGGGAAAAAACTTTCTCTTTACTCATGTTCAGAATGAACCAGACATGGTCCTTTGGACCACAGAACCATAGAATCCTTTGGGTTGGAAGAGATCTGTAGGCTCATGGAGTCCAACAGTGTGTGAAGATGAAGGCTGAGGGATGTGGTGGAACCTGAATAGGACCTCAGAAAATAGGATGAAAATTTGAGGCAAACAAAAAGGCCATTGTGGGATTCTTATGAGATATAATGCACCCTCATTTTAAGGAAAGCATTTGCATAAATCACTACCTTTATACTTTCCTTTATTTTCCAAGTGGATGCATTCCCACCATTGAAAGGGCTACCAAGGACGTCCTGTCTTCAGTATTTGGAAAGGCAAAGGAATGAATGACATCTAATCTCTTATTTTTCTCCTGTCAAAATAGATGTTTTACAGTGAAAAGGAGAAAAAAAAGCATTTTTAACTTTGTGAGATAAATTGTTTTAAAGGTAGACCAAAAAAAAAATGCTTTTAGGTGGGACCTTTCCAAAAATGGAAAACTACATAAAACTTTTAGTTGCATCTAGAACTTGTAGATCTTGATGCATTATTTTTTACATCTCCCTAAATTTCTCTTTCGCTTTTTATTTCTCATTTGACACCTGATAGAGTTGTCAAATTTAAAAAGAGAAAACCTAGTTTAAAACATATTTTGGTTTACAAATAAAATATTTTTGTCCTATTAAAGTAAAACATTTGATTTTGAAGCCTTTGCATTTTTCACATTAAAATACATTTCTTATTTATGCCTCTCTAAAAGTTTACTATTTGGATAAGATTATTAGTAGGTAGAAAAAACACCAAACCCTCTAATTTTTGTATTCGTTAGCAGAATCTGCCACAGACCAATGGTTCCAGTTGATGAAGACAACATAAGCCTAGAAAAACCACCATTAGTCATAACCATGGGTTTTCTCTGGAGGATTTCAACCACCCTCTGTTTGGGAGACCTTGCCAGATGGCAGCTGATAGCAGTGCAAATTTTGAAGCACAAAGTGGTACCAGCATTTGCTGTCTGATAGCTGCCCAAAAAATGCAGGACTAAAATTTCTATATTTTTAGGTGTACTGCACTGAAAGAAGCAGCCATCTTAAAATTAAAACCAAGGGATAGAGTATGGGGTATAAAGACTATATCTGAGGGTTATTATTACCATGAGTTATTATGTAAATGATTCCCCTTGCTCACAAATACATGCACGCTTTTTTTCATCCTGATTTAAAGCATAATTGCAGTCCTTGACAGATTGCCATTGAATTTTTTCTCACAGAATGAATTAAAATATTGAAAGTAGAAAAGGATAGAATAGAACATTATGTCCTATTATACTAATCAAATGTACTAAAACTAACCCCTCCACCCCAAAACCACCTCCTGCTGCCATCCACTGCATCAAGATGGGTTATGAGTGAACAAATCCACTTGGCACTTTACAAAATGAGGTCATGATAAGTGCATGAAAAAAATGAAATCAAAGCCCTTTATAGCTGGCAGGATTCTTTCTTTGTAGAATTAGTTTAAATCAGAGCAGCAATATCATCAAAGTGCTTACAGTTCCTTACAAGAGCAAATGATAATTTTTTGTTTCCTGACTGTCCTTTGTAGTTGTTGCGCAAGTTTGTTAAAAACACTTCACCTCTTCCCACAGAATGTTGCAGAGCCAATTGCAGGAATTGACTGGAAAAAGAGACCTTTCATTTGTCAGGAGGGTAGGTCCGAGGAAAGCTGCAGAAGAGGATGCCCTGCATTTCACTTCAGAGGCAGGAAATCCTCTGTTCCTGATGG
Organism: Arremon aurantiirostris; assembly: GCA_035583995.1. Classification (NCBI taxonomy): domain Eukaryota; kingdom Metazoa; phylum Chordata; class Aves; order Passeriformes; family Passerellidae; genus Arremon; species Arremon aurantiirostris. Next base: position 102,697,863 of record JAXCLO010000001.1, read on the forward strand.
CCAAAGGACAGGGCAGCAGAAGGAGGAAAAATGGAGCAGCATCCACCCCTGACTTGGAGCACCCACCCCTGACTTGGAGCACCCATGATCAGGACCTCTGTAAGACTTGCTTCCCCTCCACAACCTTTCTTATGGGATCCCTTCTGCAGTTATATTTAACTCAGGCTGTAACAAAAGGATTCTGGCAAAGGTCCTTTACTCTTGAGAAATAACCAGGGAGTGGGAATATAACTCACCACCTTCAGAGGGGCTGTTTGTATGTACTGTAGCAATTTAATTACTGTGACAGTTAGTCAATGCAATAGAGCCCTTGTGTAAATGAGCAGGAGATATTTTTCCTTTATAAATTAACACTGAAGTATTTCTCTTCATTTAGGGATGAATGAACTTGAGCAACCTTAAGCTCTTCGTGCACTGAGTTTTTTGGGAGGTGAGTTCCAATCCAGTTCTGGGTACTGTCTTGGTTTAGTAGACAAATTAAACCAACAAATCTAAATAAAGAAATAATTGACTTTGGCTTTGAATTGGTTAGAAAAGATTCCCCCCTACTCATCTGGGTATGCCTCACATTTATCTTGTTTGTGATATACACTGCTCAATAACATTTGGTACATTTTGTAGTCAGTGGTTTCCTGTAGCAATTCCCCTCCTGAACGCTTATGCTTTTAGCATCTCCAGGTTTCTGAAAGGTCTCCCAGGAACTCATCTCTATTTCCTTTCACTTTCCTTTACACATCATTGGAAGGACATATTTAGCACTCTGATCTTTGCATCATGCAGCATTTTCTTAGGTCAGTGGTTTCTTGTGGTGTCACGTCCTGGATCTGCTCCTCTGTGCTGAGTACAGTTTAGTGCTCTGTCAACTTTCCAACTATTTGAAAATGCACTTCAGATGTGATAACTAATTTGCATAAAGAAAAGACATGATCTAATGTACCTGAAAGGATCTTGTGAAGAATAATTTCAGATGTTTGCATATATTGAACAGTTAAGAAAGATGTTCTTCAGTCTTTTAATGTGCATACACATTTTCAAGACTGGTTTCTAAAAATGTGACTACTCAACACATTATACCCTCTCAACTTGCAGTCTGAGCAATTCAGGTATGATTCTATTTCAGGTAGCAATGAAAGGAAGAAAAAAATTAATAGAGGTAAAGAGTACAGAGGTTACACTCTCTTCATAGTGATACATTTTTGACTGTGGCAAGAAGAGAAGCGCTGACCTGGTTTTTACATATTAAAATTTAACTTTGTATTTAGAATTTGCCAAGACAATTTTGATTATGGTAAAAATTGATTTTTTTCTCATTAGTGATTTGAAAAACTGTCATTTTTTTGCTGCTGCTTGTTATCTAAGATGATGAAATGGGTTTCAGTTGCCCTAACACAGACCGTTTTTACTAATTTAGACCTTCAAGGGGTGTTCCCACCTGCCTCCATCAAAAGGATGCAAATTCCTCCTGGGTCCCAAGTTATATCTGCCAACATTCATGGATGCCTCAGATACCTGAGGGGATCCAGAATGGCACTGGGGGTTTGTGCTGAAGCAGCTGAAACCCATTTTAACTGCCTTTAAAATTCTAATTTGAAGCTATTTTTGGATATTTGCAAAAGCCATTGATTTTTCCTGAGTGGTTCAATATGGGCATTCACTTTATTGCTTTATATCTGGAAACTGTTACATGTGCCTTGTAACTGACTTCTTATATTAATATTTTCCCTGCTTGATAATTTGCCATTAAACATTATTAAGTTCACTGTGACCCAGAAGTGACATGCAATTTTGGGGTGTTGGTTAAAGTAAGAATTATCCAATCAGGACTCAAAAACTAGACAAGATGTCATTGGTTGTTTGTTATAAATTCCTGGTTTGTCAGCTGTGTAAATGGTTCTATTGATTAGTTCTTAATAACCTATCTTACAAATATATAATTTTTAAAAAGCATAAACAATAAACATGATTTAGACTAATATTCAGGTTCCACTGTGCTGGCTGTTTGGGAATAATGACATTCCTGCATGAACTACAAATATTCAGCTCTGTGCTGACTGCAGAACTAGTAACTAATATAAAATTAAAAGTTTGCAATTGAGATGTTTTTTAGCTAGCTTAAGCTAAATACTGACTTTTTGCAAGTTTTTGCATTAATGAAATTAAAGTGCCTCATCTGTACGGGAAACAAACTTGGGAAGAATTGCAAACACAGTAAAATGAAAATTCTCTTTTGAGAATTTTGTGCTCAGACAATATGGAGATGGGTAGCAGCATAAAAATCTTCAAACAAATTTGAACAAATGTTCAAATATTCCCCCAGCACACATTTACAATATTTGCAGCTAGTCATCCATTTCCTACTGAATGCTGTGTTCTGGAAACCAAGCAAAAAAACAATAGTAGAGAGGCTAATTAATCATAAATGAGTCTCATATTAGAGGATTTTTATTAGCCCTAAAACACCACAGTAACAGCTCCACCCTATGTACACAATAAGAATATGAAAGGTTTATGGATTTACTGGGCTTTTTTTACTCATTTGCTGTTTTATGCTATAGGGAAGAGAGAGTGTGACCTTCTCAGAGGCCCCTTACATGCATTGACCAAAACCATATGCTTCTGAAGAGGTGTAATTTTGGTAAACAACACTGTTTTCATTTTGTTTCTTGTAAAGTGAATACCATGCAGATACCCTGTAATTTTATTAAAATACTGGTGAAACACAAAAATAGTTATTGATGGGCATAAAATAATTATTTTGATATTTTCATGTAATGGTCTTGGACAGTAGTTTGCCAGGCTATCCCATGAAGATTGAACTGCACTGCAACACAGTCTCGGCACTACTTAGTGTACTGCTAATGTCTAATTGTGAAATGATTTGTTTTTTTTTGAAGAGGTTGTAAATGAACATATGTAGCCCTACTAAGAATTCTGTACTGACTTGCAGTTTTTCTCTCCTTGAAGAATTGGTGTGTATAAGCACCTGAAGCATCTGAACATTTGAAATCTTTATCATGGTATTTAAGTTATTTAGGAGAGCAGAATAGACATGCAGATCATCTCTCTCCTGTGAGAGGAATTTATATGACAATAAGCAGGATGCAGAAGGAAGCCAGCTTGGATTTTCTGCTTGTTTGAGAATTGCTTCAAGAAATAACTCAGTTCAGGAATATTTAGTAAGTAAATGTTACACTGTCTGAACAGAACAGTTTAGTGCTGGTCCATATTTTGATTATTAAGAAGGATCAGATTGCACTGTTTTAGGCAGTGCTGTGTTCTTTCCAAGGAACATTTACTGCTCTTTCTCCTCTTTTGGGTGTGAAAGTAAGAGCTAAACGGTTAGGCTTGTGGAATAAGCCTATGAAGGATGAAAACAAGGGGATGAGTCAGGAGAAGTGAGCATAAAAGTTGTCTGAGGAGTTAGTTCCGTGTTTTAGATGCTCTTTATTTGTTCATTTCTCTGTTGATTTGTTTGTTGATTTAAACATTTTTTGGTTTTAAATTTTACAAACAGTTTTAGAAGGAAAGTCTATGGCACAGCGTCAATAGAAGGGTATTTCTGGGTAGGTTAAGTTAATTTACATGGAAAAGTACTTCCATTTATAGTACAAATTAGAAAGAATGTAGCTGAAAAAAAATTATTCCTGTTAAAAACTAATTATAAATTAGTTTCAGTAGAAAATTTATATGCTCATTTGAGAGGGATCTCTGGCTTTTGCCTTGTAGTGCTGAATGATGATTAGAATAAAAGGTATTCCTGCAGGGGAGCCAAATACACCATAAAGGCTGTACTGCACAAGCCCCAGGTTTCCATAGTGTGGAACCCTTAAGCATCAACTCATATTTTCCAATTAGCACTGACTAATGTTCCTCTATGTGTGGTAAAAGTGTATTCAGTCATTTATTCCTTCTGGAAGCATATGAGCAGAAGCCACCACTAAAGTTATGTGTGTGTATAAATAAAAAAAGATATTTTTATGTATATAAATTGTAGTTCTTTGCTATGACTGAATATATATAATGCTATTTTTTTACTGAGGACCACCCACCTCTGAACTGATTAGGATTCACTATAGTATAGAGTGAGGTTTAGCCTATGCAAAATGGTTGCCTGCTGAGTAACAAAGAAAAGTTATGAAGAAATAACTGAAAAAATAAATTTAGTAAACTATCCATAGCTTGTCATGCATAGCTTGGATCATAAAAGATTTAACCAAAGGCTGGAGCAGACTTGCCCCAGTTCCTGCAGCATGTGAGTCCCAGCTAAAGTCTGTCATACAATCTGGGCTGAGCGTCCAAGTATATGAGTATGAAAGCACTGTTAACTTTCTCAAACCTTATCTGAGCTTCTGGAAGTCAAACAAAAATTTTGATAGCATTTTACATTATGTAAGATAATTTAAACAATATTTTGCATAATTGACCCTTGACATATTTCTGTCTTTTGTTTCCTGGATGACCTTGGTGATGATCCCTAGATGCTCTTTGCTTTCCAATGCTATGATGAAAATGGTAACGTGTGGCAGACAAAGTATGAAAGAGTGATCCCTCTGGAGGCTGTGGTGTTTTACAATCACTGGAATAATAAAACCCATTTCTGACCATCAACTTTTAAAGTTGGAATAACTGATTATGTAATTTTAACAAAATGCTTTTTACAAGGCTCAAAAGGTCATGGAAAGCAAATGCAAGAACAGAAGGAAGGAAGCAGATTGAGGACTTCCTCCAGGTTGGACAGGAATTAGGGCTGGGGATCTTTTTAGCAATGACTGACTCATAGGCATTAAGCATAAGAAGTAGATATTACATAATATGTCTGCATTATGTACTGCTTTGCCTAAAATGATATTCCTCACAGAAGGTGTTATATTTATTACCACTTTTAATGGGAAATGTCAGAAGGGTTTGTAAACCTCATTTTCCCAGTATTTTAGATCTAGCTCTTCCTTTGTTGCAGTCTATTGTATTTCTTTTATTCTATCCCAAGGATGTTTCTTTTTCTTCCCCATGATTTGCTCCTATGGGAGGATGCTACTGCTTAGTGTCCTGGATGTCTTCCTTAGATTAGCCTCACAAAATAATACACAGCTTGATTTAAACAAGAGCAGATCAATTTTAGACATTGAAGGGGTAGTGCACCTTCTCTGGCTGCCACTTCAAATGTTCCTGAGCATCCCACTGTGCCTTGATTTCCTCAGCCATAAAATAAAGATAAAAATAACAGCCTTTGGCTTAATTTTTTTTAAACCAAAAATCTCCAAAATGTGTTGTGTAAGAATGAGGTGTATATGCTTAAAGTTCATTACTATACCCACCACATGCATGTGATGGTTGATACCTCCCTCCCCTCCACTCCCCTCCCCTTCCCCCTGTATTCCATGCTCAGATTTTGTCTGTGACACCCTGTTTGACCTCTTTTCTAGTTCCTCTATACATCTGACCCATCATCTGCTCTTCTTAGGGTCTGAGCTGCTGCACTTTTCCCATGATGAATCTCTATCTATGTTACCTGAAAACATGCTTAGTTGCAACAAAATTCTTGTTTATTTGCTTCTAGTGTTTGCAAAATCTCTTGGATTAGAATCCTCAGCAAAGCTAATTAATGCAGCCTATAATGGTGCATTTATACATGTAAGTGATCTGAAAAATGTTAAATAAGTGGTTACCATTGTGTACTACAAAGTTCATGAAATTAAACCTATGCAGAATATTGGAGCATCTCAGGTCATTGATTTAAGCCAGCAGACATTGATTTGGGAGGTAGCAAAACTCTCTTGAGCAGGATGCTGTGTTGATGACAGATTTTATTTAATTTTTTTTTTCACATGGTGGTTGTTGACCCTCTGAACAGTAAAGGCTGGAGCCTTTTCAGGAGAGTAGGACACTCCTTCTTGTCTTTCACACTAGGAGTGATCACTAGATTGATCACTCAGCCATTGGTATTGATAATAAAACATTAAGGAATAAACTAGAGGGAAGAAAAAGATAGATGGTAATACAAGATAATCTCTAACAGGTTGACTAAAATGAGACGTGCCTATTCCTTTTTTTAGCCTTGATGGTCTTTAAATGTCTCTGTGTCAGCTCTGAAGTCAATTGTCCTAGAACAGGGAGCAGACTCTGGTGGCAGTGGGATTTTGCTGCTGCACACTCACCAGGACAGCTCATTGTCTGCTGACAGCTTGTTCCACATGTGGTTTATAAATGAACCCTCAAAGACTCGATGTTTGGAAATCCAGTTGAAAATTAATGTTTCATCCAAAACCCTAAACCAGATGGTACTTGGCCAGTACTGCAGTTTGGAGCATTTCAGTGTGTAAATAGCTGGTCAGCCTCTTTTGCTGAGGGTCCTCTTCTGATTCAATAAGCTATAATCCTCTTTTTAATGTTTGGACAAATCATTCACCAAAGTCATGGCAGGAGGCTGTGATTAAATGTGCAGTTCTACACAACTCCTAGAATTCCTAAAATACATGGCTGAAGCCAGGGTCTGATACACACCAGAAGGTGTGGGAAACAAAAAATGTATTTTCTAGTCTCAGTGACAGGAACTAAATTAGAGCTCAGAAGCCAAACACCTTTGCTGGAAATAGTCTGATACCTGCTGATGCCAGTAATTGCAGCTAGTCTGCTAAAATAAGCCAAAATGATCATTGTCACTGGCAGTGTGCTCTGAGATAGAGCTATTGCAAGCAAAGGGCTCGATACCGAGGTAGCAGGAGCTGATATCACAAGATAACATGCACAATTTCTCTGGAGGCTTCAAGCACATATCAGACACCTGGCATGGCTTCCCCATGCTACATCTGCAGGAAGCCATTTCCTTGCTTTCTATCTGTGGTGGAATATTTCTTTACGGGTTTGGGCCATACTCTACATTATTTGGCTGTACAGCAGTTTGGATACCAGTGTTTTGCTCTAAAACATGGTTCTTTGCCAGATCTTTCACTTTAATTGTACACAATTTGTTTTAGTACAGAAAAACAGAGGGTTGAGCTGCTTTGAGCTGGAAATGTTGATAAAAATCTGGAAGAATCTTTTACCTCATTACAAAGGTCTTTGGAGACATTTTATTCTTATCTTAAGTTTAACAGTTCAGACTTTCAATGGTATGTGAACTTAAGAATGAATACCTTTGGAATAATATAGAAGGTGATGAGATTTTTGGAGACAATGAATGCATTCTAGCTCTGTAATAATTTCAGTTTGCTCAAAGAAAAAAGGCTAATATAGGCAAACTTGGATTTTTCCAGCAGTGTGTCTCTCTGCAGCATGCCAGGAGGAAAAGAAAAGCCCACACACAATGCACCAGATGTGCACAACTGTGTGTACAGAGAATAAATCTTCAAGACAGGCTGCAGCAATGTATTTTTCTTTATCCTTTACAATGTGCTTGAGAGGAGTGCCTTCTAGGCAGGACTCTGAGAAGGATGAATATGCATTACCCTCAGTCTGAAATGCTCTGTGGCTGTGCTCATCCTCTGTGAGCTCCTCAGCTGTGCCCATGCTCACTCCTGAGGTGATGCTGCTGCCTCCCTGCACGGCACTCTCCTGGCTGCTTCCTCCAGAGGACATCCCTTTCTCTGCTATTCATGGGACTTCTAAACAATGTAATTTGCTCCTACATAGCTGCTTAACTTCAAATAACCTAGTGCTAAATAGTTCTGATCGTTTTTAATGTTTTGTGAGGAGGGAAAGGAGGCTTTACAAGCACTGTTGGTATGAGGGTTCACTTGGCATTGAGGTGCCATAGCTGTATCACTTACAACCATTAGGAACTGCGCCCATGCTCTGGTGACAGTCAATAAAGTCACAATAAGACCAGAATAAATACCTGTTGCTTTATCCTCTGCTTTATTGCTTATGAGCATTGTCTTATTTAAAAAAAAATATTCTAGAGATTATGGTCTGCTTAGACATTACTTTGTGTTAGTTTTTTTGTAAAACAGTGCACAGTGAGGAATTTATTCTGGAAGAAATTTTTTAAACATTGATAGAATGCAAGTGGCACCTTTACACTGACTGCCTTTCATTATTCAGGACAGGAATGCTGCATTGTGTTGGTATGTTTTAAAAGGAAAAAGAGGAGTCTTTTTACTTGCCTGTTTTTTAAATGTTTAATATGGAATTTGAGTGGTTCATATGGCATTAACTACTCTGAAATATATACTGTTACTCAATATGTATTTGTCATTTCTGATGTTAAAAGCTATGAATATATAAAGCAATCAATGTGAATCCTACTTCTTGCTCACTTTCACACGTGCAAATCCACAGAGCTCAAGATCTACTATGAGCAGCTGACAGCTGGTAAAAATAGCTCTCAGTTAATACTGTATGTGCTTACCTGCCTGCAAAACTTCTGTAAAACTTCATGCTGAATCTAGTGATTCCACAAAGATATTTTTCAATAATGAAACAGAAGATGAAATGCTTCAAAAGAATCAGCTCTTGCTGACACAGGGCAGAGGTGCATGCGTTAAAATGGTAAAAGCCCCTAGTCCTAAGTCTTCAAGTTGAGTAAAGTTTTGAAAAATTTATCTAGGAGTGGGAATCCTGGAGGTTTATAAGTACAGTGGTGACATTTTAAAGACTATTGTGAAATGTTACCTTCATGTAGAAAGAAGCCATTTTGTGCCCTGATTCTGTTCACCTCTCTGCCCTTGTTTGGTTCAGTTCACAGGGAACCAACAACCTGTGATATGTCTGCAGGCCACATTTTTCTTCATGTAGTCCCTACCCAGCCACAACTTTGCTGCAGTTTGGTTACACATTCATTTTTGACAGGTGCACTTCAAAGTTCTGTTCAAATTTCAGCAAAAAAACCCTTCTCATCCAAGTTACAGCTCATTATTAGTGACTGTTTATGTTATCTCAGGGCTTGCTAGACAAAGAAACTGCAAACACTACACTGAGCACTGGATTAATCAGTGTATTAATCAGAGAATAATCTAACGCAGAATAAGGCCTGGCAGTTATGGCTATAGTGTTGCCTAGGAGTCAAAACACATCAAAGTAATCTTACAATAAAGTGGCCTCAGCCATCAAAAGCACTTTTATATATGATTAGGATAATTTACATCAGAGAATTATATTCCCTGATGTTTGGGAAAGATTTGTAGACAGAGCTGGAGGCAGTGGAGGGACTGTGCCAGAGGATGCTTAGATGAGCTGGCCTGAGTGCCAGTTCTTGTTTGTACCTGGTAAAAGCTTGCACTTTTTGGATTACAGCCTTATCCAAGTGTCTGGGCAGAGGGGTGGATAAGCTGTGAGTGTGGTGGCTTGCTCATAACCTTCTTCCATTTATGCTGTTATAACCATGTTAGGCCACGCTGACATCAAACACTTTGGATGGAATGAAATTTGTAAAGATGGTAGATTTAATTCTGGACATATAAATGAGATTTTTATGCATAGAGGGCATATGAAATGCATAAAAATGCATTTCAATCACTAACAATCTCTGAGAATATGGTTTAGAAAACACGTGTGCCAGCTAGAGGAAAAGTGAGTTTTGTATTAATTTTCATGGAAAATCATGATAAGATGGAAATGGAAATCTGCAGTGGCCAGCCAGATTCCAGAGGCATTGCATTTTCTTGCCCTCTAGGAGATGTGTGGGAGAGAAGCATTTTCATGGATCTCACAGTACTGCACTCGGCACTTGTAAAAATGTGGAGCAACTGTTTACACCAGCTCTGCTTCTGTGTTTGAAGAATTCAGCGCTGTGAGGGGAATCCTGGCTGCCTTAAGCCCAGAGAAACTTTTTCCTGGGTCCTCTGTGCTGGGAGGCTTAAACTAGCAAGGAGGGATTGGGCTTTGCCCTCTTGAGCATCTTAAGGTTTCACGGTTGCAGAGGCAAAGTGACTTACAGCTCTGCTACAGCCTTTAAACCTTTTCCTGCATATAAAATGTGAAGTGCTGAAGTGCTAAATTGGCTGAGCTCTAAGCCAGTTTACCTCTACATGCATAATGGTTTAAGCAGTTGAACACAGTCAGAGGTTCCTGTTGAGGACAAAGTGCTGCAAAACTTCTGCGGCTGGTGGATTTCCTGTGCTTTGCTTCACATCTTGCTGGCCACAACCTGCAGCCTGACATAAATGCAAAGACATTGTGGCTTCACCAGGAGAGATAAATCTGCTGGTTTGAAGGCTATTGTATGTTGAATTTTTTCGCAGACATCTTTTCATGAAAAACCCTTTCCTCAGGATTTTTTCCTCCTCAGAAGCTGAGAGGCCTCAGGAACAAAATGTAAACAATGATTATCTGCTGCTGTGGAATGCAACAG
>JAXCLO010000001.1:102708250-102727274 GCA_035583995.1 Arremon aurantiirostris
TATCATAAAATAATAAATCAAGCCTTCTGAAACATGGAGTCAAATCCTCATCTCTTCCCTCAACCTGAGACCCCTGTGAACACGGTCACAAGGACATATGGATCTAATCAGCCCTCACAGGCAGATGGTCTCTCCTCTTTGTCCCATGCTCCAGCAGTGTGGGAGGGACAGGGCACTGTCCCTCAGCTGGCTCACACCACAGCTGCACACACATTCTGTACACCTGCTCACAGAACTGGCCTTTAAACAATGCAGCAGGGAGGCATTTGTGCTGCTCAGCTCCAGCTCACCTTGGGACCCACAGCTGTGCCCAAGTGAAGACAGGTTTGCCTGGCATGTTTAAAACAGTGCTCACACACTGAAAATCTCAACAAAATGTTACGGCTAGCAAGTTCCTACAGCTTTTACCAGCAAACTCTTCTATATCATGGCAGAGGCAATAAAATCATAGTTTGGGTAAACTTGAGAAATGAAAAATAAAAATCATAAATGAATCCTTGGTGGCACTACTTAATTGGATAAGATTATCCGAAGGTTATCCAGTTAAAGATGGGGATTTAGATGAGTTGTTCTGAGCTGGAAGGTAACCTGGGTTAAGGTGTTATTTTGTGCCTTCTCCATTTTCTAGCAGAAGTTTTTCTAAGGAGGCTTGGAGGACTTGTTAAAGGTTTTTATCTGCTTTCACATACCTTGTAAAACATAAATACTTTAATATATCTCAGACTTCTGGTTTTACTTGCATTTCTATTAACATTGTTTCTACATTAGTATACCATTACACTAATTTACTTTATCTAAGTTAGATCTTGTAAATGTCTTAAAAAAATTGGTTATCATCACACCCTGATGTCACCAGTATTTAATGAGAACATGAAGTGGAAAAATCTCATTCTTGCCTCATCTAGCCTTGTGTTAACTGGACCCATTAATGCAGTCCAGGTCACCCTGTTACCAAAACCATGGGCTGCCTTGTATGTCTGCAGTCCTACAGTGACCTCTGTCATCAACACATACTTCTGAAGCAGCAGTGTTTCTTGGGCACTGAGCTTCTTATTGCTCACCAAACTTTAAAATAAGCATAACCAGAAAAATGTTTGAATATTCAAGACAGCTCCTACATAACATCCCCAATTACCGATCTCTCTTCCCTGTAGGGTCTGGGAGTTGCAACCAACCTGACCACTGACCCTATTTGGGGGAAGAACACAACTCACTGTTTTCTTTACTCAGGACTTTTCTGAGTTAAAGCTCATTATCTAGTCTTGATAGCTGAATGAGCTAACCCACATTGGGGTGAGGTAAACTTGGCTGACTGCCACATGCCCATCAAGGCTCTCTCAGCCCTCCTCTGCATCAGGACTGGGTAAGAAAATAAGATGAAAAAGTCCATGAGGAGATTGCTTACTAGTTACTGTCATGGGCAAAACAGACCTGAATTGAGAAAGATTAATTTAATTTATTGCCAATTAAAAAAAGCTAAGAGAGAAACTAAAACATATTCCCTCCATGAACCCCATTCTTCCCAGACTCTATTCCTTCATCCCTGACTCTTCTACCTTCTCCCCTTGTGAGCACTGGGAATTGCAGTCAGTCCACAAGGCCTTGTCTTTATTGTTAATATCTCCTTGCACTTTTCCCTTCCTCCACTGTGGGGTCCCTGGCATGGAATCTGCTCCTTATGACCTACTCCAATGTGGCTCCTTCCACAAGCTGCAGCTCCTGAAGAACTGCTCCAGAGTGGGTCCTTTTCAAGGGGTACAGTCCTTCAGGAATGGATGGCTCTGATGTGGGGCCCCCACAGGCCACAGATCCAGAATACTTGCTCCTGTGTGGACTCCTCTCCAGAGGCCACAGTTTCTGCCAGGTCTCTGCTCTCCAGGGGTTGAAGCTTCCTTTGGAACACATCAGCCTGCTGCAGCATGGGGTCTCCAGAGGCTGCAGAGTGATGCCTGCTCCACCATGGTCCTCACAGGCTGCAGGGGAAGCCCAGCTCTGGGGCCTGGAGCACCTCCCTCTCCTGTCTGGTGAGCTCAGCTCTGTCTTCTGTTGGGTCCATTGGAGCTGGCTGGAACTCTGTGTCCAGCACAAGCCATTCTCTGGTTTTGTCTCGCAGAGGCAACCTGCAGTCCTCCAGCTGCCAAAATCTTGCCGGGTAATCCCAATATGTCTCTGTTCTGAACTCTTGGGAATGAAAAAGTGATCTGGTTAGGAGTCATGATAGTAAGGAGAAACAGGATCCCCAGGAACATGTGGGGATAATCTGCTCATTAACAACAAGCCTAGTCTGAAGAACTGAACCTTTGAAACACCAGAGAATAAACATCCTAACTGGCTGCCATACTGGAAGTTTTGCTGGACTATTACTTGGCAGCATCACTAGCACAAGATTGTCTCTTGGGAAGCCAAGTATCTTGATCCCTGCCATAGGAAGCAGCCTCTACTATGTCTCTGGAAGCTCACAGGCTTCCATCTGTGCCCATAACAGATGCTGAGAAGGCTGAGTGGGAGCCAGCACACACTTGATATTACTCATATGGCTAATGACCACATAATAAGGCCTGGAGCTCTTTTTCTCTGCTCTGGACTCTGTGTTTATCCAGAATGTGGTGGGGTTTGAACTTGTCTCCCTTCTTCTCCAGACTTTTCACTCTCATTAAAAGCTTGTGTTTTCTCTCTCTTTTTTTTCCCAAACCAAATAATTTACATATATAAAAATATAATGTCTCTTATTTTGTCATAGTTTTTCATGGATCTCTTTCTCATTGTGCTAAAAGATTTCTTGTTAGCCTGAAGTGCTCTTAAGCTCTGGTAGCACCTGTTCCTCTACTGCCCAGGTGTTCCTTTTTGCCTCCTTCCTGCCTCCCCTCCTGGCAGCAAACCCTCTTTGTCTCAGCCACTGGCAATATTGGGCAGAGTTCATTCAGCTGTGAGGTCTAAACTCACCTCAGGTCTAAAGGTCTGGAGTTATCCTTTCCAGAGCATATCCAAGGCACTCCTCAACCCATGCAGATGCCAGTAGTCTTTGCTGTAGCTGTTGTGGCTTTAGTGGCACAGCTGTTTCTGTTGTTTAGTTATGAGTTCTGGCATGTGCTGAAGGACATGGTAGCTGGGAGAGCTCGGTGCTGGGGAGCCAAGCAATAAGGCTGATGTAATGTGAAACAATCTGGCCTCAGCCTCCCTGGGCTCCCCATATGGAAAGACACAAACTACACCAGAGTGTGATTCAGAGCAGCTTCATCTTCTTCTGAGTGTCCCTGCCAATTGCCTCTCCTGCTCCACTGACAGTAAATATCACTAATGGCAGCCCCTTTTTACCTTAACCACTGCTTTAACAGGGAGTGGAAAGGTCAGAGTCAGATACAGTAAAGCTTGAGAACTAAGAGAGGAGGAGAAAAGACTTGCAGATAATATACCAAAGTTATTATGGAGGTATGCATTAGCTGCAGAAAGTCACTAATAACACAAAACAATAACAGCAAAAAAGCCTTATAAACAGATTTTAATAGCATCTTTATAAGTTGCTAATTCCCTGATCAGCAGAAAAGAGTAGAAAGGAAAAAGCAGAGAAGAAAAATATATTCTTATCATCTGGATTGCATTTTTGCCTGAAGCGTTTGTTTTTTTTTTTGTTTTTTTTTTTCCTTCAGTGTGCCTGAGCAATGGCTGCTGAGCTGCCAGGGAGTGTATTTTATTGTGATCCTGTGTATGGCATCACCCTGCTGCCAGTGGCATGTATACTCATCAGTCAAACAGAACTATCCAACATGTTTGATTTACTGTCACTGAATCAAATCTATTTGTGGGTTTCCATAACATAAAACATTTCACTAGAGATTAATCCCCTGATTTACATGTTGCTCTTGGGAGCTATATCATTACTTTCCTTGATGGACTCATTTTGAAGTCAAGAAAGATGCAACTTGATTTTTTACTCTGTATTCAAGGTGGTGCCTTGCTCTTTGTTATCTGACCTTTATATTAACTCTTCCCCTTGTCAGTCTCAGAGGCATTACTCATATTTGTGTCTGCTAGTGGAAGATTAAGTGATTTTAGCTCAGTCAGGACAGTAAAAAAAGACTATTAGAACACCTGGTGAAAGTACCAGCAAACACCATGTTTCTGATTTTGGAATTGTTGCCTTTTCTCAATCTTGCTGCTGTGAACATGCTAGAAAATAAAATTGTATTTGTTCACTAACTTCTGTTTCAATTTATACTCCAAGATGAATATCCACTTGGATAAATACCTACAAAATGGTCACTCGTAAGGAAGGTTACTTATGGTACAAAAGTTGTTAACTTAATGTTTGTAATGTTTATAGGAAATCCCAAATATTTTGAGCACTGCTTACTGGAATTTTGAGTCATAAGGAAAATATTTAGTTTTTAAAAAAGAGTTTATAATCGAATCCTCTTTTAATACTCATAACCTATTGCTATCTGGGATGGTTGCCAAAGCAATGATTTATAACTTCTCAATTCAAGCAAGTAAACACTGAATTTAATTTGGCTTGGTAAATCCAACATTCTTGCTTGAGCTATCGAAATAATTTAACTGGGTTTCTTGCATTATTAATGTTACAAGGGCTGCTGGTTTTTCTCTTGCTTACAACATTGTGAACCAGATATTTATTCTTCACTCATCAGTTGTATCGCTGGTCAGAGAAAACCCCAGTTTCAATGGCAATGAGAAAATACTGTCACTAAATGGATGTCAGTACATCATTTGCTTGCAGCACCTTCTCATGTTTTTCATGCTATGAGAATTTGCCCAACAAAATCAGCAGAATCAAATAAAGACACTGGAGACTTGACTCAGTTCTCCACAAATAGTTCCAAGAGGAGTCTAGCCTGGTGCTTAGCTAGTGCTGCAGAGTGCAGAGATCTTCTGTAGGTCTTGTATCACCTCTGCCAGTGTCATGCAGGGGTGTCAGATACCCCAGGACACCTCAATGTGCTTGGGCAAGCCACCCCTGAGCCCAACCCCTCACCCAATGGGGCCCTGGAGCCTGAGCTGTGCAGGTAACAGCCATAGCTGGGAACGTGGGAGGCTTTCCTGAGTCCTTTGCCTGCGCTGAACAGGGATTTAATTGCCCACAGTTGAGTAACTGGTGACATCAGGGGTATCAAAGACACCCCTACAAGACTGGCAGGCATGGCACAAGGTCTCCTGGGTCTCCTGCTCTCTGTGAATGTGCTGGGGAGGAGGGTGGCTCAGTGGCAGGAGCTCCCTCTGCTCTGGCAGCAGAAGTATCCAGTCCCAGCTCTCTGCTGGCCATTAAAGCACATTACCCAGTGCACATATATTTACCTAGATCCAGACACCTAAACTGTATGTGTGCATTTGGTGGCTGAATCCCAGCATCAGTAGAAAAAGCCAAATCTTGGTCTCAAGGATTTCCGTGTCTATACATAGAAATGAGGGATATTTTTGAAAGAGACAGACTCCTAGGTCACTTTTGAGACACTGTCTGCAGGTGTCTGTTGCTAATATTGTTGAGATATGCTATGTGAGAAAAAAGGATTCCTATTCTGGAGTCATTCTTTAGCAGAAAGAGCTGGCACACAAGCCTTCATCTTCAGACAGGTTTTTTAATATAACAGTGCATTTGTCAACAATAGTGAAATGAGGTCAGTGTCCACAAGTGCCCTACCTACTCTTGTACAGTCTTGTAGTTTTCTTCTTAATATGGCACAGCCAGAGTCTGTGTTGGCTGGTACACAGATGTTGCCACTGGAAAGTAGGTGTTGGACAGTGTGATTGATGAATTCAGAGTCCTTTTACTGATACAGACTTTGCCTCATTTGCTCTGAGCTCAGAGCAGCTGAACAACTTGGAGCTTTCAGACTGAAAGCTGCTACAGGGCAGTGCTCAGTGCTGTGTTTGGATGTTGTTAATCATGTTTCATGTTCTCATCAGCAACGTTAATTACACACCTTGTGAGATTAGATGCAAGCTTGTATCTCATCTTTCTTTAGAATGGCAAGAGGCATGTTCAGAGTTTAGCTGAGGACAGTTTAACGCAAATTCTGTTGTGTTCTGTAAACATACTTACATCAATTTGTCTGAAAAAATACCCTAAACTGCATGCATTGCTCAGACTGCATTTCAGATGTGTGCAAGGCATCATATTATTAATCTTCTCTGCAAAGTTATATCTTAGGCTTTTTTTTTTTAGATTTGTGTTGGAAGATGCTTTTTTGATCCATATGTAAAGATTGTTTAAACTTTCCTCAACTTCCTTCTGGCCTCATTTGTTTTCTTTGATGACTGTAGCTAGAATGATTCTCTTTTAAGACCTTGTCTGCTGTTGAAATTACCTAGGATGTTAACTAAGACAAATTCAGAAGCTGATAGGAATAGCCACAATTTGTGGTAATTTAAAGCAAGACTAAAACATGGCACTATAAGTGTTAGAATTTTGAGAGGCAATATACTATATAGATGCATAGTAAAAGGGGATGTAAAGAAAACTGGAATTAATCTAATATTCTGCAAAGAGCTGACAAAATAGCTCATGAATATATTGCTAAAATAGTCTAAAAACTCTGAGAAGAATTAACTAAAATAAGTAAGAATTACATATCAAAATACTATTTGTCTAACACAGATGCTTTCCTTCTACAGAAACTGTACATTTGGGGCTGCCTATTTTTTTGTTTTGATAAATTTTTGGCAGGGCTTCTGACACAGCTTTGCCAGACAATTCACTTTTCAATGCAGCGTGCCACCCTCAGCCAAAAGGAATTTTGTCTCATGACAGAATAGTGCACGTAATCCCTTTTGACCTCACTCTGACATACCTGAAATGCAATGTAAAGCAACTTCATGTGAGCTTATGCTGCTAAAATAATCACATGCCTGAGATGGATTGGGATGTGTTAAACTGTTTTATAATAGAAGAAAAACTGCTGATGAAATTCAATTAACTTTGTAGAGTACAAAGGAAAGCAAGAGAAATGGATTTTAAGAATATGTTCTGGGAAATTATTAGCTTATATAAAATACAGAACACAGATGACAAACTTTTCCACATGGTGAGAGCCAAACTTAATGAATATAGCTAATCAGAAGGATGATGTTCAATAGGAGTGATGTAGATGGATGAAACACATTTGGAAGGTACATCATTTGCTTGGTGCACCTGGGCATACAGAAATTAAATGGCTTAAAACTCCTCAGAGAACAATAGAGGAAGGTATAAGGAAGAATAAAGCAAGAATGAAGAAATAATTTATGCTTCCTGCTCCCAGTGGAAGACAGGCAAGAAAGCTGTCAATGTTCCCTGAAGGAGAGAAGGAAAATGTGAGAGAACAAAGCCAACTTGGGGGACAGGGAGAATGAAGCTGACTGAGCTTCGATGTTAAAGCCACAGAACTGCTCCAACTGTCCCTAAACTGATATTTTCTTAATTATTTTTATTTTAAAGAGAAACCTTAGAGTGAATACTAAGCCCTGTGGAAACCAATTAGAGTTTTTTTCAATGACTTATACAGGAAGATTTTCCATCAAGCACATAGACATTCATGTGTTCCTCCCAGCTCTCTGTTACTCTGTAAAGTTCTGCTTGTTACTCATGACGCATCTCAAACTTTAGGGATCACTCTAAATATTTACTGGCCAATATCTGGCCAAATCTTCAAATCCTCTGCTACTCTTTGAGTGCCTGACACTGTTCAGGTGAAAAAGCCCTTACCATTGGGGCGGAACTCAGCCCCATGGTTACTGCTGTCACTGAAAAACAGTTCCCCACCACCAACAGGGGAAAAAAACCTCCTAAAAATCACTTCTAAAATTCTCACTAAGTTCTATGCAAAATGAGTACAGATTGTAGGGGATGAGGACAGAAAAAACATTCCTTAACTTGGAGTTTACTGGCTCTCCATTTTCTAGACTAAACTTCCCCTCCCTATCACTTGCTACCCCTCTATTTTTTCCCCTCTTGAAAATATATATGGTTTTTAAATCATTGGTATTGTGAGGCAAAAACCCCAAGGAACTATGCAAGATCTGGCAAAGGACCTTGAAAGGACAAATATGGAAATATTCCTGCATGTTGTGTGCCTTTTTTGTTTTACATTCCCTGGAAACAGTATCCCACCTACAGCACTTCAAAGAAATGCTGGGGAGAAGCCAATGGAGTCTCCTCCCTCTGAAGTCTCTGAAGGACTGAAAACTGTTTTCAAAAGAGAGAAATGTGATTCTGCAAAAATAGATTTTAGGGTCCAGGTTCTGATCTTAGTTTTATTAGTGTGTATAGATGGCTATATATTGACACAGGCACAGAAAATGTCTGTAATTACTCCAGCGTAACTAAGATCATATTGTATATAAACCTACTCTGAAGTAGGTTGCAGATAACTTCAAAATCAATTTAAAAACAGCCAGTTTTTCTCTGCTGAGGCTAGTTCTCCCTTCAGCCACCAACAGAGACAAAAGCAAATGTCATGAATGGGACAAAATTTTAGAGTAACAATGTTGTACATGAAATGATCAGGATTGTTGGTACTTTCCAGCTCTGTAATGCATGGTGCTCATTTAAAGCTAATGAAATTGAATCAAATGTATTAATACATTTGAAAATATCAGTTTTTTGATGTTAATTTCTTTCCCAAAACTGGAGGCTGCTGAGTGGTTAAAGACCCTAAATCTGTTGGACTAACATGTAATTGTCAAAATACTCAGTATCAATGTAAACATGTTTGTGCAACAGATATTGAGCAACATCCCAGTGTGGCTCTGTAGAATACTTTTAGCTTTGGGTAATCAATTTCATAAGAGACTTGTGACCTGTCTTGGGCTTCAGAGACAGTTTTTCAAACGAGTTCTGACATAAAACATCACAGATGGGAATACAGACCTGCCAAAGGGTTCAATCAGGTTAAAATGAAAGGGGGAGGAAAGGGAGTACGACTTTCATTAGAATCAGTCTACACTTAGCTGTGTAACTTAGAAGCCTTGCTTGAGTCATGGTCAGTGGGGAGAAAAGGGTCTCTTTAGGATGACTCAGGACTCCTGTGTGTCAAGGTCTTACCAACATTTTTCAGATACTCTCTGGAGGCATCTATTTTTCTCCATAGATGTAACGTTGGGAAATAGAGGCTATTAATTGATGGACCTAAGTTATATTGTTTTCCAGACCTTTGCAAAAATCCTACTAATTATTACTTTATACCCACAGGGCTGTATCGTAGAATTTATTTATTTTGGTGCTTTTGTCGCAAAAATAGCAGCTTACACAGAAATGTATTTGAGGCAGAGATTGATTTTGACTTCAAAGCCCAAATTGATTCACTTTTTGAAATCAAAAGTCAGCTCATTCATTTGTTCCTGTTTCTCAATGCCCTACAGAGGAGGCAAAATGAGTGAGTAGCTGTGAGTGATCAGTTCCTGGCTAGACTCACCACAATGATCTAAACTGGACTGGAGGGGCAGAGGTGAGGATTGGTGTGAGGTTGTCTTCTTCATAAATGTGACATAAAATAGGAACTTCAGAATTGAAATAGCTGTCAATATTCTACCCATACAACTTGAAGAAAAAATTTTGAATGTTGTATCCGTGAATGACATGATTCTGTCTCTGCAGAGATGTCACCCCTGAATTCCCTTGTGATCAAAAGATTCAGAGAAATGAGTGCTATGGAGAACTTGGAAGACAGCTGTAAATTCTTATGGATGGATACCATATATCTAATTTTTTATAATTGTTATAATATTGATTATGCAATTATACAGAAAAATGTTATTAGGAATGGACAGGGCATTTATCTGGGAGATTGTATTTTAGTTTCATGTACTACCATTTGGTGCCTTTCCAGAGATGATGCTGCAAGGTGCTCTTTGTGAAAGTTCTCAGCTTGCAACCTCTAAAAATCTGCTGATTCAAGGTGGAACACAAGTCTTTGGAATAGATAAACAGGCTCTGAGCTCTTGACTTTGGTGGAAAGTTACTGGGAGCCATTCAGTTGCTTTGTAGCAGGAGTCTGTCTCTGGAGCAGCAACTCAGACTTTTGAATAGAGAGCTTCTACCTATACAATATCATAGAGAACTTCTTGAAACAGCAAATAAACAATTTTTCCCTGTGTAAAAATATGTGGCCTTAAATGTCTTCAAAGGCATGGCTTGTTAGCAGGCAAAATGCACTGAGGGATTGATAGCACAAGCTATATATCCAAAGTGTTTGAATTCACCTGTCATACTTTATTCCTGATATAATAGAAGACAACTGAGTTCAGCATGATTTGGAAAGAGACAAACCAGCAGAAAGGCATCTTGCTTCATTGGGCCTGGGGTACAATGTGCATTTCAACCAAATGCTTTACAGGCCATAGCAAAGCAGATGACAAGCAGGTCTGGTTCACCTTCAATTATTTCTCATACACTGTTGCATGATTTTTCCCATCAGTAGAAATAATTTAAGGACATTTATAATCCCACAGATATTAATCTATTTTTTTCTCTGATAAGATCAAACAACAAAGGAAAGCAAGATGTGCCTGCCAGAGAAAGAAAGCAGTGATGGATTCCAACACTTTTTACACAGTCCTCAATATACACAAGGTCCTGCCATGTTGCAGTTTAGCAGGATGAGGGTTTTGCTCTAAAGTTGTGGAAGAAATCTCCGTAATTAGGGTGGGCAAAAACTCACCCCCACTGCCCTCTGGGAGTTCATATGTAAATGATTATTAGAAAGTTCTTTGTTCATCCTGTTATTATTGGTCTGTAATTGTCACATTAATTTTGTATTCCTAACCCCAGTTTGTGATTGGTACCCTGTCCCTCTGACTCTGCCCCTAACCTATCCTATATATCACTGATCCCACCCTGACCCTTGCTTTTTTAGTGTACCACATACCTTGTTTGCATTCTGTGCTGTTTGTTGTTTTTGATGATTAAACCTATCTTTTATTTTCAGATGACTAAATTGTGCCCATCTCTTCATTAATTTGCTACGGGACTTTCTCCCAGTAGTCCTGAAGTGACACCTGGCCATGAGGTGACCCATCCAGAACTTGTGTGCCACACTGCTATTTGAACAAAGGCAAAAGCAAACATCAGGCAGCAGCATCTTCTCTCAGTGGAATTCCAGGCACTGTGCAAGCCAACAGATTTCTATTTATTTTTTTCAGGAAGCATACCCTGCTCCCTGGACAGCATTGCTAACTCACCCTACATCCTTGCTGTGCTGCTGGTGCCTGCTGTCCGTGTGCATCACTCTGAATAAGCAGGGCTCAGTATCCTCTTTTACACCAGTTTCCCAATACAGCTTTTCTGCCCACCACATTTAAGACTGCAGGCCCATTTTGAATGTGCCAGAATTGCTGTGTGATATTTTCAATTTTTTTTTCCATGGAGGGACTGGCTGGTTTATTACAAACCATCAGTGGTGCTCTGCATAAACATTCTGCATAACAACAGCTACAGGAGGGGAAGAACAGAGGAAAAAGTTGGTCTAGATTTAGATAATTATCCAAACAATATCATGTTAGGTTGTATAGTCATTTAAGAAAAGCAGTTATCTGGACTATTTGCCTTTGTAAATACCCTGTATTAGTCAGCAGATGGCATTCATTGTACATTAACTATTCTACCAATATCACCACAACTACTTTAAAGCACAAAGCATATGGTTTCCTCAAACAGACACATTATTTCCTCATTTGCAGTTCAGTGTTAATTGCAAACTATTTAGTGACAAACAAAGAAGGTAATTTTTCATCCCCATTTACTTCGAGTAACAGATTAAATAGAGTCTACCATTGTGCAAAATGTAAATAAGACCCATGACACTAAAAGGGTATTCAGGGTATACAAGTTAATGGAAGGTCACACGTTGGTTTTTGGCAGGAAACTCAACAGCACTGCTGAAACATTTTGGATAAGTCTAATTGAGAGGTTCTAGCAAAGTGCCAAAAGGGGTGAATATCTTTTTTCTCCCTTCAACATTAGTACAGATAGCAAAAAGCTCACTTAAAATGGCTTCAAAATAAATTTTCGTATTGTTATTGTTAATGCAGACCACACCGGAATGGTGATAACATACCCCAACCTCACAAAAGTGCTGATAATCTGCACAGGCTGCCCTTTCAGTATCTCTGGGGAGGAGTCTGGCTGTTCCACACAACCCTGATGCACACATTGTTCTCTGGCATGCCTTGAACCTATGCTCATACCCATCTGTCTAGATGGCATGATGCCTGCTGCTCATAAGGTGTCATATCAGTTTTGATAGGGCATAAGTGCCAATTAAAGATTGCTTTTCAGCTAGACTGTAGAAAGTGAAAAGCGTCATTTTCCTTTACAATGGGAAAGTCCTAGTGGAAGATAACAATAAAATGAAGCCCATGTCCCTCAGCCCTTTTGATTACAGTTACCAAAATAATTTTGAAGGCACAAAAAGCAAAATTAGCACAACAGGAAATGTGCAAATTCTCGTCTGTTTTCACTCATTTAATGAATAAATTTATGATACTTCATAGTTTTATTTCTCAAAGGCATCTCTGAATACAGAAACAGTTTTACAAGTGGTAATTTACACACATATATATTTGCTTACACACGCAATTTATTTCTCTTTTTCCCAACCTCAGATATTTCATTATGCAGATTCTAGTTTTAAATAGTCGTGAGCAAATTTGGCATATTCCTGATGCAAAGTCTTCAGACTGTACCTTCAACCCATTCCCCAAATTCTGCACTCATGGAAAAGATTTTACTCAGACAGCTGTTACCAGGAATGTATTCATTTAAGGTAGGAGAATATGTGTTCCAACAGCTTTTCCTTATCCTCATTTTTCTCCTTCTAACTGTTTGTGATCTTCCTCAGACAGAATTACAGATGTACCTGCTTAACAGGATAAAATCATCTGCTTTTTCATTTACCACATCTCACAGAGAAGTCTGAAGTACCACAGGATTTAGTTATTCTGTGCTATAATCCACTGCGAGGTGTCTCAGTGTAGCAATGAGGAGATAAAGCACACTCCTAAATGGTGGTACCTATTACACAAGTCAGTAACCCATAGCCACAGGGATGTCACTACAACATCTAGGTGCCAAATACCCTGGGTTCTGGCATGATGCTCTCAGCATGCACAGGAGCCAGTTGGCAGTGCATTTGGGAGTCAAGCTTGATGAGTTTGGATGGCACACAGGCGCATACTTTTCTTTCATAATGTTATTTCCCAGTGCAAAAAGACCATGGTATTGCATAGGATAGTTCCTTCCTGCCCACCTTTCTCCATCCTAGGAGGAGAAGGTTCTTCTTCTTCACAAAGAAGAAACAGGTGAATCAGCTCACAGGAACCCAGGGAAGCACACATGACAATGGTTATATTAATGATTTTCTCACAGAAGAAGATTTTTCTCTGAAGAACAACATATTTGGCATCTGCGTGAAAGTCACCAAATCACTTGGTGTTTTCTTAGAAATTGGCAATACTTTAAAGGATAGTATAGTTAGTAGCTCTATGCTTGTCCTGTGCTTCCAAAGAATTTCACTAATGTCCATATGAAGCTTCTAACTCATAATTGCAAGAAATTTTTTTGCACGGAGCAAAACACAGAAACATTTCAACAGGTGTATGTCTAAAAGAGTCTTTCTTAACCTGTAGGAGGCAATCCCAGAGCTTTGATGATGAGCTGTGCTATTTTTCTCTACCAAAATAGGAACATTTTTAGCTGAATATACCTGACATCCAGGATATATGTACTGCATGGTATTGACACATCTCACGTGAGGACATGTAGAGTATTTCAGGTCACTGACTCCAGTGTATTTCAGTGCTGTTCAGTGAGCCATGAAAACTCAGTGTGATCACCGGTTGTTGATGTTCCCCATCACAAACAATAATTACAGGGGTTGCTACTGTGACCAGTTGGAAAATGCCATCCATGACAGGACAACCATGTTGTCCAGGGGTAATGCCACTGTGTGTTTATTTATGCAAAACTCCTTGTTCTGGTCTGAGCCTGCAGATCCAGGCTAGTTCTTTCTTTATTGCCATCATACATTTGTAATGATTATCTCTGGAAGCTGATTCCTCCCACGCAGGCTGTAAGGTGAGATGTGTCTTTATGGTCTGTAATTACAGGGGAGAGGAAGTGGAACAATAAAGCCATGAGCATCAATGGCTATCAGCTGAGACAGGGGAATTTTTTTCTCCAAAACCAGTTTTAGGCTCTGCAGGTTCCAAGAACATAAGTTATGACAGAAACAGAAAAGAGCCATCTGGTCCAATTTGTCTGCATATTTGTGCTGTTCTGAATCCCAGCTCTTACTTTATTCTACAGATTCCTTATTTTCCTTTCCTACCACAGATATAATTTGATATTTGTCACTGAATGTACAACCGTTTGCTTTCGTTATTTTCCTGAGTCATTTTGAAATTTTATGTCTGACCTCTGCCGCATTGTCCTCCACTGTGTTCCACATGTGCTTTGCTTTTGATTCCTATTTTTTAGTTAGCATTCTACAAAAATTTCAGCATAATACTGGTGGAAACTACCTTAGTATTGCTTAGTGTGGCCTAAACTTGTGCAAACATCTGTGATGTGATCTTTCAGCCTGATCTATTTTTTGTAACTATAACTCAAAGGCCTTTGTTGGAACTGTACAATTTATTTGGTTATAGTCTTTTTATTCCAGCTTGCTGTCATTGTATTATAGAGATACATACTCTGATCTATATTCAGAAAGACCACCTCTGAAGTGGAGCTAGGAATATCTCAATATTACCAGATAACAATGTATTTACAACTACATGGTCTCCCCTTTCGCTCACATTCCTCTCATTAACTTGACACAAAATCCATTGTTTCAGAAGCTCTGGACACAAGCCTGGCACTATGATAGAAATGTCTGAAATTCTGAACTTTTTAATTTCTGAAGCAGTCAGATTCCAGAAGGACATGAAGAATATCAGACTAAAACCAGCTGAATGTTATGGGCACATTTCCTTTAATACTAATGCAAAATAAAGTGATGATAATAGAATCATAGAATATTCTGAGCTAGAAGGATCAAATCCAGCTCCTGGCCCTATAAAGGACACCCCAAGCATCACACATATGCCTGAGAGCCTTGTCCAAATGCTTCTTGAGCTCCGTCAGACTTGGTGCTCTGACCACTTCCCTGGGGAGTCTGTTCCAGTGCCCAACCACTCTCTGGGTGAAGAACCTTTTCCTAATATCCAACCTAAACCTTTCCTGGCACAAATTTAGACCATTCCCTTGGGTTCTATCACTGGTCACTACAGAGCAGAGATCAGTTCCTGCCCCTTCTCTTCCCCTGAAATGGAAGTTGTAACTGCAGGGAGGTTTTCCCTCAGTCCTCTCCAGGCTGAACAGACCCAGTGACCTCAGCTGCTCTTCACACAGATTCCACTCAAGGCCCTTCCCTGTCTTATTTGTTCTCCTTAAGGCACTCTTTAACAGCTTAATATTTTTCTTATACTGTGCTGCCCAAAACTGCCCACAATATTCAAGTTGAGGCTGCCTCAGTGCAGATTAGACCTGGACAATTCTCTCCCAGGTGTGGTGTCACAGACATCTTTTCATAAAAATCCTTTCTTTAGGATTTTTCTCCCTTCTGAGAAGCTGTGGCCTCAGCAACAAAATGTAAACAAGGGTTATCTGCTGCTGTGGAATGCAACAGGTGGATCCGTGGATTTACTGACCACTCACAGGAGAGCTAGGTTTCGCTTTCTGTCAGGACACAGATCTTTGTTATTCATTCTTTTCTATTCTTAGCTTAGCCAGCCTTCTGAGAACTTTCCCTCTCTATTCTTTTTAGTATAGTTATAATGTAGTATATATATCATAAAATAATAAATCAAGCCTTCTAAACATGAGGTCGACATTCTCGTCTCCTCTCTTCACCTGCAACCTGGTGACCACCGTCACAGAACTGTGTTGTTTTTCCAGGGCTGTTGCTCTGGGTAGGAGCATCTTCCTGCTCCAGACCCTCTGTCCATGAGGGTCCTGTGCTGGCATTTGCTCTATGGGATAACTGAAATCCACAGCATTTCTGTAGGCTCTTCCGGTCCACCTTTTCTGCAGTTTTTTTGCAATAATATGGCTCCAGTAGTTAAAGATGTGTGATGTATGTGTTTTGAGGAGGCAATTCCAGGACAAATCACAGAAGAAAGGCCCTGACTGTTAGCAGTTCTTGGAGTTCACCACTTTTCACCTCTGTTCCCTTGTATAAAAACAAAGCTTTGGATTTTCTTTCATATCAGAACATGAGTACTTTCACTTTTAAAAAATAAATTATTTAAAATTTCTCTGCAATCAGCATTTTGAATACCTTAATAAAATACAATTTTTCCTCTGCAAGTCTCAAATCAAAAGCTGTTCCTTCCCCTGTATTCCTGAGCTCTACATTTAAAATAAAAATGAATATATTGAATTTGAAGAATTGTGGAGCTGAATTTTATTACAAGGCTTAGACTAACGTATCCATGATTTTAATATCTTGAAATGTGTGGTTTTCTTTTATCAGTTATGTAATGGTCTGCTATTAGCTATTTTATTCCTGTACTGGACTGGGATACATTTATGAAATTCCTTAAGGTGAACTGAGAAAAAGAAAATGCAATGGACTAAAATGTTATGGTTATGTGCCACAAACAGCAAATTAGTACACAGAATTTGAGAGTTTTAAAACCCCCATGCTATTTAGGGACACATTGAGGGGATATTGCTGTTGGGTTAAAGATGTGTGCTCATTGCCCCAACTTTGCTGTCGGGCTCACAACACCCTCCGAACACGTGCTCTCAGATCCTCAGATTTTCAGCAGAAACTCTTTCATGTGAAAGGGAGGGGAAAAAAAAGTCAAGGAGACAGATTTTGGTTCCTGTTTATTTTTTTAAAGCTACAAAAAGCTGGTTCTATAGAAGCCATATGAGTTTTGTTCCTACACAGTCCCCTCCCGAGCATCGTCTGGGCTATAGACAAAGGGCTGTGTTGCTTAGCAACCCCCTAAAGCTCCTCAACACAGCCTTGGTATTAATATTTATCCCCCCCTTCCTTAAAAAAAAAAAAAAGCCTTACTCTGGAATTTGAAATGGGATCTGTCCTCCCTCTCTTTTGTGCAATTAAAGCAATACTGCTCACTTTTTCCAATTAATGTTACTAGCTAAACCAAACAATTTCTGCCAGGAGGGCCAAACTCAGCTCTTGGGTGACTGACTGGAATGAAAGTTACATCAGGGATGAATTTCTAGTCAGTGTTTTGTAGTTTCACTGAAATCCCTAATTTCCATCTTCCCACCTATTTTTTTCTGAGTCCTCTCCTTCCATGCCTGCACCGAGGGGCTCCCTCTTGGCTGCATCCTCCTCATTGCCTCCAGCAGCTCTGGTGCCCTCACTGACCGGGCTGGAGGGGTTTTCCTGCAGCCTCTGGGGGCACCCAGACACCAGGACAGCTGCTGAACACATATCAGGGTGAAAAAAATCCAGTAAACAGCAGAAAGCCCAACTGCCCACACTGGGGGTAACCAGGACCCGGCTGCTCCTTGGCAAAATGATTCTCTGCACCAGCCCTGTGCACAACATGAGTCCCTTTACAGCCCATTTTTGAGAATTTCAGAGGAATGTAATTAGCACACAGACTGGAGAAAAACGTCTCTGGAGGGAGCAAAGCAAATTATTCAATATTGCCCCCAAATAGGGAAATATTTGGAATAGGCTCTGGTTTTCTGTTTGTGTTAAATGGCCATGAGATGTGGGGATATTCACTTTTCTGCCCTTCAGCCTTTCCAGAGAAGCACCACCAGAAATACAGATCTGAGTCTACAGTCCATGAAGTGCATTGTCATCATATAAACTTGTCATTGTATCAAAACACCATGGTTACACTGGGATTTGATGTGAAAATTGAAACAGGATGAAAAGTCAGCTAGAGCTACAACTTACCATGCTGAGAGTGCTGAGAAAAGGGCACTTAAGTGCCTAAAAAACGGCTTGGTGCTTAAAGTTTTGGTCACATTTGCTGTCTCCAAAATCCTGGCCACGAAATGCAATGGATTCTTTCTGGAGTAAGCTGGGATGTGTGAGGCTGCTGGGAAAGACACTGGAGGATGAGGAAAGAACTGTGATTCTGGAAGCAATTTCTTTTCAAAATCATTTCCCTTTGGGGGAGAAAAGGAAATTATTTTAAGGTCAGGAGCAGATGTGTATGGAAAACTAATTGCAAATGTGATAAAGAAGGAGAAATGCAGAAACAGAAGCAGCAACTCTGTAAACAGGGATATTGACTTCAGGCTCCAGCAGTGTCTTAATACTATATTTATTCTTTTTTTGTCATACTTCTGCCTCTCCTCTCATGCCAAGCAATAATAAGAACTGTTTACTAATATCAATGAGGCAGGAGACCACAAAGACTCCTGGTTGTTAGGCTGCTCTGGAATGGAGAGAACATCTTGCAGATGCTTCACAGCCAGTTCCAGCCTGCCCTTCCAGGCTGTGAGCATGGACCACACCTCAGGCCCACACTTGCCCTGGAAGGTCACACCAAGACCTGTCAGGTGGGCTTTTCAGGGCCTGTAAACTCAGTTCAGGGCTCTTTAACAATGTTAATTCCTCCTGGCCTTAGCCAGATCCTCGGCTGGAGCCAGCCAATGCACCCATTGCTTTCATGATCACTCTCTGTGAAAGCCAGGAATGATCAGTTCTTTAAAAAAAAAAAACTCTCTTAGAAGTCCTGAAATCTAAAAGCTTCTTACTTCTGATTGGATTAGCCTTCATTCAAAAGAAAAAAAAATGGACGTCCTTTTGAATTCCACTCATTTTTCACTGGTTTTGGCCTTGTGAACCTCCTTTAGGATTACTCCTGACTTACACTGATACAAGAACAAGATACAGAGCCACTAAGTGGTCCTGGCATTTAGAGCCAAAATGTGTGTGCCAGTCCAGGTGCAGGCACATCTCAGCACAGGGGGCACAAATAGGAGAGGAGAGGAGAGGATTGGGGCAGATGTGAGCAAACTGAGTGGGAGCTGTGCAAGGGGCTCAGCCACTCA
>JAXCLO010000001.1:102727374-102738989 GCA_035583995.1 Arremon aurantiirostris
GCTGAGACACAGACCTTTGTTATTCATTCTTTTCTATTCTTAGCTTAGCTAGCCTTCTGAGAACTTTTCCTTCTATTCTTTTTAGTGTAATATATATATAATAAAATAATAAATCAAGCCTTCTGAACATGAGGTCAACATTCTCACTTCTCTCTTTATCCTGCAACCCTTGTGACCACTGTCACAGTGTGGCACTGGTGTTATTCTGTTTACTGGGCTGGAAGGTCATCCACATTAGAAAAACAGTCGTCATTATAGTTAGATGTGTTTAACATTAGAGAAGTGCCATGAAGACTGGCTGCTTTTCTTCATTCTTCTGGTGTTGAACAAAGGATTTTGATGATAGATGGATGAATACCTTTAGCCAAGAGATGAGCAAAGGATGGAATTTAGGCAGCATCATCAAAATTTCCAATTTATTTGAGTTTTAAATTGATAGCTTTCTTCAGTATCCTTATGTTTACTAAAATCTTAAAGAATGATTAATTCATTAGACCATGGACATAACTCTGACCAGCTTGGTAGTTAAGACATTACAGAAAGCCATAATACCAAGCTTTGTTCCAGCTCCACCAGAAGATGAGTGCTTCAGTG
The DNA here is from genome assembly GCA_035583995.1 of Arremon aurantiirostris. Lineage (NCBI taxonomy): Eukaryota > Metazoa > Chordata > Aves > Passeriformes > Passerellidae > Arremon > Arremon aurantiirostris. The sequence goes on from JAXCLO010000001.1 coordinate 102,727,969, forward strand.
AATCTCTTTCCTCCTCCGTGTCTCAGTTTTTCAATCTGTAGAAATGAAACATGTTCCACTGTTTATTGTTGCTGTCTAGTCTTTTCTTCTCCCTGATATGTGAACAACCTTAGGAGTAGTGTCTTGACTAAAGGTGCTGTTTAAGTGTCGCCAGGATTTGTCCTGCCTAAGGGAAGACATCCAGAGTGTTTTTTAGTAAAATCCTCACATAAATTGCTCTGATTTTTGACTGCTAGAGCATTTGATGAGATCCATGCCACATGTTTTAAAGGTCATGAGTAGACTTTGCATGTACAAAACGTACTGTGAGTGGCCAGTCCAGGTGAAGTTTACACATCAGGGGTGAGGTGTGCTGCCTGTTCCCTCAAGACCTGGTGTTTGTTTCAATGCCTTGGAAGAGATTGTTCTGCATCAGTTTTCTCTACACAAATATAACAAAGCTGTAAATAATTCCTTTGAGTCACAGACATTCAGGGCAGAAGTAAACGAATTTGTTCTGATTTGATTTGGTTAATTTCTTCAGTAATGTTGCCTTTATATGTGAAATTTCTTTTTTGTAAAAGCAAAAGTGAGGCTGCAAAAATGTCTTTAAAAAAAGAGCACAGGCAATTTCACCACTTATTGTGCTAATGAGCCTCTCTGCAGTCAAACCACTGAATGTTTTCTGCAAGAAGTGGCCAGAAACATCAATATTAGAATAAAATACACTGACCTATTTCACTACAAAAAGAGAAAGTAAGGCCTAATTTATCATTTAGAGACTTTTCTATATAGAGGGAGCTGAAGTTATTGTTTCAGTGAAAATTCACCATGACAATAATCTAATTACTGATGTCTGTGATCTGCTATAAAAGAAAAATGCTCTTGATGGCAGCAGAATTCTAGTCATAAGCATGTAACTCATGTCAGCACTCCAATTAAGTATTTTGTGCCATGTCTCTGCCACATGCAGGATGCTGAATAAGCTCCAGCAAGCTGAAACTCAGCTGTGAGATTTTTTGCACTCTTTGTTTTGCTTTCTGTTTTTCTTTTTTTTAATTAAGAAAACCCACTGAGTACTAAAAAGTAACTGAAATGGAGGAAATCACATAAAAATCTTATTACTTTGAGGTTGGTGAAGATGACGGCCTTTAGTGGAACTGATTTTTTTTTCTGTCACTCTGAACACTCTCTGATGTATAAATTTCAACTAAAACATCTCAATGAAATGAATGGAATAATATGTTATAAAAATTAATTTGTGCTCTTTTTTATGTGAGCAAAGTAGGTAGAAGAAGAGTAAGCTTCATATGAGTTCCCCTTGTCAAGAAAAATGTGTGTTCTTTTTTGTGTTTTGGATTCCTATTTTAAAATTTTTTTCCTCTATATTTCCAGTTTTTTGTTGTGAATCAAGAAGTCATTTTCTATCAAATTCATATTGAACATGTGGAAGAAATTGCATAGATACATAAAGCCAGATAAAGACAATGAAGAAGTCTGATCCAGTATGAAAACATGTTAATAAAAACATTTTCAGAATATTTCTCAGAGAAAAAAAATCAGTAAATGGCAATTTAAAATTAATTTTTTTTCAGAATCACTTAACTCACTCCTCATTCTCAAGCATCCTGTAGCTTGTAATTTATTACTCTTTATAATACATAACTACAAGGCTGAAAAACTCTCTTCCTTCTGCTCTACAAATAAGAAATTGAAACCAAGCACTTGGAAAGTCTTGGTTACATCAAGTGGCGTCAGAGTAAAATAATTAAACTCAAGAATGATCTTGTAGAGAAAAAAAATTTATATATTTCAAATAATATCTTCAGTAAACTGAAAAAGACCTGGTAATAAATAACTAATAGAAAACTATAGTCTGAAAAATTGAAATTGATGGAGCTTAGTGAAGGCTGGATGCATCAAAAATATTCAACACCATTCTTTTTGGAGAGGCATAAGCATCCTAGAGTAATTGTCAGTCAAAACCTGTCTTTTTGAGGGAAAATTATGTGCATGGCCTATGGACAGAGGGAAGTGTCCCTGGTAGTTTTGGAGAGGCTTGTGCATGGAAAGGAAGCTGAGGGACTGTGAAAGCCATAAGCAAAGTCCAAGGGCAGACATGGGCACAGGTTCCTCTTCACAGTACTGGCACTCCCACCCATCTGAATGCTGTGATTTCTGGGTTTGCTTTTTTATTTTTATCTCACAAGTAACTATGGGCCAACTTCTCAAGCTGTTCCACGTTAGAAGGGCTCAGGCTGTGGGCTACAGAGATGTTGCACAAAGTTATGAGTCCCATGACAGCACTGTGCTTCTCCTCTTCCCTCAGGTCTGGTAACCAACGAGAACAGCTACTGGACCCTGTTAATCAACACACACTAGTTGCTGGTCATCAGCATCCCAGTGGTGTTTCCTGGGTAGCAAATAACCGAATGTTTTTCACTGAGAACTTCAACATTTAAAATTTTGTTCTTCTGTGCTACAGAAAACAATCCCTCTTTTTTTTTTTCCTTAGAAAAAGCAATTTAATAAATTCCCTCAGAGTTGTCCCAAATATAAGCATGTTGTAGAAAATAATCTTTCCTGAAAATCAAGGAGGAGAACTGTGTTGAGAAAAAGAAAATCCTTTGTGACTATGGGACATGCTCACCCATGAATGAAGAGTTCACTAGCTGTGCTACTGACCATGGCAATGAAGGGGGGGTCTATTGAAACAGTTAGTTTTTGCAAAACTTCCTTATTTGAAAGCAGGTGAAGAGCTAAAATGTCACCTGGAGACTGCAGGGAAGGAAGTCTTGGGTAGATTTTACTTCTGACTCTGCTGTGGCTGCCCCATATATCAGCATTTCTCCTTCCAGCAATAGCACCAGAAATCCATGATTTCCAAGATCTTGGTACAGGCCTTTAGCAATAGACCTGGTCCTTACTGCCATTTATATATCTGTGTTGTTGGACATAAGGACAGCAATTATTTTTGTCAAAAGAGCAACAATATCCATCTGGGCTGTGATGGAGGACATGCTTCCTTCAGATAACACCACTGTCTATACCTTTATATACAATTATATATCGTTATATAACTGTCCCTTGCTGAAGCAAAATGAATTTCTACAGTTTTTTCCTCAGAAACAACATGTCCACTTTTCTGAGCAAACAGATTTTGCTTTCATTTTTATCTCTTGGTGAATCTTATTTAAAGTCTTTTTCCTTCCAAACTGACACATGCGGTTATTTCACTTCCATACATAATATGATTTCTTTTCATGAGAAAACAGGATTAAAAATTATTATGTAGATTGCCTTTTCTGTCCCACACCTGTGTGTGAATAATCAAACCAGATATGCAGTCTCCTTCTACTCCCACCACACCCAGGGTTTTCCTCCTCTGAACTGTTGTTGTTATCAAAATATGCTGTACCCACATATTCATTTTTCTTCTTGTTATTTATTGATATCACATATCATTTCTCGACTAAGAATTTCTGAATTGTCACAGAATAATAAAAGACTTTAACAATATATTGTTCAAGGAGCCTGGCATTTTATCTTGAAGTATGTTCTAGTCAAGCAAATCCTCTGACTTCTATCTGGTTTTAGCTAAGGCATCAACAAATACCTCTTAAACACTCCTGCCTTTCATTTATCTTTCCCAGGTCAGCAGTCTTTAGTGTGTTGGGTGTCCTCACAATTAATTGCACTGCATTGCTGAAGATTTAAGATGCCTAGAGAAGTGTCACTGGGTGAATGCAATTGGTGTCCTTGAGAGTGTTTGCTGCTAAACTGTCTGGAGAGGGTCAGGGGAGGCTGGGGCTCTGTGTGCCTCTCTGAGCTGGTACTGAGCTTTGTTGAAGCTTCCGACTTCAAATGCACTTTTAGACCTCTTTGAGAGACAAGCTGCAGTATCATGGGTCCTGAAGACTTTTGTGGCAATCAGAAGTGTGAGGAAGAGCAAGATACAATCTGATTTCACTGCCTGGGACAGAAAGCTTTGTGAGTGCCCTGTTGGGTTCTATAACAACCCAGGCTGCCCCCTGAATGCAATCCTTATGGTGCAGTGATTGTAGAGAACTGGAGCTGTCACATACCTCTGCTTTTTCAGCTTCAAGATGCTGAGAGCTTGGCCTCTTATTGCAGTCCTGAAAACTAAAGCACAAGCTCCTCCTCTGTCCTCCTTCTGTCTCATGGAGTGTAGCTTCTTGTGTCTGGCTTTTCTGTGGTGAGCATTGATTTACTCCTAACTCTGCATCAATGTTGTCCAAAATGTTGACATTCCTGCCTGTCACAAAGCTATTTGTATCTATTTCACTAGTCTTGCATAAGCAATCTTTATATATTTTCTTTCTTTAATCTCTACTTCAAATATTTATAAGCAATCTAATTTTGTATCCTGTCTTCTCTTTGAACAGCTGATGGAGGGTTGTAGTGTTTCTTTTGCCTTTTTTCTCTGACTCCCTAGTCCTTCTAATCCTATTTCTGGCTACACTCTGTGTATCCTCTAACAAGCTGTAGTTCTCCTCATGTAATTCCAGTAATTTACTTTTTCCAGGAGGCACATGCTATTTGAAGAACTAAGCAGTGTCACTTTATGGATTCCTCTCATGCTTTTGACACAGCTTTACAGTTTTAACTTCCATTGGGAAAACACAGTGTTTGCTTGGCAGATGGAGGTAAGGGCTTGTAAAAGGATGGGGCTGTTACTGACTCTGGACTCTGGATTTTATACCATGTGTGCATGCCCTGGTTTTGGCCGAGGACTGGGTTAATTTTTCACAGTGACCATGAGGGGATGGGGCTGGAGCCATGTGGTTATGACCAAGACCCAAATGTTATTCCATACCATAGAAGAACATCAGTCTATGAACCGGGGAAAACATCAGCAGCCTCCAGTGACTGCTCAGGGATGGCCCAACTGGATGTTGGTCAGCAGCTGCTGGGGAATTGTATTATGCATTACTTGATTCTCTTGGATTTTATTCTTCTCTCTTTTTCCTTTTCATTGTATTTATTGTTATTATAAAATTTATAATTACCATTGCTGCCGTTAATTAATATAATATAGGTATATTTATAATTTTTATAACATTTTTATTTCAACCCATAAGTTTTACATTTTTTATTTGCAATTGTCCCCACCTGGAGTGCCTTCATATCAAGGGAATCGGCCCAGATACACCAGAAGTAACACCTGAACACATGGGTGCTGAAGATAATTTCCATTAAGACCTTAATTCAAACAAAAGAGAGGTGAAAACTCTGTGTTCCTGACAGAAATTAATGGTTTTGTAGTATTTTTTCTACAGTATTTGTAGTATTGTTTCTGCAGTATTTTTAGGAGATTCAGCAGAAAATCTGTATTTAAGAAATTCTCCTTGAACACTTGTTCTACCTGTTATGTCATTTCCAAGGGGCTAAAGTTGGAAACAAGATCAACAGTGATAAGAACCTGAATAATATGGAAATGACTGGAAAAGCTTTATTAGAGTTAGATTTTGGAGACCAAAGCAGTTCATTTTGGAGTCCTCTAGCACACAGAGGAGAGATCTGATCCTGGGTGAGTGGTTATGTACACCACAAGTGGGAACTATAAATATACTTTATTCACAGCTAATCACTTCAGAGAGATGTGTGTGGTACAAAGGTTTGGTCCAATTAATACAGTCTGTTGACTTTCTATATAGAGGATTTAGCAAGGACTGTGATTAAGCTCAGAAATACATGCTCCTTGAATGATTTCTCTGCCTCAGAAGAGAAAAGGCACAGGTGAACTTTTTTAATGGAGGAGGACAAATATATTAAATCAAGATCTACTGTGCCTTTGAGATGTATGCAAGAAACAAAAGCATTAGAGTAGATTGTTGTTATATCCAAATTATATTTTAAGTTTGAATATAGACACAATCTTTGTTTCACAACACATTTTATATAATTCTGCTCCTGTATAAAAATATGATTAATTTTTGTGTGTTTACTGCTAAGGGACATATTATGATGTCTGTACCAGCAAAAGGAAGAAAGTGAATATCCATCACTTTTGCTTAGAATTAGTACTCTAATAAATAATCATTAATAATTAATAATTCTGGAATAATTTCAGCTCCCTGAATCTTAAGAGTCCTTCAGCTATAAATGGAAGTCTAATATTATATGTAGCCTGCTATGTTCCTTTGTAATGTGTAACATTTATTTTGAAAGTCTGTCATTTCACGGGATACAGAGTACTTGCACATGAAGCCCATGACATCAGGGATATATGTTTCTGTCTCAAAGAGATAGAATCCCATAGGAGTTTCCTAGCTAAGGCAGCACATTTTTTCTCTTTCTAGAAATTTTGGAGCAAAATAGTGTTGAGACTGTGGGAGGAGTGTTGGGTGAGAAGAAACAAAGCTGTAGACCTGTAAAGACTGGAGAAGCTTGGTGACCTTTATGAAGTGTGCCTCTGGGGAATCTCTCTTCTCGAAGGAAGCAAAATGCATGGTTCCACACTTGTAAGCAAGTTTCCATGATGTGAACAGTACCATCCTAACTGCAGACTCAGAACTTAAGGGAAATTACCCTGGGCTTCTGGGAAATAAATAAAGGATATTTCCTTTGGGGGAGGTCAGTTTATGAGACTGATTACTTCTGAAAGTTTGGCATAGTGTGTCTAACATTGTTTCACATACACATCCATCTTAAAACTCATGATGTGTGTAATAAGTTATCAGGTATCCTAATGACACAGTTGATGATGGAGTTCTATACCCATCAGTTTTTCAAGGTAATTCTTAATTATGCCAATCAAAGCAAAAGTTCTTGGATCTCTATTTCTGTTTGCAAAATTATTTGGTCTATTTTCTCACTATTCTTTCATCATCTATTGTCCGCAGCTTGAAGAGTAAATCTTTAGATGATTTTTAGATTGTTCGAGAAATCTTTTCATTTTACATGTGGTGGGCCTTAAGTACAGAATCACAATGCTTTTCTGATGAGCTGAGATGCAATTCTGCTTTAAGGACTGAGATAAATATGTTCTCAAAGCTTCAAGTTCCTCAGACTCTGTAGAGACAGGCTTTATAATTGATCAGACATGAAGCGCACCTTGGTACCTAAAAATATTCCTCATATTTCTTAGAGAAATCTATTTGCAAATGTAAATGTTCTGTCAATGATAACTGAAGCTGGGAAATATGTCAGCAAAACTTAATTTGTTTACTCTATGTAATTTGTTTGTTAATGAACTGTGTATGAATGGAGCGCAATCTCAGCATATACATTTTCATTATTCAGATTTATTTGTTGAAATGTGTTGTTGACAGGGCTTGCTGCTCTTTTGTGATTAACTCATTAAACAAATTTGTTACTCAGTATTTTTAAAAGAAGTAGTTCTACTTCAACACAACAAGCACATTGACTGGTTGTTCCTTTAATTTTTGAGTACCATATTTAAGCTCGAGATCCACATGGACACTCCTCAGCATATAAATGTGAAGCAGTTCATTTAACTTGCAGTATATTTTTTGAATTTTATTATTATTAGCATACCTGTTTTCTAAACTGTCCTTAAGAAATTTTATATGTCATTTTGTAGTCATGGTAAGTTTGCATAAAAGTTCTGAAAGCCTTTTTATGGAGAAATTTTGCAGTCAACTCCCCAAAATCCACTCATAAATAGCAGAAGAAGAAATACTTTGACAGTTTCAGTTGCATGGGATGATATTCTAAGTGTCAAGTTGCTGATTTTGAGAAAGAAGAAAGTGTAGATGTGCTACACTGGGAACTTTTCTCTGGGGCTTTATGACATAAGAAGAAATCCAGAACATTATTTGTTAAATCTGAAAATGAAAATACTCATAAATTATTCCTCCTACTAGCTGCTTTATGAAAAATAACTAGATCTAATTTTAAACTTTTAGGAATTAGAATATGAAATGTATAGTTATCCTTTAAAAATAAATAAATAATTTGTGGTTCCAGTGTTGGGATCAAATCCCATGGAACTCATCCTTGTTTTCCTCTATGAAACTGCAGCTATAAATAATTCTGTCTATGTTTTTCCATCATATGCTATGTCAGAATGTATTTTGCTTCATATTAAATTAATATTTTTTTTTATTGTGAAATTTAAAGAATAATATATTGTCACTGCAATAATAAAAAATAGTTGATAGAATAAAGAGTAACTTAGGTTGAGAGGGAAGCCTCATTCAGCTCACCACGTGAAACAAGGCCTGATTTCTGAGTATCTCCTCTGTGTGTACCTGCTCCAGTGTTTCAGCATTCTGCCACCCTTGCTATTTAAGACATTTTTTCTTTTTTCTCTTGCAGAGCTTCCACTTGTATCAGTTGCCTCTTGTCCTTTGGCTGCACACTTTCAAAGCACTTCGCTTTACATCTCTTTAGTTTCCTCTTTACTCTACTCTTACTGAATGAACCAACCCAGTTATCCTCCTTTTCCTGGTGTGCCATGCACCCCACTGCCCTCCCAGTGCACTGCCTCTGGGCTCATTCCAATGTGTTCATATCCCTCTTAAACTGACCTGGCCAGTATTGGAATAAGATCCCAATATTACCAGGTAGATTGTGCCTGGGCTCGTCTGACCCTTGCTGCTGGGCCAAAGGCGGCAGCTGTGGTGTTTCACCTCAGAGATAGCTTTGGCTGGCTGGATGTAGCAGATAGGCACTGGAACAAGTCTGGGCAATGTCAGAAACTCAGTTTACCTCTGGTGGAAAGGCTTCAGGCAATGGTGAAGAGGAAAAGGAGATGGATTCTGCAGAGGGTTTAATCCAGAGTTTTATTCCATGGTCACAGACATCTGAATCTTGGCAACAGCTCCAACAGAACAAAGACTGCATGGTCCTGGCTGAATTTAAGCCCAGGGACAGGGGGAGGGGAAGGGACAGGTGAGCACCAACCAGGTTGGAGGAGGAGGGTCTGAGGGAGTAAACGACACTTGGCTATGCCAATGACCCCAGGCCTGAGGGGCCTCTTTCGAACTTGACCAACCACACCACGGCCTTGCTGGAGTGTTAAAGCTTGACTGACAACCCAGCAAGGGGGCAAGGGGGAGGGGGGAGAGGTATTGCCACACCTGGGAAGGGACTAGGAAGTCTAAAACAGGAAATTGCAACACGCTGCAACGGGCCAGAGCTGGACCAGGCACTCCAGATGTGTTTCACCAAGGCTGAGAGCACAGGAATGTCAGCTCCCTCAATCTGCCAGCTCTACTTTAGGCAGCACAGCTCAGGATGTGGTTTGCTTCCTTTGCTCCCTGCTGACTCACACTCAGCATGTTATCCACTGGGGTACACAAGCCTTTTCCTGCAAAGCTACTATACAGCCAGTCACCCACCAGTCTGTACCAGTTCTTGAGTTAGTCCTCTGAGGTGCAGAACTTGACATTTCCCAAAGTTGAGCCTAATAATTTTCCTGTAAATGCCTTTCCCCTGACTTACAACTCCTTCTGAACAGAAAACCTGTTGGTTTGGTATCATTCGCACACCTCCAGTTAGATATTATCCATAAAGTTCCTCAGGATGCACTACATCTTATAATTCAGGACATTTATAAAAACAAAATCCACTGTTGGCCTCAGTATAATTTGTCCTCCTGAGTATCACTGGCAGTTTTCCACTGCTTGGCCACTGAATCCCTGATTACAGCCTTTCATTTTGGTTATCTGGCAATAGTTTTCTGCTCACCTAACTGTTCACCCATCAAAGTTGTATTTCACTAGTTTGGTAATAGGATCTTTTGGCAGTTTGTATAGAAAGATACATTTAAGGTCAATGACCCCAACTGTGGCAGTCTTGTTCACAAAGCCAGTAATTTATTTGTAGAAAATAATGACATCATGCATAGATGGAAAATCAGCCTTTTAATGTCTTTTGCCATTTGGTCTCTGGCCCCATTAAACAGAGGTACCATACTTTCTGTAATTTAATTAATTCTGTTGGTGACATATGTGTAGAAGGACTGGTTATTGCCCTTCACATCCCTTGCTAGTTTCAGCTCCAGCTGAGATATGTCTTCCCCAAATCTTCTCTTTAAGTTAAAACATCATCTCTACATTTCTGCTAGGAGTCCTGTCCTTGTCCAGACTTCTGAGTACTTCTTTTTTTTTTTTGAATTCTTTCTTAAGTGCCTTTTTCATCCATGCTTGCCTTTGACCACTCTTCCTTAGACTTCTGCACATTGTAATTGTTCATCTGTGTGCTTTGAGGAGGTTGTTCTTGATCAACTGTTCTGTGCCATTGTCCTTCAGAGCTGCCTCCCATGAGATCCTGCCTCAAACTAATATATACTGTCCTGACACAAGGGATGTGTTTCAGTGGTGACAATCAGAGCTTTTAGAGAGAAGTTAGTTCACTTTTACAGGGTATTTCTAGGGCTTGGCCCAGCCCTGTTGTACGTGATCTCACCCTAGCGGTCTAAGCAAAATATATGTTATCATCCCATGTAACAGAAACATTTAAGTCTCTGGCCCTGAAGATATAAAGATACCTAGAGTGATTTAATTGAAAATTAGAGTATTTCCACACAGACAGCTGGATGTAGCCCTAAACTTTCTTCATTTAGACAGTGTGTTATGCTAATAGAAACACTTGACTTAAAGACAAATTTCAACAAAACTGCAAGTCCAGGAAATGAACCAAATTCAAAGATCTGAGAGTGAACACACACCATCATGATGCATAAGCAGGAAGGAATAAGCCAATCCAGATGCAATCTGGAGAAGTAAAAAGAGGAAATACTGAAAAATCTTTCTTCACTTGTGACGGTGGTCACAGGGGTTTTCAGGTGAGGGAAGAGACAAGAATGTTGACTCTGTGTTCAAAAACTTGATTTATTATTTTATGATATATATTACATTAAAACTATACTAAAAAGAATAGAAGGAAAAGCTTCATCTCAGAAGGCTAGCTAAGCTAAGAATAGAAAGAAATGAATAATAAAGGTTTGTGTCTCGGACAGAGAGTCCAAGCTAACTGGGCTGTGATTGGCCATTAATTATAAACATCCAAGATGGGCCAATCACAGATGCACCTGTTGCATTCCACAGCAG
>JAXCLO010000001.1:102743239-102760865 GCA_035583995.1 Arremon aurantiirostris
ATTCCACAGCAGCAGATAACCATTGTTTACATTTGTTGCTGAAACTTCTCAGCTTCAGCAGGAAAAATCCTAACGAAGGGATTTTAATGAAAAGATGTCTGTGGCAATCACAGAGATTGGAAACATTGGGGGTCTGTAGGATTTCCATGAAGAGAAGAGGAAAAAGAAACTCCAGAATGACACCCAGATAGGTTGCCCTCGTCTAGTTTCATACTTTAAACAGTTCATACCTCTGAGAAATAAATTTCAGAAATTTACTAAACATTATACTGACCATCTTAATGGTGCTGAATATATACTGGTGTTTATATAAACACATAAAAATCTCACACTCCCACACCCTCACTGTCCTTTCACATCAGTGGACTGCGTTGGCTAACACCTGCCAGAATTCTCTGGCATGAGAAAAATCTTTGGAAAAGAAATTAAAAAACAGGGAAGTAAATAAAGAGAGCCCATGAACCAGGACTCTAGTGGCTTTATAATAAAAAGAAAGTGTGGAATCTTTGAGGGACTATTTGATAATTTTAAACATATGACTGAAGAGGTATTATGCCCTGGTTAGATAGATAAACAAAATAAAGGCAGAGGTCTCAAAGTGAATTGCTATTAATTTGAGTGCATAGAAATCACTCTTACTGAAGAAAGACATGAGAATATCATTGACAGAGAGCAGGGAGATTCTTTCTAGTAGACCCAAGTGGGTTTCTAAACATCACAGAAATTTCTTAAAATTCTGTGCTTAAGTGCCTTGGCTTTTTGGTAACATTTAGAAATAATGAGATTTAATGAAGGTCTAGCATAGTTTTGTTAAATGATGTTAAAACCCAAAAAGTCCTATTGAAAGACTGTATTTTAAGTGTGTAATGTAAATGAACTTGTGAGGTCACTACAGATGTTTCTTTTGTAAAAGATCCACAAGGATAAAGCCCAGAAAGCTGACACATTGTTGTCTTGAAAATAAAGCCATCACAGAGAAAAGGATCTTAGGAAGTCCTTGGAGAGTCCTGAACTTCCTGCCCCTTTTCAGTGTAAATAAGCAAATACTGTAGAACAAAACTGAGTTCAACAAAACCATGTTTTATTCTAAATGAATTATGGAGAAGGTGGGTAAGAGATATTTAAAACAATAGTATACTCTGTAATGGTTGCAAAGATACTGGCAGGAAAGTGTCCAGAAAAGCATTTTTAAAACTCCAGAAATAGCCTGAGAAATAATTGAAGAGTTATGTTAACATTTACAAAGATGCAGACACTCCTGGCTTTTAAAATAATTACACCTGTGTATCTTAGCCTGTAAATTCCTACTTGCAATAAATGGGAATAGTAATTGATGGTTGGTCTTAAATCATCAGGACCAAAAAAAAAAAAAAAAAAAAAAAAAAAAAAAAAAAAAAAAAAGAACTGGAAGTTGAGATAGAAAAGTAACAGTAAATGATAAGGTAGAAGATAAATAAAGACACAAGAAGAACATTGCAAGAGTAATGGATAAAAAGGACAGTTTGATGCGTATAAATATAAAAGGATTGATAATTCAGATGAATTTCTATCACACAGAACCATAAAACTGTTTGAGTTAGATGGGACCTTAAGGATCATCTAGCTCCAACCTCCCTGCCACAAGCAGGGACAGATTTCAACCTAGCCCAGGTTGCTCAGAACTCCATGCAAGCTGACTTTGAGCACACAGGGATGAGACACTCACAGGCTCTCTGGAAAACCTGTGCCAGTGCATCACAATCCTCACAGCAGAGAATTTCTTCCTAATAGCTAATCTACACCTACTCTCTTTTTGTTTGAAGCCATTCTCCCTTGTCCTATCACTGCACACCCTTGTCAAAAATCCCCATCCAGCCTTCCTGTAGATCCCCCTTAGGGATTGGAGGTTGCTCTGAGGTCAACCTGAAGCCTTCTCCTGGCTGAGCATCCCCAGCTCTCTGAATCTGTCTCCACAGCAGAGATGCTTCATCCCTCTGATCATTTTGCTCTCCTCCTCTGGATTCACTCCAGCAGCTCCAATTCCTTCCCATGCTGGGACCCCAGAGCTGGTGCAGCTCTGCAGGTGGGGTCTGAGCAGAGCAGAGGGGCAGCATCCCCTCCCTTGCTCTGCTGCCCCTCTGCTCTGCCCACAGCCCAGGACACTGCTGGTTTTCTGGGCTGTGAGCCCTCATGTTGAGCTTTTCACAATCAAACACCCCAAAGTCCTTCCCCTCAGGGCTGCACTCAATCCACTCTCAGAGCAGATAAAAAATGGAATGCAAACAAAGACTGCTTGCTCCATTGCTGACTGATAAGAAATTCCAAAGAGAAAAAAAAAATAAAATTACCATATCTACAGACTAGTAACGGATCAGAATGCCTATTATACAGTCCTTTAAATTTCATTGAGTAGAAAGAGTACTGAAAATAAGAATAATAAAATCCTGCCATTGTCATATTTAAAATCCTGTATTCCTACCTAAGTGAAAGTGAAGGAACAGAGAAATTGAAGCAGCAAAACTGAGTTGTGTCAATTATAAGAGAAGAATATACAAAGGGATGTGAATGTCTCCCAGACCTTTAAGCATGAATGTATCCAGACAAAAACAGACAGCTTGCAAAGCCTGCAATTTACCAGTATGTTGGTATGGAGAAATCACCAGAGAAAACACAATGGTACTGACATCAGAAGTCTAATCTGATGTGAAAAAGCAGGGCAAGCTGGGTCAGGAACATAGGAGCTGCCACAGCAAATTAAATCAGTAATTCATTTGTTCTGTTATCCTCTCTTTGACAGGGAGCAGCTATCAGTGCTTTAGACAGCAGAGGGAAAATATTAAAATACATAGAATTCTGCAGTGACCATCTCATTGGACATGGTTTTTTTCCCCTATGTCTGTTGATTAGAAGTTGTCTTGTAATCTCAAGATTTAATCTTATTACTGCTTTCAAGGAATCTATTTAAATATAATGCAAAGGCTGAATTTTAATAATGTCCATATTTTTTCTTACAACTTTTTACAAAATGTCTGTAGAAATAAAAACAACTGCAGAGCTGGAAGAAAGAGATTGTACCCCAGGTATCAAAGTATTTTATTATGCTTTCAAGGCTGGCTGAGAAGCTGTAGTAACAGGGTAAGTCCTGTTCTTCAGCATGTTGATTTAAATGTGGAAATTCTATATTGACCAGAAATACCCGCAGTTTAATTAAAGCCATGTAAAATAAACAAATCCTCGTCTTTGACACTTGGCTTCTGAAAAAATAATCAGGTTCAGATGAGGAGCTCTAGAAACATCCCCAACCCTTAAATGAGTCTTAAGCATTTGCTGTGATGATTGCCAGACGTTGAACATTGACTTTTTGCACACACCCCCTGCCTTTACAGCACTCACTGGTTTGTTTGTTCTGGGCCTTAGGGATTTTACCTTTACTTAATTCTCCCAAAGCTTTAAGCAAGTATTTTTAAGCTCTGGTGACTCTTTCCAACATGTCACTCACTTGAAATTCACTTGCTTGCCTTCCCTAGTTCTCTTCCATCCCAAAGGTAAGATGGTGGTTTTATGTATGTCATATTCTCATCCAGACAAACAGAACACACATTTATTTTTGCAGTCCCATATGCCTTGACATCTCAGCACAGAGTGATTCAGGGGTCCCAGGTGAGTGCCGATGGAACTGCTGGTGGTGTCACCGTGCCAGGATCAGCTTGCCCAGCTGCCTGCCCTGAGGTGAAGGGCTAAGTAGCCTTAGGGCTGCACTTCAGCAAAGCTGCCTTATTTATTCCAGCCCTGTTGTTGTCCATCTGGATGTTGTCCTTGTCTGGCATGAGGAGCCATCCCTGTGGTGGTTCAGGACAAAATGGGGCTGAAACCCTGAAACTGAGATAAGAAAAAAACCCCATTATGTTCTGGTTTCAAATTCACAGAATATCATTGTAAAGTGCAGACCCTTTAACCTATATTGTCGTGTTGGTCTTGACTTAAATGTACACATCCATCCTGCAGTAGATTTCAGTACATTAGACACAAATCCAAACATTATCCTGGTAGATTGTGGTAGCATCTAGGAGTTAGTGAATCCTAAGGAAAATGAAAATGTAGCAAGGATTTTGTTTCTATACTATCTGAATTATGGCAGGACCAAATTGCTTTTTGTCACCAAATGCAGGTGATTATTCTTTGAAAGAGTCTTTGCATTTGCTCTGTAGAGAAGCCATAGTAAATGTAAGAGAAGTTGCTAGAATGGATTTTATTATGTATTTTGGTGCTTGAGAATTTCTTAAAATGTCTTCATCTTTTCAGTAAAACTATAAAAGTTCATGAGAATGTTGCAAGGAAAAAAGATCTGAACAGCATGTTTTCCTTAACATGCAACATGCCATGAAAAAATGTAAAAAGAAAAAGCAAATTTAGGAAAAGACTCTTCCAATTCTGTTTGCCTATTCCAGTATCCATTTGTATTAGAAGATGCCAAATGAAGATTATAAAACTATACAGAGATATACCTTTAATATTTTCCTAAACACACACTCATCAGCCAGAAGTTGATAAACTTTTCATTATGAAAGCTTTTGAAAATGTACCCATCATCTTAGGACTTGTGGAAAAATTGGATTTCAGTTTGATTTCAGGTGAAGAAGGACTTCACCAATGACATGAGACAGAATTTACCTTGGTCTATTCATAGATGGAGTGAGAACATGTTTTTTTTTCCTAAAGGCTAAAAGTTTTCCTTAGCTCACAAGGGGACAGGTTCTGTGACTTTTTCCCTCTGTAAACTTTTATACAAATGTCTAGAGTCTTCTTATGATTTACAGCTTGAGAAGTTTCCAAATTGTTCTTGAAGTAATACACAAATAGCATGAACCACTGTGAAGTAGCAGACAAAGCTGCATTTGGTTCTCTCAAGTCTGACTTAGACACTTTTGGTTTCAACAACAAAACAATGCAAACAGTGATAAATTGTCATTCATTCAAGTGTTTCCATGATTCTTGTCTTCTTCTCTTTATGAAGAGTTGGTTTACAGATATGAGAGAATTACATCTCCTTAATGATTCTGTTAAGACAGAGTTAAAACACATGAAACTCATGACTCAGTTTCATTCTATTCAGTCTATTTACACTGTTCTGATCATAACTGGGGCTTATAAGTCATATGTACTCCTTCACAAGCCCTTCTTGTTTCTACAGAGTAATCTAATTTTGTATTCAGCAGCGTAGGTTGAGCCTACCAATCTCAGATATTTGCAAATATTAACTTAAAATTTCTGTCTTTAAGAAACCTGAATCCCTTGAAGGAAATTAGGCATTAGTTAAGAAAATCTGAAGGCCCATTGCATTTGACAACAATGCATGAAAAATCTTCTATGCCTCGTTTGACTAATTTAGCTTTTTAGCTTGACTGTTAATTGTGTGTTTGAACTTTTTCCAGCAAGGAAAAACTGGCTTGGGTGTAGAGAAAAACAGCACAAAGTGGAGTTTATCTGTGAAATTCTACAGCATCAGAGAAACATACAAAAGTCCAAATCTCACAATTTCATAAACTGTCTTGCTAGGATGTAGATGGAAGTAATTTTTTAGGTTGGCAGTTCCAGTGAAAAATGTTCTCTATACTGGAAAGGAAAGGGACTCACCACTGTATGTGTACCTGCTCAGCAGAGTAGTGTGGGACACTTGTCCTGACCTCTGCCAGGATAAATCAATTTGGATTAGATTAAATACTTCAAATATTTAGTTTAAGTTCCTGGATTTTGCTCAAAGGAGGACCCACTGAAACAGCCCCTGCAGCGGATCAAATATAGATTCTGTGCATTGGTGGAGAGCTGGTGGCCGTGACCTACTCTGTAAATCTGGCTGAATCCTGTGTAAACTTCTTAATGTTACATCCATTTATAAATACTACATTTTAGATTTTTTGTATTTTTGTTAACTTTTTAGAAATAAAATTCATGCATTCAGCTAAAGAATCCCAAATACTATATTATACCTGTTATATTAGACCAGCTGAATTTAGATTGTTCTAAAAGGATGGGTGTTCAATTTACATATCTTGCTGGAATCTGACCTATTTCAAGACTATTCAGTATGAAATTAAAGATTTAAGAAACTTTTCTATTCTTCCAGTGAATTTCTCTTTTCGTTTGTGGTGGTTCTTTGCACTGTCTCTTAGAAGCTTTAGGAAATACTTCCCCTAAATGTAAATTAAAAAAAAAAAACAAAAACCAACAAACCAAACAAAATGTGGGTTGGATTTCAACTGTATAAATCAGACTAACTTAACCAGAACAGAAAAAAACATCAGCCTGAGTTCCCTACATGAATGGGATATCTCTTGGTGATAGGAAAACTGATTTCAACCCTCTTGTCCTTTTAACCCATTTTGTTTAAAAAAGCCAGTATTTTGTCTATGTTTTTTCTGGATAAACAAATATGGGAAGCCTTTTTTCACCCTTTTTCTGGGATAATTTTTTAAGCTCTTCGCACAATATATTTGCAAAAAATAATAGAAAACTTTGATGAATAGCCACAGCCAATAAAGAGAATGACTGTGAACCAAAACCTTATTTTAGTCAGAGCAAATTTTTCTTATTTTTTTAAAAAAACCCCAAACCTATTTCATGCTTTCATGAAATGGCAGCCATCTCTCCAAGAGGGACCATTATATTTCCTCCAGATCTGTCTTTCTAACAGAGTCCAGTGTTAAGACATCTCAGCTGACTTTAAGTGGCAGATGATTCTAACTGATTCCACAGTAAACTCAAGGCAGAATTAGGGACAAGCATCTGGTCACAGTCACAACAGATGAGGGATGGAGAGGACTTTCTTCCCCTAGCAACTTTTCAGAGTATCTTGCTAAGATGGACTAAACTGGAGTTTATAATTGGTTCCTAACTCCTAAGAAAGCTGAGACAGGAGAGGTGAGTGTGAGTGAAAGGTATCATGACTCATGTCTAACCTCTCTGGACTGTAATTAACAGCATTTAAAAATACAGATGAATATAGCTGCCTCTCACACAGTTCAGGCTGGCCTTGCTCTCTGTCAGTCCAGATAACCACTGCCACAAACTCTGTTAAAAAAAGAAAAAAAAAAAAAAAAAAGAAAGGATATCTCTCACTACTAGTGCATCAGGAACTTGGAAACAGGGAGAGAGTTCATCTTCATTTCAAGGAATGTCCTTTCTATATTTATTTTGACTGTGTGCAATCCTTTTTTTTTACTAAGCAATTGGAGGTAATTCTGCCTCTCTTTTTTACCATGGCAATCCACACATTCCATCCAGCTTTGAATTCAAAACTCAATTCCCTGAAGGTGCTTCCTCCTGTGCTTGGAGACTGCAATTTAAGCTTGTTCTGAGAATGTTCATGGTAGGAGAAAACATTGCCACTGTTTCTCTTTGTCCTCAGAGGCCTTTTGAGCCTCTGTTGGGAGCTTTTCCCTCCTGCCTGGCACACTTGAAGGAACTTCTGGTAATCCACCTAGTTCATTTGAGCCTAATGATTGTTTGCTAAGCCAGCCTCAGAAAACCCTTGTGGCAGAGACTGAATTTGGGGATGAGCAGACCAGCCCCTGGGTGAGTTGTACACTCAGTGCTTGCAAAGCATAAGGGCAAACAAGAAAAAACAGCAGAAGTTACTTTTTTTAGCACAATAGCTAATAACTACTCCATGTACCTATTGCACTTGACTGTAATAATGTTATAAGAAGAGAGTAATAATGCATGGATGTCAGTAAAACCTAATTAGGTCCTGGACTTCCTTAGATTTTACAAGGCATAAAGGCAGTAGGACTTCTCAGTTTACAGATACCACAGAGAGGTGTGCAATTTAACCATACTCAGCTTAGCCAGATTTCATGAGAGATTGAAATGTTAAACTCAGCATAGACAGCTAAACGTTTCAGTAAAAGTCTCTGGAGAGGCCAACAAGGTATACTTTGTAAACCTGTTTTCAGCTTTTATCCAGCTCCTGGAAAATTTCATGCTGCTTATATAATTGTCAAAGCTTGCTCCATAAGTGTTAGGAGATCAATTCTTGCTACTGTTATCAGCCCTTCAAGACAATTACTTTATTGGTCATGTACAGGGATATTAGTGCAGTATGTGAAAAAGCTACACAGTCATGATACTTTCTATTGTTTTCCCCCTTTATTTTCTGTGATTTTAAATTAAAATTTTAATGAAAATTTAAAAAATGTAGAAATGTATTTGTGTTCTGGCCTTTTCTTTTTTTAACGCTTATTTCAAGAGTATGCCCACCCATGCTGCTGAATCTGGCCCAAAAGTTTGCAACAGTGCTGGAAATCACCCTCAGTAACTACAGAACTCACTCCCAACAGCCACAAGGAATTGCCACGTGTGAAGGGTGGCTTTTACAATTTGCTATTTAAAACTGAAAGGCAAATAAATACACAGAACTTAGAAAAAGTGGTGACCTTACCATTAATTCAGCATAATCCTTAAGCTTTGAGAAGAATTAAGAGCTTTACCTTGATAGTCAGGTTTGACTTATTGATAGCTCTTTTTCATTTGCTTGACTGACACTTGCTCTTGTCGGTCCAATTCTTCATCATGTGTAGTGCACAGTATAAATGAAAAAGAAAGGAAAAAAATGGCAATATGAGACCACATATGAAAAAGCTTGAGAACCAACACATCTTAGATTACACATTTTATAAAATCCCTTAAGAGGAAAAATTCTTTTTTCTGGCCCATGTGAATTTCTAAAACAAAAGTAAAAGGAAATGTCAGTTTTAGAATAACCACCAATATCTGCCTTTTGCAAAAAAAGGCAAGGGGTGGTTGTGTTGTGCCAGTTAGAGAACTTCTGCTTTTGGGATAAGGGTATGGGGTTTTACAAAGTGAATTATTCTGTTGATTTCAGACAATGAAACACTGCCAACAAATGCAGAGCAGGCTCTCCTTGAGTCGTGCAGTGTGAAGACAAGTATGTGCTGAGAGGTCCAGATAAAAAAGGTGTAAATTTATGTGAACATGGAGTAAAAAAAAAGGTGCATGACACTACCTAATTCAACTTTTGAGTCCAGCTTCAGTGATTCAAAAGAAAAAGTAGTTTCCAATAGCTTTGGAATTTTAATGAGCTCTGCTTTAAAGCAGAAACATTAATGCAATATATCTCAGATTCAAAATGCTGGAAATTTACTCACATAAGCTTGGATGTTTGTCATATGAGAAGGAGCAGTTTGACAGAGAAGAAAAGATCATTCTTTTGAAATCTCCCTAGCAAAACTGAGAGCTGAGAAATCTGGATAGTTTAGATGAGATTCAAACAGGCATTGAATCATGAATTTCCTCCTTTGAACTGAACTCTGCTTCTTCAGTTTCAGAAGTGCTTATGACATCTACAAGACTCAGTAATGAAAGACTGAATGACACAGACGAAGAACTACAGCTGATTTTTTTTTTATTTTGTAGGAAAGGGAGAGGTGCAAGGTGTACAGTTCCTGAGAGCAACAACAACAAAAAATGAACAGCTTTTGTTCATGTTATAAATATAAATGAGAAATGTTCTCTGCCTTGCTTTCAGGGGATTGTCACAAGATAAACTGCTCCCACTAATGCCAGCTGAAAAGTCATTTGGTTGCTTGCTCTTCTGGTAAACTTTGCATTTTGTTTGAGTCAGAATGAACATTATATCAAGAAGAATTTCTAGCTCATTTAAGAATTAAAAGTTTAGGCACATTCCCCAGATCATCATTATTTTCCAAGTTGTCTTAATTTATTAAAATCAAATGCCATGTGATTATTGAGGAAAAGTATCCATCTCTTAAGTTCAGACCTAGAACTACTGAATTCCACAGTATATCAAAGAAATAATTTTTTTTCCATTTTAGTTGGAATAAATTTCTCTCAGGAACACTGTGCCTGTTGTGTCAAATTTCTTATCTTGAAAAACTCTCCACATCCTCCTTTGACAAATAAAAAATTAAATTTCTCCAGTTCTACCGTGGAAGAAGTTTTAAAACATGAAATGCTTCAAAAATCCATAATCAAAACGGAACCGTCAATGATTGAAACAAGGTGTTTCAGATTATTCCAGTAGAGCTTCCTTTACATATTCTCACATGATATTTTTCCTTTTATCCTGTGCTAAATATGGGAAAAGTACAAAACAGGAGATGGGCAAAAACCAGAAATATTCAAAGCTAGAGCAAGATGGAAAGTCAGATTCCTCTTCTGTTCTGCAGAAAGAATTCAGTTACTATGAAAATCATGTCAGATTAGGTGTGATGATGCTTCAGCTCATCTAGATTGATTGCCATCCAGAAACTCTACCTCATAAATAAAATACGTTTTTCTGCTCACAGTATCTATGAACAGATGGATCTATAGTTCATGGAATGTGCCTTGAGAGGCTAGAGGACAGCATCATTTTTGTGTAATGGGGGAAATGAATGAGGTAAATCATTCATAGAATCACAGAACCACAGAAGGTTTGAAATTTGGAAAGGACCTTTAGAAGTTGTCTGGTCCAACCCCTCTGCTCGAGAAGGGCCACCTGAAGCCACTTACTCCTAATGGGGGGCACTCATAATGGGCTCACCCTTTCATTCTCAGAAGCAGACACTGTTTTTTTCTGTTAAATTTTTACTTTACACTGGGATATATATCAGGCTCAAGAAGAAAACATCAGTTAAAAATATCTTTAATATTCAGGAAAAAAAGCCTTCACCAGCTTTCACTCTTTTGCTTACCAATCCGTCAGAGTGACAAGAAAAATTTCTCTGCTATTCAGAGCTATTCCTTCCTCCTGGGCTGATGATGACACTTGCATCCATGGAGTGTCCCCTTTCTCTGCTCTAAGGGGCAGATGTGCCTGGCTGGACTGAGGGTGTGCTCAGGGACCAGCCAAGGTGGTGCATGGTTAACCCCAGCTTTCCGACATATAAACAGATGGAGATTAAGTTTGATTTATAAACAAATGATGTACTAGCAACATGGGACAGTTCTGGAAAATCTGGGAGTTAATCCAGATTGCTAAAGTAAGCTTTTCCCCCGCCTCAATTTTCATGTTGCTTTATTACAGTGGTTGAAAGTGTTTGGTCCATATGATTGTGGTCCTCCTTATACTATAGAGTTTGTTGCATTTTGCTTTCTTAGCAATATTTTATATCTTAAGGGAAAATAAAAGACATTTTAAACCATCTGAAAATCCATTTTTATCACTACGAACAAAGGTAAATATGGATCAAAAACCTTTGTAACATTTCTTCCTTCCAAAAGTATTGTAAGTGCCTTTTCACTGTGGTTTTATTTTTCAAAAGCAGATATTGCAACTGATTAATTCGGAGACAAATTTTTTTTCTCTTCATAGCTTTGAGGAGCTGAAACGAAAAGAAAAAAAGGCTGTCTCATGCAATTTGAAGAAATTGAATTCATGTCTGAGGAAGGATTCTGAACAGCTCAATATGTTATCCTACAGACCCAGATGTTTATGGGATAGGCAACAGTCACAGTAAAAATCACACAGCCATAAAAATAATAAATTGAAGACTGCTGGAACAGAACTCTACTACATGCTTCACACTTCTGATTAATGAAAACTGAAATCTGAATTAGACTATCAAAACTCACTTAGCACATTGGTGTATTTTGTTTCAAAATACCCTCAATGAGCATTTTGTACAATCTCAGGTTATTAATTGTCATATTTTATTCCTTCTCTTCCCTCAGTTCTCTCCCTTCCCCCCTTCTACCATCAGTCATGGGTATAACCTATATTTCATTTAGATCTAGAGGCCAAGAATACAAGATTTTGGTGACTTCTCCCTGTAATCAAATTTTCTTGTGTTTTTCCATTATGGTAATGTAATTGTTTGCACTTTCCACACAATGGGTATAAAATACTGTCACTTCTGAATTCTCCACCCCATCATACCTAAGCATCCTTTTTACCTGACTTTATATTTGTCTGTAAAATTCGTGCAGCACCCTTCCTGACAGAGCTCTCAAACTGCTCTGTTTTCCCCCATGATCTAGTTAAGAGTTGTCAGGCAGTAGAAATCCCCTATTGACATCATGGACTGAGAAAAATGTTGGAAGGTTGCTAAGGACAGGCATAAATTGTACAGTTATGAAAGAATTTGTCTCAGCTATCAAAAGATAGTGTTTCACCCCAAATACCATGATGAAACTAGAATAGCACATCCTTGTCTTAGTGGTTTTATACATTGACAAAGAGGCCTGAAAACATCTTCTCACTTTCCCATTAGTTCCCCTGATATTTGCTGCCACCTCTCACAGCTGTAAATTGCAGCTATTCCCATTGTCTGTCAGCTTCACAAGTCACATTATGACTTGGCTCAAGACAATATTGGCAGCTGCCACAGAATGGGATTAGGAAAAATCACTGGGATGAAGTAAGAAGAGAGTGAACATATAAACAGAATGAAAGGATCTTCCTCCTGAAGTGCAGAACCCAGAGTGAAAGCAGAAGGCTCTGCGCTAGTGTATGTAATCTTGGAATTGATAACATTTACCTCTAGAGGAAACAATGTTCTCTTCTCAGCACAAAATGCAAATATTTGTTCGCAGTTCAAGTATGCAAACAACTCGTGCTCCATTGTCACTGCTGAAGTCTCTGCACCAACAACTAAGTGTCTCTTTCTCTTGGCTGCTGGGGCTTGTTACAAGGGTATCCAGAGAGAAGGAAAGTTGCAGGTAGGTTTGGGAGCAGGAGGGCAGTGTGTGTTTAGTCTCTGTTATCCTGTACCCGAGCTTTGCTGTTTTTAAGAACTAGGACAGTTTATTCTTGATTAATTGGGGTCAGGGTTATAAATGGAGATGGTATTCCTGCAATGCCAATCATCCACCTTTTGTAGAAGGTATAAGCAGTCATAAAAGATAAATACAGAAAATTTATGAATTATTTGGATGCTTGCAGAAAATGTTAACTGGGCGCATTGAGCCATTGCTTACCTGTTGACAGGACTCTCTTCCGAGCTCAGCTCTCTGTGTCCCTGTGGGTTTCTTGGGAATACCTGTCAGCAGCCTTTGGTTATGGTATTTGTCACTGCTCTGTTATCTGTCACAGTGACAACTTGCTGGACAGACCCTCCAGGCCACTGGGACTTCGCTTTCTACAGACACAGCTCAACAAAACCTTCACCATGAGAACGTTCCCTTCCCTCCCTCGGTGACTCCGTCTGGGAGGTGCTGCAGGGATCTCTGCAGGTGGGGAGGCCCAGCAGCAGTGCTGAGCAGCTCTGGCACAGGTCAGCAGGAGAGGCTGAGCTTGCAGCAGCTCTGGAGGGCAGGAGGGGCCCATGGCCGTGGGCACAGCTCTCCTGGAGCTGCTCCTGCCAGCCTGGTGCCGTCCCTGTGCTCAGCCGGCCGAGCCAGGAGCTGGGAGGTGCTCGGGGCTGTGACACGCTTACAGACTAAATTTACTCACACACAGTCACACTTTTGGATTCTCAAGTCAGCACTGCTTTTTTAGCTTACTCAGCCCTTCTTTTTTTCCTGGTGTTTAGCTACCCCATCAGCTATATTTGCAAAGCTCAATAATATTCCCTTATATTCACTAGACTGAACAGTAGAGAGTTTTTCAGTCTCCTCTTATACAAGAGGTTATGCATTTCTTGAATTGCATAGAATTTCATTTTTCTAGTAGCTGTTCTGTGTAGCTCTAACAGTAGGAGGTAATTTTTTGGTGTAGGTGACTAAAATTAAACGCAGCATTCATCCTCAACAATGTCCTCATTTCACTGGAAATACATTTCTGAATTTCAGGGTTTGGAAGTAAATAACTGTCTTTGTTGACTATGGATTACACTAAACAAGCCAGTATAGGTCAGACTGAAAATCCAAATATATTTATCGAATATTAGAAGAAGTTGGCATGGAGTAATATGGAAGTTTATATGCTGCAATTATACAGCCAGAAACTAGCAGCAAGAATGATTTCAATAATTTGTAGGAGGTTAGTAAATCTCACCTGTTTTCTTCCCAGCCTCCTCAGAGATGTAGGTATGTTTGCTTTTACTGACACAGTGCTGGGTTTGCTGCATTGTGTTTAGCTTCAGTTAGACTGATGGGATCATCCAGAAACCTGTTTGGAAAGACCTTCCCATAATGATGTGTTTATCCTGTGGGATAAACAAGTGAATTTAATCCTTACTCTACATAAACATTCATTTTCTCTGTTAGTCTAATGAATTCAGAAATATACATAGGTCTCTTTTTATTGTCCAAGTGATTAGAAATTTTCACATTGTTCATTTTATTCAGGGTTATAATAATTATTTTCAGTACCTATATCTCAAACATTTCCTAATAATGAACAAATATCAAAGTAATAGTGCACAGCAATGTGTACTATGCACGCCACCATTCTTGTACTACTGCTATAATATGTACACAAAAGAGACAGAAATTGTTGAAAAAGCACAGCGAGCCAAATAAACACTTTATCACAAAGATGATACTGAAAGGAGAAAATACAGAACTAAAACATCAGCACAGGTTAACATGTTGTTGATACAGAGAGAAACAAAGAATTCAGATCAAAGCTCAACCATCTTTCAAAGGCAAAAGTAAGAAGAACTGAATATAAAGGAAAGTCAGATATGTCTTGTAGTGCTTTATCTCTGGGAGCAAGACAGAGATGGGAAAAAATAAAAAGGAAAAAAAAGAGCTGAAGGAGGTTTGAAAAAGGAAGAAAGATTAAACTAGACAGAAGCAAATGTGGAGGAGCAACAGTGGAATGAAAGAAAATAATGACATTCTATCAAAGGAAAATGGAAGTAAGCTTTCCTCAGAATGAAAGAGGTGACTGCGATTCTGTGCAGATAATTTAAATTTGCTACTCCAAAGCAGTTTAGAAAATTTATCTGATTAAAAACAGAGAGGTTCATTATGGAGGTCCAGGTTGTCTGTATTTTTTCATCTGTACAGGCTAAGTTCCCCCAGTGTTGTGCAGTCACGTGCCATGCCCCTGAAAAACAATGCATGCTTTACAGATCTGTACCTCTGCTAAACAACAGTGAAAAAGGGAGAGAAAAATGAATTAAAGGAGAGTTGTGTTTATTTTATTATTATTTTATATGGTGCAGTATTTCTCTTTTTCATTGTGTTTATACTATTTTTATTAATGAGCTGCAAACTACCTTTTGGGTTATTCCACAACAGCAGTGCTTACACCTGCACAGCTAAGTCCCTAGGAGATTTCTTTTTTCTTATGCATTTCCTAGTTATTTATAGCATATTTTTATTTTCTGCAGGGGTTTCTGAAGATTTGGGTTATGTTAATTCAGTTTTAGAAAGCAAAATATAAATAGGTGAAGGAAGTGTTGCAAATACATTATAAATAAATGCCCAAGAGGAATTCCTTTGCATAACATTTGCTTCTGTCCCCAGTCTCCACCACCAAGTGCTGCCAACCTATGCATTTATTTGATGTATAGAACAGTTAGAGAAGGATGTATTTAAAAAGTTGAGAATTGCTGCTGGTCTTAAAAAATAAAATACACCATAGGGACAATTTGCATATTAGACGAGTCTTTAGTAAGACAAGAACTTTGAGGGAGTTTGTTCATTGTGACTACTGCAGGAACATTCTGCTTGTCATCATGGAAAGCAACATGAGGAAAGAATAAGCTTTCTTCAAATACAGTGTCTCCTAAAAAAATAGTGTTTATGTATGAAGGTGACATTCCCTGATATTTTCCTCATCTTCTTCCTTCACTGACTTCCTTTTCAGTGTCACTACTGAAATTGCAGAACATATTTAGAAGAAAAAAATGTTAGGTACCAGATCTTCCCCTCAGCACAACTACAGAGGCAGGATAACAGTCTGAAAATGGTGACTCAGAAAGGATGAGTTTGGGACACCGAATTCCAGACATTCAATTTGATCGAAAGTGTGAAGAAAAATAAAAGTGTTTCACTGATCCATATTTTTTTAATATATACCATCACATCTTCATGGAGTTTAGTTTTATTCTCCCTTATTTCACTTCCTTTCAACTAGTTGCTCAGAGGACTGAAATGCATAATTATCTTTGACTACTGAGTCCACAATATCCTACTTAATAGCCAACTGCCAGTAGAGATAGACTGAGATCTGCTGATGCCCAAATGCTCTACATATACATTCACTTACACCTGTAATTTCAAGTATATATACAACTTCCTTATCCTTGTCCCTACAGTGGAGATGATATTGAATTGGTTCCTTTATGATGTGGTTAACATAATGGCTTACCACTGTTCCAGGTTCATACATTCACAGAATACAAGTTTAGCAATGATTATGATAAATGTCAGGATTCCTCAATAACTGGGATCACATTTTAGAAGTATTCTCTAATTATAAGTAAATATCTTTTTGTGGAAGTAGAATTTGAACAGGGTTTGATTGTGATCTCTTCTCAGTGACAGGACCTGAGGGAATGGCCTGAAGCTGTGTCATGGGAGGTTTAGGTTGGAAAACCTGTATCAGGAAAAACCACATATCAGGAAAATATTTTTGGGCCAGAGTGGGGTTGGGCATTGGAACAGGCTCCCTAGGGAAGTGATCACAGCACCAAGACTGACAGAGTAAAAAAAGGGGGGTCCTGTCATTTGAACAATGCTCTCAGGCTCATGGTGTGATTTTGGGGGTATCCTGTGCAGGGCCAAGGGTTGGGCTTGATCCTGGCGGGTCCCATCCAATATTCTGTGATTCTGTGAAGTTTAAATAAAATCACCATGCAGCAAGTTCTAACAGTTCATCCATCCACTGGAACAGAGTTCCTTTTTGTTTCTAGTTTTAGACACCACGTCTGATTTAATGAATTACTCAACAATAGCTAGGCATAGCTCTAAAACTTGCAGCATCTATTAAATAGGAAGGTTTAAAAAGGAGCAGGTTGTATACCATAAGAAGGAAATATGAGGTTTTAAACACTGTTTTCTACAATAAATCTATCCTGAACTTGTCATATTTGGTCTTCATGACATTTGCAAATTGTCTCAGAACAGTAAATGCCTGTTACAGGAAATCCTAAGTTCATCATCACATGTGGTAGACATTCTAAATCTACTGCTGACTTTTCATGTATGATTAATGGGTCTGTTATTTCAAATTTGATGTGCAGTTCACACAATGTACTATTGAGTTATGTTTAATAAAACATAAAAGTGAGCTTCAGCTTTACAGTTCTAACTATGCTTAGCAATTTTTTTCACTATTGATTCAGATTCTTCTTGACTTTCAAACTTTCTTTTTTTTTCTCTTGTAACAAGGTCTTTTACTATCTTACAAGGGAGATTACATCTGTAAGCTAATTTCCTTTGATATCCTTATGGGATTCCTCTTGATTGTTAAAATAAAGTTCCTTATAAATTTCCAGTACCTATGACAGCCTAACAAGTGTCCTCCATTATTTAGTTCTATGAATACCATATTTCATTGAAATATAAAATACAATATTGATATTGTTGGCAGGTTCTAATGTGTCCAGAGAAGCTGTCTACAACAGTTTTACTTGTAATAAATTCACACAGAATCACAGAATTTCTAGGTTGGAAGAGACCTTTAAGATCATCGAGTCCAACCCATGTTCCAACACCTCAACTAGATCATGGCACCAAGTGCCACATCCAGTCTTTTTTTAAACACATCGAGGGATGGTGACTCCACCACCTC
>JAXCLO010000001.1:102768595-102806571 GCA_035583995.1 Arremon aurantiirostris
TGAAAAACCTGAAGACTCCTTTCGTCCTTTGGAGCGCGGGCTGCCTCAAGGCCATCCAGAGCCTTACCAGGCCATTTCAACAGCCGAGACGGGACAGGGGAAGTCACATTAATAGTGGGAAAGGTGAAAAGGTAACAGACAGGAACACAGCTTGACTCTGATCTAGTGCTCCCTGCCCTAATTAGTGTTTGGGTGCCAGCTGACAAATCCAACTTGTCAACCACTTGGGTATCATGTATTCTAACTCAGGCCTGAATAGCTGGACTCTTTATCTGAAGCAATTTCAGTGGCCATGAATAATAACCTCTAAGTGCATAATAATGGTCTCTATGCTGACTACACTCCCATTAGCCAGGAATGCAGAGCACTAGGAGAGCACCTGAGGAGCAGAACAGCTGCTGCTGAGAACCCAACACTTACACAACACAAGAATTCTCCTCTGGGGTAGCTCTAAGTTGCTTTCATGAGCTGAGCACTGTCTGGCAGTGGGACTGCAGCTCTTGGAGTTTATCTTCTGGTTTGCCTTCATTCAAAAATATCTCAGTCTGAAATCTTCCTGCAATGCAAACCAAAGCACAGTAAGTAGTGACAATTGGAAGAATCCTAATCTGAACTAAAATGCTACTGCAGATACACCCAAGGTGCACTGTGTGACCACACTCACAGCAGTAAGTAGTGGAGGAGGGAACCTCTGTAAAAATGATTTCTCAGTAAAGAGGCAAAGGTTGCTATGTGGTGATAGTGAATGTTTGGGAAAAACTTTCTGTGAGGCTACAAAAATACTCTGATAAGTAAGTTGACAAAAACAAAGGTAATGTGAGGCTCTCTGTCAAACCAAAAAACAAATGAAACAATAAAACACCTCAAAAATAAAAAAAATCTCACACAGTCAAAGAGATTTCTGAAGCAGTCTATGTGCTTGTCATTTGTCTTCACAAGTTATGTTCTTGAAGCAGAAATTATATCCTGCTAATACACAGCACACCACAGGGCCCAGTCTAAGGCTAAACACCTGAAATACTGGAGTAGTTTCTCAGAGACACAGAGACAGCTGATCCAGGAACTGTGAGACAACCTAGCCAGCCCTCACCTCCCCAAACAAAAAAAGCACATTCTTCCCACAACCCCCTAAGGAGTGCAAACTCACAATTACAGATTATAAAATTAACAGTTTATGATCACCATTACTGATACCTTCAAAAACTTCCTCTCCAAAATGTTACCAGCTGCTAAAATGATAAAGTAACACACAAAGTCAATACATAGTAAGCCAGACAAAGTACATGATCCCTTTGGTACACATTTACAGGTGGCTGAAGCGTTACATAATGCACTGATAAAATCCTTTGTTGTACTAGTAAAGTGACAGCTACTTATTGAATATCTATCATGTATTTTTTTTTAACTTATAGTAAGATAAAATAATCAATGGACCTGCTAGCACTTTTTAAGAAAAAAAACCCCACATGAACTGTATCAGAATACTGCAGAATGTTTTCACTCATAGCCTCCCTAAATTAGGAGCTTTGAAAGTGCACTTATCTTATTTTCCTCCCCATTCTGTCCCTATTTTCATACAAATGAAACATTTGCATCTGTTCTCTAGATTACAAACAAGCCAGCTTTGATTTTGTAGTTCAGACCATCTCATGATGTTTTACAGACAACAAACTGAGGAACAGTCAGCAGCTCCCAACTTCAGCTGAAAACTGCATTGTGTATAGATGAAAAATTACATGTTGCTATTTATTTGGAAAGAAGGAAAATACCCTTTGTGTTTAAATCATCACTATAACAAACCTGTCAGTTCAGAGAAGGCAGACCTTCAGCTGATCTAACTGTAACAAATGCAACACATTGCAGCCAGCCATTGCTTCCCACAACCTCAGAAACTGGAGGGTACCCACTGACCTCAGCTGACACAAATATAAATCAGCCAAAGGATCTCAAATTTCACATAGTGTATAATTCATGGCACTTGCTGCCACAGGATGCTGCTCAGGACAAAAGTAGAAATAGATTAAAACATAAAAATGAAATCAATAAATGAGGGTGAGATTTGGTGATTACTATAACACAACTCTCCAGATGTAGCTTATATTGGTAACTGCCTTGGCTGTGAAAGGAGAGGAGCCCAGTATGAAAAGGTAACTCCATCCAGCTCCTCTCCAAAGTGGTTTAAAAGTGGATTAGGACCAGAGAAGCAAATATCAGCACATGACACAACCAGAAATTGAGTTGATAGAAGGCATGTGGTCTCTTTACAGGTCCTACTCATACCTGCAATCTCTCTTTTTCATTGCCTCTGGTCTCCCAAATGAACACATCAAAGCATTCAGAATAAGTAGAAAGTGGAGTACAACAGTGCTTTCTGCCTTTTAAAAGCATATGTGGGTTGGGTATGGAAGTGAAAAAAAGTAAAGAATATTACTTTTATTTTAGATTATACCTCTCTAGACGTGTGAGAGAAGGGCCAAGGAACAGTCTCTGGGCAGAGCCCATTGACAAAAATGTCATTTCATTACAGGTACAGTGCTGTCTGCTCAGGAAGGTCACAAGATCAAAGCTAACAATGCACCATTTATCCTGCTCTGAAACTCTTGCAGACACTTTCCTCCCCAACACAGCTTATAAAGCAAGACCATGACCCAAGTGTCACCAATAATTCCTTCACAGATTTTCCAATAACACAAACCGGCTGTACAAGACTCAGCCTCCAACTCTTATTAATCTGTATCCAATATTCAAGTCCACAGAAAAAGAGATAGCTGACAATTCCATACACTTGAAAAAAGGTTTTCCTCAACTCACTGAAGTTTTTCTTGGAATTATTACAATATTGTGAAAGGCAAGCAGCAAAAGCTACTTTTAAAAATCAGACTACCCCTAAACTACCAGTATTTTTCAAGTAGCTATTAAGAAACCCCAGAAAGATTCTAGATCTCAGAATGTGCATTTTTGCAGTAAAAAGGAACCTGGGTAATTTCACATTGGCATCTTTTGTGCAATAATTTTATAGCAAACATAAGATTACTACTTAATGAAGTTTATTTTGTTTTTCTGTGATGAGGCAACATTCTGCCCATACAGAAACTGCATTTAGCACTTGTTTGGTAGGCCAGTGTCTAACACCCCATTTAATTTAGAAAAATTAACCCCAAACCAATAAAAAGTAATTCCTTTGTGAAGTGCTAAACTAAGCAATGTGAAATGTGCAAACAAAGCCTTCTCTTCCAAGCATTTACACACCGTCAGCATGCTTTAATATAAATTTTCACCCTGCCTGGCCTCCCCTGAAGCAATGCATATATGACAACACTTCAGAGCATGTTTTAATGGGATTTTCCAGTCAACCAAAAATCAAATTGCACAGAAGTTATGAAAGAGTCATAAACACATATTCCATCTTATTGAATTATATGGTAACTAGGCAAAAGATAATGAGGCACAACTCCTTTAGAGATTTTATTAAGTTTTCTGTCACACTGGGGAATTGCATAAAGAGAGCATACAGAAGCTGTACACCACCAGAATCCACAGAGCAGCTGCAGTAAAACAGAAAGGTAAAGAGCCCTACAAGC
This sequence comes from Arremon aurantiirostris, assembly GCA_035583995.1. Taxonomy (NCBI): domain Eukaryota; kingdom Metazoa; phylum Chordata; class Aves; order Passeriformes; family Passerellidae; genus Arremon; species Arremon aurantiirostris. The sequence continues at coordinate 102,772,177 of JAXCLO010000001.1, forward strand.
CAGGGGAAAAAATAAATTAAATACTAAGTACTCTTATTTTCCTCTCTTAAGACCCACGTCCATTATTTCTCACATAGCTTTTCCTGAATTTCCAAACACATGAAGATGCACACGTTATTTTACTGCATTGCACATAATTTTTTTTCTGAGTAGAATTTGAACAAACCTGCCCACAAAGCTCATTTACACATTTAAGACATAGCAAAACACATTTTGATTTCAGCCTTGAAGAGGAGTCAAAGATTTTCTCCTCTTTTCCTGCCACTGCCACTCACCCTTCAGTGGGGATCAGTCCCTGATGTGGCTGATGCAGTTCTGTCCCACTCCCACTGACCTCCTTCACCTCTCTGCTCCCCACAGAAAGCAAGTGTGAACTTTCCAGATGTATCTGCCACCAAAGTCAACGTCTCAGGGAGCTCTTTTTGCATCCCTTGTGACCTCTAGTCCAGCAATTTTACTCATGGTCCCTTCCAATCCACTACTATGGAGCAGTAGAAAACCTTAAATTCACGGCAGTTTCCCTAGAGGAAGCACTCTGACCTAGAGCATGGAGGCATTCTGAACATCAGAACTGGAGAAAACACTGGAAGGTGAACTAACATCTCATTCAAACTCTTTTATGAGGAAACAAGGATCACAGTGAAGCTCTAAGTCACAGCTGATCAATAAATCCATATCTACCAGTATCAGGTCATACTTATAAACAGTTTTTTTCACTTTCCAGCACTGTAAAAACAGAAGAGCAGCTCCCAAAGCTAAAACAATAATTCTACTGTTGCTCTTCTACTCCTTATGAAGGGAGTCAGTGCAACACCCACTCTGCCTGGGTAGGAAGCACAAAAATGCATGTAACAAAAACAATTCAGAAGATGTTCATACTGAAGTTCCTAAAACTCACATGCCAAATTGATGTGTCAAATTTGTGTGTGCAATTAACTGTGCTTGAAGATGTAATTTATCTTAGTTGTGTCAAAAGCATACACAGAATAAAATAAAATTAGCTCTTGAAAGCTTCACTCATAACTGACAGATCCTCTAGGATCTAACATGTCTGACATTTTGTTCTTGGAATATTTGAAAGGGTCTTCCCCTATTCCCCCACAAAGCTGTACATCTACTCCAGGACACAGAAAATGTGGAGTCTTCTGATGCAAAAAATACAGCACTGATACTTTTTAGGTCTGGTAACTCATTCCCATGTGTAACACACTGCAGAAGTCACTGGAGAGATCCCAGATGTGCTGCCCACCAGCAGGTGCATCTCCACCTGTGTGTTCCTGGTGTAGATTGCTTCACCCATATAAACATTTTCACAGAACCACAGAGCAGCTCAGGACTGTCAAAACATTGTCTGGCCCAACCTTCTGTGTGGAAGGCAGCCCTGATGAGGTTATCTAGCACCCAATTGCAAAACAAACCCTCTAATTATGGAAATCCCCCGTGTTCTTGGGGAGGTTGTTCCACTGAATGATTGATCTCACTGTAAAAAATTTACAGTGAGATCAATCAAAAATTTACAGTGAGATCAATCATAAAATTTTCTTACACGGAGATGAAAACTTTGATCAAATCTTTTGCCAAGAGTTCCTAACAAATGGCCACAGTGAAAGTGCTTTGATGCTTTTGCATTTTTGAGAACTGCAGCTCTGATGAGATTGTAGTTGGGCACTTCACAGTTCACCCTAAGTGGCCTTTCCATAAAAGACAAGTTTGTTCACCTTTTCACCTTCTCTCTTGTTTTAAAATAAAACAGATCAGGTCCCTGCTGCAGCTGACTGCAGAACCAGGGGAGCAGTGAAAATGCAAAACCCAGCAAGGATGGAGTGGAAAAGGAAGAACTCCTGCTCTCAGGCACAGGGAGAAGCTTAGCTGAGTTAAGCTGCTTACACAGCCACAGTCAACAGGCCGTGCCTTCATTTCACTGCTGCCCACAGCTCTGACAACCAGCAGCAGCAAACAGCAAACACAAGAGTGAGTCTATTCCATTCCTGATACTCACAAGTGCTCAGCAGTATTGAAATAAAATATCACAGACTGTGCTCGTTTCAGCTGCCACAGGAGAAATCTGTAGGAAAACCAGCAGGAGATTTAACTAATGCTGACCCTGAAACCTCATTTAACCCTTCCCCACAGCCATGAGAATGGAGGCTAGGGACAGAAAGACAAACAGAAAGTGGTTTCTCCTCCCAGGTTTATTTAGTAAATCATAAGAGTTACAGCCTGCAAATAAAAGCTGAAGAATACACACAAGGTCAGTAAACAACTCACTGATAAACTGGAGAAACAGGCAGGTGCAAAAGTTCACGGGTCTGTTGAAGCCACTGTTTATGAGTGTTCCTGCTCAGATTCCATAAAGTGCCTTCACACCAGTGAGCTAACAGAGTCACACCTTCTGACCTTTTATCAATGCCAAGTAGAAAACATTTACAAATGCAGCTGATTATAAATTTTACAGTTCAGACAGTTATGTTAAATGGTTAATTTAATGATTGGGATTTAATGAAGAATTGCTGTAAAGTGAATCTTGAAACTGGTCCATCCATTGTTATACTACAGGAAAACAAAGAGCTCAGCAAAACAGGAATATCCAAAATTACCACAATTCTTGGTGTAAACAAATAAACAAAAAATCTCACCCACCCTGAAGTTCTGGCTAATACAGATTTTCTGCAGTTTCAGGTGACAAAATGAAAACTTCACTGGGATTAAGTTTTATGTATGACAAATTACTCCCATCCTACACTTCACATGGTGCCTCTGGATTTTAGCATCACTTAATTTGACCACTCTTGGAGTAATTATATTGGTACAGACTGATCACCAAGATGAAAAACTGGAAGTATGTTGAGTGTGTGATCTTCAAATATGAGATGCCAGCTTTCAAAAGTAATTTCAGAAGCAACATGGGAAGGCTGATTCAAACACTTTAAATTAAACACTCCACTGAGCAGGTAAAATGCACAATGAGATGTGTTGAATGCAAGGGACCTCAAAGATCTTTCAAGATGCAGCTGCAGGATATCTGTCTCCCCCTCATGCAAAGATATCTGTGGTCAAAAAAAGTGATCTATTTGCACAAAGCAGCATTCCTGGTTTGAAAATGGGCAACACTTCTTGTGCTACTACAGTGTGCATGTCTCACACACAATACTCCTCTGGATGCTAACTCCAGTATAGTGGGCTGTGCAAATGTATTTCTTGTCTGATTTTATAAATGTAGTTCTGAACAGAGGCCTAACTTTTATTCAAAATTGAAGTTATTTTTCATAGTGATTATGTATTATTAAAAATAAGCAACAGCCTAAAACAGACACAAAAGAGCTCTCAACAGAGGTGTTTTCTTAGCAAGCCAAAATCCATGGTGTGATTTTAGGTGGTTAGCATGGGATTTATTTTTCTAACTGTCAAGGCTTTATTTTTGAAATGCAGCTATTCTAATAATAGTATTCAGCAACCTTGATTAAAACACTGATTAGCTGATAATTAGCACCATCAAAAATGCCAGCAAGAAAAGAATGGGTTAAGCGTATTTCACACAAATGTGTATCAAATTTTACTTAACAAGAATCAGTAAGACAAGCAAAGGTAAACAAGGAAAGGTGTGGGTATGGCCAGATTAGATTTTAAAAGGTCAAACAGTTACCAACATCTGAACTCAGCTGGCAGGAGAACAGAGGAGACATGAGGTCACCCCTCCCCTGCCAGCTCTGTAGGGTTCTCCATGCACACTGCAAGTGCTTTTGTTTCAGGGTGGAAGAGGAGAGGAAGCAATGGTGGGGGCAAGAAAGGAGATTGTCTTTGGGGGCTGAAGCAAAACAACCATTAGAGACACATCAGCCAGAGCAGACAGCATCCTGGAAACACAGCTGATGGGAAGTCATGAAAGAGAGATGAAACTGAGCAACAAAATTCAGGATTGAGCTGACAAAGTGAAAGCAAAAGCTCTTAGCAGGATGGTGCAAAAAATTAGAACTCCTGCCTACAGGAATCTGGTGTAATTTGTTGAGTAAAAGGGAAGAAATGACACACATAAGATTTACTGGAATAATGCAAGAGGGAAGCAGAGGGGCAAAATGGGCTCATTTTTCCCCAGTACTCATACACTGCTACCAAGCACAGCTCCTGTTCCCTGCCTGTCCAGCTGTTTCTGCAAGCCAGGTAAGAGCCAAAAACAAGCCAGAGAAGTCTTTGTTTTCAGCCTGACTGCTCCTGGATCTGCCTCACCAAAAGAGTATGGAATTTCACTATCACAAGGGAGGGAGGTCACAGAGGCAGGCAGAGCGAAATGCTGGACAAGAGGATCACAGGAAGAATGAGCTGTTTAAAATGACAGAGCAAACAGAAATGGTTCACGCTGCTGTAGTCTAAATTAGCACAGTCCTGAAGTATCTTTTATCCTGCTTTTGCCACAGAATTTATTCATGACTCTAGATAAATTACCTAAAAATGCTGTTCCAATGTGGACACCAACTACATACATTTTATTTTAGGGATGCATCTCCCAAAACCTGACTGCTTGACTTGCAAAAGCAGAATAGGTTTAGAACAGATATTCCATTTATTTGCACCTGTGCAACTTAACATAAATGAGGACAACAGAATTCAATACCCTGAAAAAAATCAGATCCTACCTGGACCAGATTTGGTCTCCACAGTTTTATCTTTCACTCTTCATGTGGAATAGGAGGATGATTTATTTCCTTGTTTTAGGAGAGTTTTCTCAATTAAGGGGAGAATTGAGTACTGAGTTCTAAGGTGATAAGCACAACAGAAAACACAAGGAAATTTGTAATTCCATAATCAAAGCAGGATTTGATGCAGATTTGAGTTACATCAAGAAAACATCTTGATATCACACAACCAAAGCAAGGAGGATGAGACCAAAATACTTCCTGAATACAACAGGATTTTTTTACGCAAGAAATTTTATGTTATTACTTAATAGAAAATTGTATTTTGCTCTAGATGTAGGAAGAGATTGAGTTAAAGCTAACTTCAAACTTTAGTTCTCCATTTGTGTTTCTGGAAATGACACTGTGAGTACAGTTCTCTGTGTGCAACTATCCACTTCTCTCAAAAGAAAAGTGATAAATTATAATCTCAACACCTGCATGTGTTACAACGAGATGTAATGCTTTGCTCTTTGGAGTACACTAGTAGGATACAAATTTCTGGATGAACTTGTGTGAGAAAAGGATAATCCAAGTTTCACCCAGGGATTTCCTGATATTTACTACTTCCAAGAGTACAGAGTTACTCAGAATGCCAGGTTCCAGCCTAATCTGTTCCAGAAAATGAAGTTTTCTAGTCTAAAAGAGGTTACAGTGAGATGGCTGAAAATGAACAGATAAGTAAAAATCTCACTCCTGTTTCCATGCAATACTCTTACACACAAGTTCCCTGTCCCCTCTTCTCTGGATTCTAATCTCACTGCCCTGGTTCAGCAGGAACTACTCTTGCAATGTCAGTCACCTTTGCTAGGTAAGTCTCCTCACACTGCTCATCACCTCCTGCACTTGTAAACCTCCCCCACACGGCTTTATCAATGGCACTCCCTCTGTTCAACACAAGGGCCAGAATGTTCAACTCCCAGTTGCACAACCCTTCACACAGGTGTGCGTGTCTGTGTGCATAATACACACGTGTACATTGAAAAACAGAGCTTCTACACGCATACCTGATCATTTATGTACAACTACAAAAACTCTTTTCCTCCCAACCACATTTCCTTGAGGCAGTATAAGCATCCCTATGGCAGTGCAGGGAAACAGACATGGTTACTAACGAGGTTAATCAGAAAAAGTGTTTAAAAGGTCAGTTTGAACCTGGTGGTAATGCTCCGTGCCACTCCCCGCCCCTGCCGTATCAACAATGGTGCCAGCACGGGGACAAGATGGTAAAGGAGGTGGGAATGAGCAAATAAAGTACAACTAGGGTTTTTTTCAGTCACAGTCAATAGTAATAAATTGAAGGTTTTGATTTTAAACCAAACACCAACATCTGCATAGCTGTTCCTCTTCCCTTTACAAACTTTTCTATGAGAACTTGAAATTCTTTCAAGTGTTTTCCTGTGCTTCTTCCTTTTACTCACTGGCTCCATTCCTGTGTTTTGTTCCCAATCACCGCCTGCTCTCTCACTCCTCAACCAATGCAACACTGAATCCCAGCTCCAACTGTGGCAGCACCGAGGCTGCCCCTGCCCCTCCTGTTTCCTGTGGATGAATTGTTCCCTCGCCAGCACCAGGCCTAGGCAAAGTCCCCCAGAGCCGGAGGGTCGGGCTCATTCCCGCACACACCTTCCCAGCCCCGCAGCCACAGCCCGAGCCCGTCCCGGCCACCGCAGCTCCCGCACTGCCGGGGCCTCTGGGTGACCCTGTGGAAAAGTTCTGTCAGGAATACGAGAGCCTCGGGCGGCTGCGGCTGTGCTCCGCGGGTTTGTGTTGGGGGATGGTGTTTTTTAAAACTTCGGAGAAAAACGCATCAGCTGCCTATTCTGGAGAGAGTCGCTAAGCTCTTCCAAAAGAGAAATCCCGCAGGATTCTTCCTTTGTTCAATGCACTCCACGCGTTTTCTCCCCCGGCTTAACTGGAAACGGCACAAACCCTCGGAGGGGGCTTTACCGGGAGGCTGCCAGCTGCCGGAGGGGCGGAGGGCAGCGGGGCGCGTTCCCCCCTCACTCCCCTCAGGGGTCCCCGTGCGGGACCCCCGCCCCGGGCGCTCCCTGCGGGCACCGCTCCCGCCGTCCCCGCTCCAGGCAGCCCCTTCCCGCCGGCGGCCCCCGCTCGCCCGCACTCCGCGCTGCCCGCACTCTCCGCCTCAGCCCGCTCCTCTCCCTCCCTGCCCGCACTCTCACCGCCCCAGCCCGCACTTCGCCCGCATTCACCACCCCTGCCCGCACTCACCGCCGCCGCCCGGGTGCGGAGCAGGGCCGCCGCTGCCGCCCCGCGCTGCCCCAACGCCCGCTGAGCGCTCGGCGGAGCAGGCGGCGCCTCCGCGCATGCGCCCGGCAGCCCGAGGGCGGCTGTGAGGCGGGGAGAGACCGAGGGCGACCCGGCGCTCCCGCCCATGTCCCGCTGCTCGTTGTGCCGGTGTCCCTGTTCGGAGCTGGCCCGGGGATCAGGGGCCCCGCAGGATGGCAATTGGTACCCTCCCCGGGGCACGGTGATCCTCACAGCCACCCCCGATCGGGAGCTCCACGCGGCAGCAGCCCTGGTCTCAGCACCCCGCGGTGATCGGACCGCGGGCGCGGCCGCCGTGGCCTCACCGAGTCTCACCGCCTTTGTGTTTCCAGTGTTAAAGTTTGATGTATTCCGGAATTACAGAATCAGTTGGGTCGGAAAAGAGCTCAGAGATCATCGAGTCCAAGCTGTGACTGAACACGACCCTGTCAACCAGACCGTGGCCATGTCCAGTCTTTAACACCTCCAGGGACGGCGACTTCACCACCTCCCGGGGCAGTTCCAATATTTAATTACCATTTCTGTGAAGAAATTCCTCACAGTATCCAACCTGTATAGATAGACACAGTGTTTTCTTTTAGGGAAGACACAGACAGACACACACATGGCACACTGGTGATTGTGGTCTTTGATGGAGAGCTAAAAATGGTGCCACAAGTAATGATTTTCCCCTTCCGTGCCCCCAAGGGTGGCTGCATGGAGCTGTGGGGTGCATTGCTCTGAGCCTTTGAGTGCTCTCAGACCTCACCCCGCAGAAGGTGCATTTCAGGAACCCTGAAACATCATGTTCCACATTAAAAAGTAAAGTCTGGTTGGCTTTTTGCGCTGTCCAGAATTAATCTGAAACCAGAGAGTTCGATAGCTTAATTTTGTTTGTGGCTGGTACCTTCATTTTCGCCTCTATGACTTTTAATGGATGTGTATGGAAAGAAGACGAAGGTCCTCAGAAAATTCACAGCAAATTAATAATCCCTCCCTGACTTCAAAGGTGCTGTTGTCAGTGGTGCCATGGCCTGATTATAAATGACTTAGGAACATTCTGCAAAAAATAGCAGCTTGGCTTGCCAGAAGAGAGATTGAGTTCTAAATGGTGTGGAGTGTAAAATATCATTTATTCCATGAAAATGGAATTGAAGTTCCCTATAAATATGCAGTGTTCTTTTTTTTTTTAAAGTTTACATTGCTGCTGTGTTCAGGTTCAATGAACATGAAGAATATGAATATGAATTTTCATGACTCAAATTTTTGGTGGGTTTCTATGCTGTATACCAGATCTCTTAAACTTTATTTTATATTAAGAGACAACTGACAATGAGCAGAAAGTGAATGAGGTAGCACTACAGTCACAGAGAAGATGAGGGAATGGAAAGATGAGACAGTTTGCAATAGTTCAGGCCATGTCTCAGCTTCTTTAATGAATCTTGATGTGCAATAAAAGTTAATGCTTCCATATATGTCAGCTGAGAACTGACTCTGAGACCACCAGGTTTTAAACAAAAGAAATTACATTAATGTGTCTGATAGTCCTTTGACAGAATTATCTACAAACTTCTATGCCTTGAATCAAAGGGAGACAAAATACTTCTGCTCTTTGAAAGTTTGTTGAGACCCTGACAACAAATAGTCATGGAGAGAGGCACAGACCATCAGAGGCTGTTTCCAAGAGAATTGAATTTACATCTGCTTTTCTTTGGAAGGCAGAGAGTTTTCTTGTAATAATTTACGAATACTTGCTACAAGTTGTTTGCATTTGCAGTATTCAACCATATCTGTTTAACTTAAGAGCAGGTGGTTGGGAAATAACCAGGAAAAGCAGTAGATGAAAAATTTCTTTATAAGGGTCAGGAGACAATATTTAACTTAATAATTATGCAGCACTTTCTTCCTAGATTCCAGGTGCATTGCACAGTTTGTTTGTGAAGGCTTAGGGCCAAAAGCTCCAAAGGGCAATGAAAATGTTAGAAAACACTGGGAACAGAGGACAAGAAATGTCACAGTTGTATTAGAAGAGAGAAACTGGCATTGAGCCTGCTGAAAGGAATGGAGGCATAAAAACAGACCAATACTTGAGTAGAACTCACTGGGGAACCTTACTGCTGCCAGTTTTAAAGGATACAGTTTAATAAAATTTAACTATTTGTCCATGGGGGAATATCTGAACAGAAGGATGCCCATTAGTATGGATAATAGTTTTGCTGTGCTAGTGCTGCCCTTGGATTTTTGAAAATGAGTTTGAATCCTGACTCTTCTACTTTGCACACATGGGAGGAACATTTGGGTCCCACTTCTTGGAGATGTTACTCCATATAAATACTTAAACATCCCTGAGAACAGCAGCAGCAAACCCACTGGAAGGCTTTAACATCCTGTTGCTGAGGGCACACTCTGTCTATGTTTGTCTGTGTCTATGACATTAATGAAGATATCAAATTACACTGGCCCTAAAACTGACCCCTGAGGAGCACCACTTGTCACTGATGTCACTGGGACTCTGACCACTGATCGCTGTTCTCTGGGTGTGACCACCCAACCACTTTCTTATCCATCTAACAGCCCACTCTTCAAATCCATCTCTCCCCAGCTTAGAGAGTTTGAATGACTCTCAGTTTTCACATCTTAAACCTCATTTCTTCCCCAGATTCTGTCATGGTGCGGAAATAATTTTAATACAATTAATATTAAAATATAATTTTTAGGTCAAGTCTGCTTTCATCTCTAAGAGTAAACAGTCATTTGATTTTGAAAAGATTGTCATAGACAGTTACACATTTGCTTCTAACTCCAGGGTACCTTTAGGGGGTCCACTCATAAAACATGAAGAAATAGATACAAAAGTGAGGATTCAGCCAGACTTTTCTGGGGTGAAAAAATTTTCTTTATAATGCAGCCCAGAACCAGGACAAGGAGTGGGAGAAACAAGGTTTTTGCCTGAAGAGAGATGAAAGTTCAAAAGCTATTGCAGTAAAAGAACTGACAAGACTTAAAAAATGGAAGGAAGCAGAATTGTTTCCCAGCACAATAGCTGGGATACTCTACTGTTTTCTAGAAAAATATATTGTTGTATTTACCCTAAATTTAGGCACAGAGTACATGTATAAAGGAAGTTTGCCTTACAAAGTCTCCTTATTTCTTGTGTGAGCAATATATTAAGAGTAAAGATACAGAACTTGCTTGAAATGGGCAAAGGGGGAAATTAATATAAAGTGTAATTTACTGCCAAGGATTATTATGAGTTTTCCTGTTTATGCTGTGCATTATGTTTGCACAGCTAATGTGTACCATGCACTGGACCATTTCTCAGGATATCACACTCTTCACATCAGTGTAACTGGTTTATTGTTTCTTTGCCATCAAACAAAGCAAACAAATATTAAGCCAAGAGGCTTCTAAAGTGCAGTGTCACTCGCAGATCCAATGTCCTCACTACTTGGTATTTCCTGCTCTGGGACTTTTTCTCTTCTGGCAAATGAAAAACTTCAGCACTGAAGGGGTTAGTCTGATGACAAGAAAACAACACAGATTTTCTGTCCTCCTTTTATCCCTTCATTTTGCCATCCAGTTTTGAAACTTCTGATGTTTCAATGCAACAATTCAGGACGCAAAGAATCAATGACCACTGTGGGGAACTGCACGATATTTTCCAGCAGATTCACTTCCCCCCTCCAGTCCCTCTGGCCTGGGATCTGGACTGGAGCAGGATCCTCTCAGCCACATGGGGTAAATTAGCTGGGTTTTAGAGCCCATTAAAGGTCCCTTTTAGTTAGGGGAGAGCTGGTCCCTGGTGAGTGATTTCTCTATGTCTCACCGTGACCCCGATGCTGCTGCTGCACTCTGGGAACTTAACACCACACACACAAATTCTGCACTCCTGGGCTGTTTTCAAGTGCATTTAAATGTCACTGTGTAATACATTAACTTGGTTCAAATATTTTGGATTTTTTAATAATCCTTCATTATTCCAGCAAAGCAACATAGGAATGTTTAGTTTTCTGAATGACTGCTCACATCTAAATGGCTTTGTTCCTTCAAAAATTAATTTATGGTTCGCTCCACTCCCTCCCCAAACATTGACAGGATTTGATGTGTGTTCCAGTTGTTTTGTGAATTGCTCAGAAGGCACCATTTTGCATCTGTGAAGGTGTTCACCTGAATCACTGTAGATCACACAAGTGTGCAATTGATCTGAGCCAAATATTACAAAGTAATTGCAAACTTGTGATGGTGTTCACAGGGGTCTTAGGATGAGGGAAGAGACATAGATCTGACTCCATTTTTCAGAAGGCTTGATTTATTATTTTATGATGTATATTACATTAAAACTATACTAAAAGAATAGTAGAAAAAGGTTTCATCTCAGAAAGCTAGCTAAGCTAAGAATAGAATCAGAAAGAATGATAACAAAAGCAGCTGTCTCAGACTCTCTGTCTGAGCCAGCTGGGCTGTGATTGGCCATTAATTATAAATATATAGTGGGCCAATCAAAGATCTACCTGTTGCATTCCACAGCAACAGATAACCATTGTTTACAATTTGTTCCTGAGGCCTCTCAGCTTCTCAGGAGGAAAAAATCCTAAGGAAAGGGTTTTCATTAAAAGATGTCTGCTACACAAACTAATTTCTGTTCTGTAACTTCAATATGAAGAGCAGGCTGCATATAAGTCTTATACCATTGTTTTTATAATGCATATTTTAGTTTGATTGGTAGCCTCTATATGGCACCTGGGAAACTGCCATGGTTATTTTTCTGATCCTGATTAATCCTGCATCTCATAATTTCTTCTGTGTTGAGAAAAAAAATAACAGGAAAAAGAAAAACAAATAAATAGAAATACTTAAGAACAAGCTAGGTCTTTCAGCTATACAGTTCTTCCCTACAGATCAGCAACCACAAACCCCCAGTATGACATGAACTTGTGAGTTATTTAAGACAGTTGTAGACCTTGGGACTGAAGATTATGTGCCCAGATCCTGGCAGGGGCAACAAAATAAGCAACTTCCTAATCAGGGCTGCCAGTAGCTTTGTTTCTCACTGAATAAAAATGTTAAAATATTCAGAATATTCTTAACATCTAGAAGAAAAACAAATAGCTGATGAAATAATACCATCCTTAAAAGAGAGTCTGAAAACTGTTAGGGAAATGCCAGTTCCCATGATATTTGTGAAAATAAGTGATTTGGATTCACTGCTAAACTCTGCCCTGTGACTTTGGAATGTATTTCCATACTTTTAAGAGAAGAAGAGTAGGAAATAGATGAGTGCCTTTTTATTTTATAACACTGTGCAAAGCTTTTGAAAGCCCATTTGATATGAAAAATAAATAAGCAACTACATTTAATAGGCTGTTCTAGCAATCTCAACATCCCTGTAACATCACAAGCAACTCAGATTTCCTTTCTGTGGTTTGTAGTGTCTTTCCAGAACATCTCAACAAAATAGAACTCTTGCTACATATTTTTTTTCTTGAAGTCTGTTCTGCTGTTGCCAATATAAAGCTGATACACACATTTAGTGACAAGGCACACATATACAAAAAGAACAAGTATCCCAAATATAAAAGACAACAAAAATGTGACTGGAAATTGACTTATTTGGTTGCTATTTCATGCTGTTAGAATTCCACTGACATGATCTTATAAGTTGCAGACCTTTGTACTTTCTGATTGTAAATAAATGTCTAAAGAGAAGGACATGAATTCTGTATGGTCCTCAAGTACAAATCTTGAATTTCCTTACAACACAATGGAGACAAAACCCTCTGTTGTGCTAGAATTCTGTTAACTGAGACATGTGATTAAAAGGCCTCAGTTCTTTTCTGGTCGGAACAGGTATCTTGGGGTGAGTGACTGACAAACCAGATGGGTGTCCTACAACTCAGAGGGCCCTTGGCAGGCTGGAGGGAGGGTCAGCAGAAGTTTCATGGAACTGAACAATGGGAAGTGACAATTCCTGCCCCTGGGGAGGAGTTACCCAGTACAACTGACCTCCTGGAAAGCGTATTGGAAGAAAAGCATCTGGGAGTCCTGGTGAATGCCAAGCTATAGTAGGAGTCCTAGTAAAATATATGTATTGTATAAGTGGCCTTGCCCCAATCCTAGTTGTTCTAGATGGGTTGCAGCTGTGATGTCCCTAATTGGGCGGCAGCTATGGCTAATGAAGATAACTGGGATAAAAAGGGGGTGGGCTGGCTGGTCAGGGACAGCCTTGGAGGAACTCTAATGAGGAAGCAGGAGCAACACTGCTGAGAAGAGCTGTTTGTGAGAAAACCACTCAGAAGGTGTGGGACTCTAGAAATATAACAACAACCAGTGGTGACCCCGATGTGATAGAAGATAGGGCAGCTGACAGCTGGGACTCCAGAAATATAACAACAAGATGTGATAGAAGATAGGACAGCCGAGAGGCTGGGAGAGCTGGGACAACTCAGCCTGGAGAAGAGAATGCTTAGGAGGATCTTATCCATGGGCACAAGTATCCAATGGGATGTTTTTACCCTAGAGGACAAAGCCAGACTCCTGTCATATGTGCCTGGGGATGGGACAAAAGGCAAAGGTGCAAACTAAAATACAGGAAATTTCATTCAATGTCTTTTTTTCTTTTTTTCTTTTTTTGTAATGAGGGTCAAACACTGGAACAGGCTGCCCAGAAAAACTCTGGAGGCTCAATCCTTGAGATATTAAAAATCTATTTGGACATGACTTTGACGAAGTTGCTCTGAGCAGGGTTTTGGACTAGAAGATCTCCAGCATCACCTCCCTGCATCAGCTGGTTTGTATCTCTTTCTCCAGACCATCTCCATGCAAATATGAATTTTGCAAGGGTTAGGACAATAGCAGATGTGGCTGGGCCAGGTCCTGTGTTTTGAACCAAGTTGGATGACAAAAGTTAGAAACATGTCAGGGGGTGAGAGGCATCCCATGGACTGCACCCAGGCCTCATGGAATCACAAGGATTGAGCTTCCATATCAGCATAAGAGGTTCTGATTAAACATTCACCTTTGGCTTATCCTACTCAGCACTGCAAAGGGCAAGTGACTTTCATGTGTTCTTTCTCTGCTTTGAAATGCCGAAACTATTGTTTCAGGATAGCTAGGGGGATTTATGGGCTCGCTCTGGGGGATTATTGCAGTTTCAGTATAGCTTGTTTCTACATAGCCAACAGCATATTAGCAAATAACTGATGCGTGATCAGGGCCTGGAGGAAAGGTAGTTTAACCTTCAAGCTAAAGATGCATCCTTCTCACCTTGTTTTAATTCTGCAATATCCAGCAACCCTGAGAAAGGTCATTCGTTTTTCATGACTACACTGGAGTTGGATCCAATGGTCAATGCTACAAGCTGTTCTGATAAGCATTCCACAGTTTGCATCTCCACAATTGATTTAGAAAACTGGTCAGAAACCACCTTAACAAAATCATGAGCTCTTAAAGACAAAAAAATAGTACAGATGAGTGAAGATGAGTATGAAAAAATGGTGTGTGTGAGGGATCTAACCCAAAGGTTATAGAGCAGCAATATGCAGAGTGCAAATAACAAAAAATGTAACCATGTTAATGATTAGAGGAAGATTTGGGAATGGTTTCCCTACTATTAAGTGAAAGGAAGGGCAAGAGAGGCATTGAAAGCAGTGACCAAAATTTCAATGTCACAAGAGTTTCTTGTGTATTTGTCTGTTGTCCTGGTCTGTTCAGGGAGCAATAAAATGAAAAAAAAAAAACAACAAAACAACTTATTACCTTGTTAGATAAATATGGAGAAATTGCAAGTATGCTGGAGGATAGGATTCAAATGAACAACAGCCTTGCTAAACTGAAAAAATAGAAGGTGAGGTTATACAGGAACAAACGAAAAGTAGTATATTGGGCAGTTTACATATATATATTTTATATGTGAACTCAAACTATTTTCCAGGGATAGATAAGCATTCAGGAGCCCTGAATTACACAGGCTCATCTTTTCGTAATGCCTATTGTGGCACCATAATAAAAGAAAGATATAAAGATACTAGAAAGCATCCAAAGGAGGGCAATGAGGATTGTGAAGGGCCTTGAGGAGAAATTGTACAAGGAGTGACTGAGGGCCCTTGGTCTGTTCAGCCTGGAGGAGACTGAGGAGAGACCTCAGTGCAGTCACAGCTTCCTTGTGAGGGGAACAGGAGGGGCAGGCACTGATCTCTGCTCTGTGGGGACAGTGACAGGACCCAAAGGAATGGCCTGAAGTTGTGTCAGGGGAGGTTTAGGTTGGATGTCAGCAAAAGGTTCTTCACCCAGAGAGTGGTCGGGCACAGGGACAGGCTCCCCAGGGAAATGGTCACCGCACCAAGCCTGGCAGAATTCAAGAAGGGTTTGGACAACTTTCTCAGGCACATGGTGTGACTCTTGAGGATGGTCCGGGGCAGGGCCAGGAGCTGGTCTCAGAGATCCTCATGGACCCCTTCCAACTCAGCATATTCTGTAATTCTGGGAAGTAAACTGAAAATTAAAACATTTTGCCTGATGTGTCACTTGATGCATGACAGGATAAACACAGAAATGAAAATTTGGCTGCAGATCTCATGCTGTGCAGCAGGTCAGCTGTGTTACCTTCTCTCCAGAGAGTTCATGCTTTCTCTCACTGTCTTTTAGGCTTTCTGCATTTTGTGTAAATGTTCTTTCTCTGCTCCTTTGATTCTTCTCACTTTCCTTACTGCTTTCTTACTTTTCACACTTCTTGTGTCTTCCTCTCCATTACCCCTCTGCATTTTCACTTGCCCTTGACATGTTTCTGTTGTGTGGGGTTTATTTATTTAGTTTTGTGACCATAAAACATTCCATATCCTGCATATATGCATTCTGAATTATAGAGATCACGCTACCAGTAGTAATGCAGTGCTTTGTCTTAAAAGGATTGATTAGATTTTCACCCATGCATTGTGCTATAACACAGGTGATTTCTCTGTGAAAATGGCACTCAAATCCTCTTAATTCCTGATTTTCATTTCCACTTATTTTTAGAGATGAAAGAAGGAAAAGCATAGGGATAAATGGTCTTTAAAATAGACTTCCATTTTTTTACTCTCCTAAAGTTATTGTTTTCGCTCATAATTTTCTCACTCTTCTCCTTCCATTGCTCTCATTTTTATTTTAAAACCCCAATGTCTACAATATTTAGTAATAATGCTATTGTTATAGATGAGCAAGTTTAGCGCATATATTTAGCCCAAATAATCTTTTATATTGGTAAAATTAATATTTCATTGTCTCCAAAGGAATTTTCTTTTTCAAAATTAGAAAAACTGATCAATAAATCAATTTTTTCAGAAGATTGATGTATTGCTATTTGTCACATGCAAGTTAACTCTTTGAAAACGTTTTTCTAAAATTAAAATTTTAAATTTTAAATTTTTCTACTAAGATCACCACATGCTCATTAATTTCCCCCATTTATTTTAAATCCCAGTGATTAAAACAGAACACCCTTATAAAGGTAAGGTCAACCTCTTCTTAGATTCACAATAATTATTTCACTCCTCTTTTCTCATCTTGTTTTGGAGTCTTATGCTTTAATTCTTTGTAAACAGTACTGCTTTTTGTCCAGTAATCGCTTGAGCAGCTAATATTCACTCAGCAGATGGTTAATTCTTCCTCTGAGACACTAGTCTGACCAGTTAATTTCCACTTTGTTGTGCATTTCCTTATTTATGAGAACCATGCTGAAGTTCTCTTAGTAATTCCATTTTTACAGCTGCAATAATTTATGATTGAAATTTTCCTGCAGATGCTGTAAATCTCATACACTTAATACAAACAATCCTTTGATTTATTTTAACCTCAAATCTTGCATTCACCATTGTATTCTTTATGATTTTCATGAAAATGTGGAAAATGAATCTCTATGGTGGGTTTAGGGAGCTGATTCCTCAGTTGTAGAGGCAGATGAACCTTACCCTTCTCAGCTGCACTCCTCAGATTTCTACCAACATAAATGGAAGTTTGAGATGTGTGAGAGCTCAATAACATCCCTGGAGGAAGTCAGGATATTTCTGCAGTGCACAGTGCAAACTGCAAGCAGCAGAGAATTTAAAAATCCTATATTTTAGAAATAGATTAGGGGATAAAGAATAGATGAAAAACCCTCCAAGGAATTATCAAGGATATTTTTCTATTACCTTATGTTTGTGTCTAGATTATTTTCCATATTATTCCACCTGCCACCCACTTCCTTTATAGTGTTCATTTGATGTGGAGTGGTTTTGGATTAGGGAAGAGGAGGATGAGATAAGCAAAATCAACCAGGATTTAAGAAAAAGGACAGAGAATTTCCTGAAGGCAGGAGCTGCTTAGACAGTTAGTTTTGAAAAAGGAAGAGACTTCCAGAAGGTGAAGGTCCAACATGGGCACTGCAGGCTGTCAGCAGAGCTCCCAGCCTCTGTCCCCTCATGCTCAGTGACCTGCTGAGGGTCTGTTGGGACACATCAGTGTGTGGCTCTGGTGTGCCCAGACCGTGTCCCACTCACAGGACATTGCCATAAAGTCACAGTCAGGTCCTGCTAAAAGTGCTCAGGAGAGACAGTTAATCTCGCTGCTTTAACTGCTGAAGAGACAGTAATGGGAAATTGATAAGGAGCTTAATGTTATTAAACACCTGTGAGAAACCATTTAAGGCAGAAGACATTTCTGCATCACTGAAGCCATAACTCTGCATTCACACTTCATGATGCTTTTAGTGGAAAATCCAAGGCAATTAATGGTTCTATTTCAATAACAGTTCTTTACTTTATGTCACCTCATAGCAGTCCCAGAGAAGTACATATAACAAACAGATAATCATGAAATAGTTATGAAAGCTGATGGTCAAGTGGATGAACAAGTCCCATGGTCTGCTTGGCAACTATATTTTGTATATTCAAATTTATCTTTTTCTGAACCAGAAACTTCAGTGATAGTATTGACAGCTAAACCAAGAGAATGAAAATGGTATTTTTGCTGTTGCAACACAACCTAAGTGACTGGTTAATTATGGAGTCTTTGGTAAATCACTTCAGGTGTGAGGGCCAGCTTCAGAGAAAGCTGTAAAGGACTGAAGGCAGACAGGCAGATATTGAGAGCCCTCACTTATGTTCTGAATGACAGTGGTGTGAACCAGGTCATGTCTAGGAGCCACAAGGCTGTGGAATACAGAGTCATGCCTGTGCTCCTATGACCACTGCAGAGACAGAGCTAAGTACTGTGACCACAGTGAAATGCTAAAACTTCCCAGGGAACTCTGGATCAAAGCTAGCTTGAAGCATAGGCAGAACTCAGGCATACACTGAATCAAGTTTAGCTTCCAATTTTTTGTAAGTTAATCCTTCAACACATCTGATCTTACTTCCTGGTAAACCCTTAATGACAGTGTGTCGTGAACCATTAAGTTAAAGGAAGGGAAATGCTGTTATATACTTTGCAACATTTGAAATTTTGAGGGCATGAAGCTATTTAAATATTTTAAATTTTCTTCAGCTTCTCTAAATGTAGACTTTTTCTTCAGAGTTTATCCCCATCCTTTTTTGATACTGCAACAGTGCCCAGCAGGCAATGCCAGACTGGAGGTTTCTTGGTAGAAAGGAGAGAGAAGTGCTGAACTCCCTCTATGGGATTTCCCAGACTTTGAGGACCTCTGTCATTCAGAGCCACTGACTTATAAGCATTTATCATTGCAAAGCCCATCTTTGTAAGCTCCCTTTGCCAGAAAGGAAAAAGTAGGTTGAAAATGAAGATATTTTTGCATTTCTGTGTTTTGATTAGTGAAATACAGAACAGTCAAAACACAGGATGATTTTAAATTGATGGAAATTAGAAAGTAAATGTTCAGTGAATAAACCATAATAATTATTTTTTAATAATACTTATGAAATAGTAAATCAGGAGTGTTAATGGAAACTGTAATTTACCAAACAAAATACAGATTTAACACATCTGTGTAGTGAAAAGCTGAAATTTAATATAAACATGTTGTTGTTTACTAGGAGAAATCCCCATGAAAGAAAGAAGGTTATTGTCATCCTATGACCAGTGCATTTGGTCATGTTTTCTGAAAATGTCATTGTGTTAAAGATGGTGGCTGGGGAGCTCTTGTTTCCCTTGCTCAGTGGGTGCCCTTTGGCAGAAATTGATGATGAGTTTGGGTTTACAAACACAGAGTACATTGAGCCAGGAAGAGCAACAGGTCTGTAGCAGAAGCAGGAAAGCAAAAACCACCATGACAGGCTGACAGTTAAATACACTGTTCTACAGAATATTTTGTTTTGATGAGTAATTTCCCAGTTTTCTGCAGACATCTCTGTACTGACTCTTTTGGTGGTTGGGCTCCAGCTCAGTACTCAGACTATGAAGAACTACAACAGAAGCTTCCTGAAGGAGAAACTCTGGATTTTGGCTTAGCCCTCTTTAACCTATAAAATGGGAAAGAAGTAGAAAACAAAACTTTTCACATACATTGTAATTGAAACAATGAAAAAATCCTTAAATGATAGTTGCTTTAGAGACCATAAATCTTCTGAACTATTCAATTGCTGATCAAAAGTGAGATTTTTTTTTAAGGATGTGCTATAGTGACAAAAAGGGGCTGTTTTCTCCTGTAATAGGGGATCTGATAAGAACTACAGTGGATGTGTCAAAGCACATTGTTTTTACTCCACAAAAATAGAGGTAATGAGCAAAACAGTTTTACCAAGTAAGATCTTTTTCCTCATAAGTTTTGATTCTCAAGAGAACTATTGATTTCCTATAACCTTGGCTCCATGCCTTCTGAAACACAGACAAAAAGAAATCACCATAAAAATCTGCAATATTTGCTGCAGGCTGCAGTGGTAATTTTCTATCATGTCTCCTTCCCCTCTGATACTGTCCTGTTGTACAGAAAATTCTGCAGTGGAATACAAAAGCCAGCTTGTAGGCAACTTTTCTTTTATAGTGTTTTGAACTGCTATTTTGAGGGGAAAAGGGCATGTTGTGAATTGTATAAAGCACATGTTTTATGGATTGTTTTGCTGTCATGCTGTATATAGTATGGCACCAAGAGCCCAAGTACCCATGAATCCAGTTGAGATAGCAAACCTACAATGCCAGGAGAGAGCTAAGGATGAGCTGCCGCTCCCTGCTCTTCTCGTATTCATGACTTATGAGAAAATTTCTTTTGCAAACATAGAAAAGTATGAAGTATTAATAATATCTTTCACTGCTGGAATTTGAAGGAAAGAAAATTATTCTGGTCTACATTGAGACCAGCACATCTAGCTCTAACAAGTGAGATTTGGATAGGAAGATGTCTAATTCAGTTCCTACATTCCCTGAGTGCCTTGTGGCTTCTACACACCTGTATATACACTAGTGTAGGCAACTCTGGAATTGGACAAATCCTAAATGCAATTAGTTATTTTCTCAAAGTAAAACTAAAGTTTTGGATCTTTTTCTTGGTCTAAATCTGTTTGTGCTGGCATAGTCTGCTTCAACAGTGTTTGTGCTGAAGGCATTCACTGCTGTAAGATGGCATCAATTCTGTTCATGAAAGGATTGCATTGCATCCTTAAACTTTGGTCCATCATATATCTTAGATTTTGAAAAATTTGGGCAGTCTCATGTAAAGTTGACAAATACAGCATCAACAAGAAATATCAGAAAAGAGAAGGCTTTAGTTTCTGATTAAATTTCTCTGCAATTGATACATTGAGGTAGAGGAAGAATGAACCTGTTTTTGGGAAGGCTTTCTCTTTGTTTTATGTCAGAAAAATAAGAAAAAAAGATTTATATGAGCAAGAGGAAGGATGAGGAAACAAATTCAGTGATTAAGGAAAAGTAAAATATATGTAAAAGAAGAAAATTTATGGAATTATAGATATTACAGAGAGGTAACACAACTCTGCCTCTTACATCTGAACTTTCATTGGTTATTATGTTCCTTTCCAGTTCTGAACTTTACCTTATGAATTTTAGAGGGCAGTGTGGGATTTCCTTCAGTGCACATGTCTGGAAGAGGCTTGGTAAAGTAAAACATCCATTACACTTTGAATCTATTCCATTAATTCTATATAGCAAAATAAAAATAAGCATGAATCACAATCACACTAACACTTGTTGGATTTTCTTCAGTGGTGTTTTTTGTTTTTTTCCATCGCTTGTCTCAGTGAAAACTTTTGTGTATTAGAGGTGTTGAACTTACAAAGAAACACTTGAAAATAGATCCAAAAAGGCAAACAGTGTTTGCACAGAAAAGAACAGTAAATTGGAAAGAGAATGAATTCTCTTTCTAAATCAGGAAATCAATCCTTTGTTAAAAACAAAAAAACAAACCAACAAACAAACCCCAAACAAACAAACAAAACTCCCAAATGCACCAGCCAGCTCCCCAAACAAACACCATGCCACAAATGACTCAACACTAGTTAAAGAAACTTTTGGCAGAATTTTGGATTTTTGATCTCTGCTCCCTGTCAGCCTTTGTGAGTTTACAAGACTTGGAATCCTAACTTGTTATTTTTCTTCTTTACTCTTACTTCTGAATAGTCCAAGTCTATGTCAAGTCTTTTTTTTCTTCTTTTATCTGACATACACATCCTTCCACCTGCCACAACTTGAATGCCTAGATATTCTGGTGTGATAAAGGCCTGAGGAAAAAAAATCATTTTAAGATAATCATGCCATAAGCTTAAACATAAGGTCTACAATAAATGTTTTTTTTCTCTAACTTCTGATTCATATTTCTTGTGGCATTTTCATCATCAGGATTTCAGAAATTCTAACAGGAACACAGTAGGTTTAGGATTAAAATGCTGTGTGCTTGAGGATGTGCATATGGATTTTATCAGTAGTTTTGTTGTCTCAGTCTTCACAGGGCTTTCTCAAGAACTAGAGTAATGCAGATGCCAAAATTAAGTCTGCAGAAATTGAATTTTTCCTCCCCTATCTATGGAAATGCAATTAAATAGGAAAATGCAAAGAAAATACTATTCTTTAAAGAAAATACTATTATTTAAAACTGCTTTCATTCCAGTTTGCAGTTTTTCCCTAATTCTAAAAGTCCTTTTCTGATCAATGTGGTTTCACATGAAGACAATAAAAAGAACAACTTTGGAATGTGCCTTTAGCATCACAGAAACTGAAGCTCTGCAGACCATATTGGGGTCTTGAAGTTGGTAGTTCATTTCCAAATGAAAGCATAAAGCAGAATGGAAATGACATGCAAATTGGAAAAAATCAGTAGCAGTTATGCTTACATGGGACTACAGATAAACAAACTGCCTTGTTTGTATTCTACAGCAATAGATTTAACCAAAAAGAAGCTGTAGGGTTTTTTGGTGTGTGTGTGTGTATGTGTTTCTCTAAATAAAACATTTCCTAACAACACAAGTGACTAACCCAGAATGGAAAGTTTGTTGAATCTTGGTGTTGGCTCAGTTTTTGAAAGCACAGAGTAAACAAACTAAAGGCAGGAAAATTCCCATAGAATTGAAGTGTACCTTACAGCAGATGACTCTAATGTTGAATATGTGAATACATGTGGATTTTTACAGGTGAATATTTAAGGTAAGGAATGTTTATTAAAAAAAAGAAAATATATGTGTGGCATCAGTCTGTGGGGTGTTTTTTTTGTCATTGGATCTACATGATGCAGTAAAAATCTAAGAATGTCTGAACATGTTTTGACCAAGCCATTACTATCTTTTAATAATTCATTAAATAATGCATTCAAGGAATTACTGTACACTTAAACATGCTTAAGCACAGTTTCATTATTAGAAAATCTGGATTAAAATTTTGAGTGTTTAAAAGTTTATTGCTTTGCATCAGAATCGAGGGAAATGGGGGGACATTATATTACTCATAGCACATGAAGCAAACAGTGGTCATAAATAGCAGTAATTTTGTCTTGTATAAAAACCTAAACTATTTTGTGGAAAAGGTTAGCAAAAAATCTAGAAAGGAAGGACTGACTGCCTCTGAAGGGTTGATCCACTATGGAAAACTGAGATAGAGCTAGAGCTCTAGTGAGGTAAATGTTCTGAAAAGAGTCACAGATAGCATAAGGGCAGAGAGGGGGATATATAAAAAGACACAATGGAAAGTCAAAGGCATAAATTAAATCAGCTTCAGAAATGTACACCTTTATAATACCTGTGAAATAAATTGATTTGGAGAATGAAAAAGACTTGGCAAGTTTGTGGAAAATTTGGGTCAAATTTTGTTTATTTTATCATTAACTTTTTAAACTTCTGTGCATATACAGTACATTTACACTCCTGATGGCTTCATCTTTCCCCAGAAATTTTCTTTTTGGTCAAAATGCTTAGTCACAAAAAATTGTGGGGATTTTTTTTTTTTTTGCATATTTTGACTATGCCCTTTTAAAAAATTTTTAATATGTATTTGTCATTTTAGCCCTAGAAGTGCAGAATGATAGGTGGTTCATTTTCCCTGGGAAAGTAATCTTATAAATAATCCCTGTTCTTAGATCTTCTAGAGATAATGACTTCACTTAGCTCTCCACAGAACATGGAGAATTGTAAAGATATACTCAGCACATTAAGCTCTGGAAATCAAACAGATTAATAACACAATTTGCTTTAAAACAGAAACAAGTAACAAAAAGTGAAAGTTCACAAAATTATTGAGGATGGTTCTAGACTACAGTTAAAATAGCCAATTTTTTATTAGATATGCATCTAGAATTCCAATGATTGTGTGGGCTTGCCTGATTAAAGCAACTGATGATACAGACTATAACACATACCTCTTTATGGTGTTTCTTAAATGATAATAATATATAAAATAAATAAGTATAGAGATTTAATTAATGAACAAATGCTCTGGTAAAGTTAGTTAATGATATTTTTTTAAGGCAAGGAAGTAACTTAAAATCTGTCATTAATACCAATAAGTGGACAGACCAAACAATTTTTAAAGTTTGAAAGTTTTAAATATCACAGATTACATCTTATACTAAAAAAAGTGTCATTCATTAAATGCTACCCACTTTTTTCTCTTCACTTATTAGTGGCTCAGATACTAAATTTTTAATTTTGCCATGTATAGATTTCTAATTCTTTTGAAACCCAATCAGGACAGACTATCCAATTTTTTGGTTTTGTTACATTCTGACATTTTTAATTGAAAATATAATGGCACTGCTTAGCCATTTAATATAAGGTATTTTTTTCATATGCTTGTTTGTTTTTGATAAAAAACCTAATATTGACAGGAAACACCACATGCAATGCAGAGTTGTATGTGCAAAACTGCCTGTAAAGTAAAAAACCAAAGATTTAGAGCTCGAAAAATGAAATAATTATACACCAAGAAATAATAAATGAAATATCCTTGATTACACAACTCCCTAGGTGTCCTCTTTCCATGATGCAGGCTGTTTGGTATTCTTTAAAAAAAAACAAGGATCTTGGAAGGCTGTTTACATAATTACATTTTGAATTATGACTTTATTAGTTTAAATAAATGGTGATATTTCCGTATGTCCATGGTGTGTTAACTTACAGAATGTTAGAGTATTGATCTATGCTGGAGCTTTGCACTACCTAGATGAAAGCAGCAGCAGAAAATGAGTGTGACTATCAAGCTGCTAGTCTTAAAAAAAAAAAATTAAAAAAAAAATACCCAGAGGAACCAGGGAAACACTCAGCAGAGTAGAGGATGAGATTTTTATTAATTTCAGTCATGAAGTTAAAAGCCTTGGCTGGTGACTGCAAAATTAGATTTCATGAGTTATTATTTTTCTTGTATTGTAGAATGAAAATCAACTAAGCAAATAATCTAATAGTCTCAGATTCCTGAGTCAAAGTTCATGACAAAGAATACAGTCAACATTTTTTTCCTGTGTACCTCACTTTTTGTCTCATTCACTCTATTCTGTGATGCAATCCAACATTTAATCTACCACAAACTGAGAAACATTTATTTATTTATTTATTTACTTAAAGATTTATTTAAAGGAGGAAGTACAAGAAACTAGATATAAGATTGCAAACAGCATCAACCTCTTACCCAGAGATGGGCTGTAAATAGTGCAAATGACTTGCAGTAAAATGGAAAATGGTCAGTGTAAAATCTGTAAATCAGAATAAAATATTATGACCCCATTTCGTAAAGTCATTTGCTGGCTTGTAACATCAAGACCTGGATGAGTGGAAGAGACAGTGGCTGTGAACTGGAGAGATTCATCCCTTTCAGACCTGCAGAGCATTCTACAGACTTCAGAATCTCCACACAAGGGCATGGGGTTCATTCATCTCTCTGCAAACCACAAGCAATGCCAGGGATATGGCAAGCAAAAGCATTAGTTTTTCATAGTTCAATGGAAATATGAAATTTGATGTTCTTAAATTCTAAGCTAACTAAGTTCTTTCTGCTTATTTTAGTTCTCACTACTGAAGAAAGTTTAATACATAATCTCACTGCTGTCTTCCTAAACTCAGTAAGAAACATCCTTTATTGGTCTTGGTACAGCCCATGTATCATGAGCCAAAACTTTCTGGCTCACTGTCCTCAGATTTTCCAGCAGATCCTATACAGTGATACTGAGAGATTACAGAAGATCAGACCCAAAGTGGACCTATTTTGTAAACACCTGTGAACCTGTAGTGTTCCAGTATTCCAGCAGCTGGTTGAGTTTGTGCACAAATAAGTTCAGAACATCTTACATTCTGCACTGATATTTACCAGTCTCAACTGTTTAATGCAAGGACGGAGCACAAATGGC
Organism: Arremon aurantiirostris; assembly: GCA_035583995.1. Classification (NCBI taxonomy): domain Eukaryota; kingdom Metazoa; phylum Chordata; class Aves; order Passeriformes; family Passerellidae; genus Arremon; species Arremon aurantiirostris. Next base: position 102,797,860 of record JAXCLO010000001.1, read on the forward strand.
TAACTTTGTCTTTCTAATGAATGTGGGGACATGCAAATATCTATTCTCATTTTCTCTGTCATGTTTGATGTCTGTAGGTGGGCTGGCCAGGGTTTGGGAGCAGCTAGCACACATCCATCCTGATGCTGGCTGGTGACTCATTGAGCAGACCACAGTGATCTGTCCTACCAAGTCATGAGTGCTGAGATGAGTAGGAGATTGTAGCAATCACAGGCTGTGACAGCAGATCTTCTCAGTGGTGGCCAAGAGCACATCAAAGCTGACGGAGAATATTGAATTCAGATCAAAGCTTGTGTAGCACTCATGGACAAATCAGAAGATACCTAAAGGAGTCCTCAAAGCTCCAGTACCAACACTCTGGCTGAGAGTTTTATATCTTCTATCACTGTGGTGCATGACTGTAGAACATTATTTTTTCTCATAGCTTAGAATCATCACAAAATTCAGCAGTCTTTGCTCCCAGACTAAGGTACTAATCTTTGAATTTGTCTTTTCTACTCTAGCTACATTGAAAAATGTAAATTAAAGATTAATAATACTTTTCCGCAGCACAAAACATCCTAACGATCCAAGCTGTCATTCTGCACATGGGGCTGTCCCAAGAGAATTAACAAGAGTCACACAAGTTATGCAGTCTGGTGTAAAGCTCTGCACCACAAGGACAAGGATGCAGCCTCACTCTGCCATTCCCAGGTGAGTTGGCTGGGCAGGCCTTGTCTCTGTCACCATTTGACACAGAAGTGTTATCGCTGTCACAAACAGAGGGTCTATACATAGAGCAAGAGCTCCTTTGGGAAGGATGTTTTTTCTGTACTGGTTTACACCATGGCCACACTCATGAGACATTCTTAACTGTCTGAAAGCCTGAAAGAGTTGTGGCAGCACAGGGAAGTGGTGAATAATGATAAGAAGCACCGAGTCTGTTGAACAAAAGCAAATTTGAGTTACAGGCTACAATTACAAATGGCTGACATGCAGAATAAGCCTTGCTAGCTCTTACTTGATAAGTAAACCAAACACTCATGGTTATAAATCATATTAGACTGACAGTTGTGTCATACAGGTGACTGAAAGAAGCCAAAGGCTATTATAATGGGACCTGGTAAGACTCACTTCCAAAATACGTTTTATTACATTTTGAAATAGCTCGTATTAAGCTAAACAATGAGGAATTTAATTACTTCAAAGCCTGTTGATTCATTATGAGACAACAGTTTTTAGTACAATATTTGGCAGTTGACTCATCTCAGGATTCAGCTGGTGCCTTACATAACATAATGTGGTGATTGAGACACAGCATAAATCATGCAACACTGACTATCTGAGAAAAATACATCCACAGTTGTAAATAGCAGCATGCTGCATAGAGAAAAATCAATATCAAACCAAGTATCAGTTTCCTATTCACACATAAAAAACCACTGCATACACAATTACTCTTTCTGTTGTTGCTCACAAATTTCCTTGCCATTTTTTATATCAGGATTTCTTACCGACCCTGCCATCTCCCATAAATAAAACAGCTCTGTTGGTAGGTAGGTTTCACTTACTAAATTAGACTGAGCCCCTTATATTTTTTCACCTGCTGTTATAATTAGGCTCTGGAGAAAAGAAAGGCAGCTATTTTACCTCTCTCTCATTGTGTCATCTTATTTGTATCAAAACTGAAGAAATCCCTTATAGTTGCAGTGTTGTTCTGCAGCAGAAACCAGCAGAGTCATTAGGCTGAACAGAGACTGACCCTTTTCCTGCTGTGCCCTGACTTTTCAGCACATACAGCATTACTCCACATTTATTATGACTTAAAATGTATGTGGTGTGTGCTTCTTGCTCTGCTCAAAACCAAATCTGTTTGAACCATATGGAAAGATCCTAGAATAACAACGTGAGTTCATCTTAGGTTGCATTCCATGAGTGAATTTTATGCCAAAGTGCTTCCTACATGCAGAGATATGAGAAAAAAAAAGATAATTTTGTGCTACACCTAAGGTATGCACTGTTAGAAAACCTGAATCCCACGCTTTAGTTGTTGGAGCTACATTTTCATGCTAGCTGTAGGCTAAAACCCCTGGCTGTCCTCTGTGTCTGGGTGCTGGCTAACCTGCAGAGAGCCTGGAAAGGGAGAGGGAGGAGGGCTGGCAAGGCAAGAGGAGACCCAGAATGTGTTTGACTTCTCCCCTGCAGGTAAGATATGCCCAGCTCGACTGACTCCCATGGCTGCACACAGGCAGGGCTGTCTATCAAAGTAATCTTCATTAATACCCCTCATTTTAGTAAAACCTGGGCCACAGTACCTGCTACTGCCTTGTGTAAACTCTGTGCTGCTCATCCATGGGCAATGGAAAGGAAGAAACATCTCTGCTGACGTACCTCTAAGACCTGCTACAATATAAATGCTTGGGAGATTAAGCAGAATAAGGAATATTATGGACAACAGTTTGGTACGAAATCACAAATTAATTAACTCTCATAATCTGTAACAATTTTTAAAATTTCCAATAACCTCTAATTTACTTCACTTGTGGTATCTTCTTGCCTCTGGCAAAATCACATGGGAAATGAATGCTGGTGAAATCATGACCTCTGTCTTTGCTTTGAAATGACATACATTTTCTGCTACACCAGTAATGACTCATTAACAGACTGAGATGTACCCTGATGGTGAAATCCAACATGTACATAAGCCATAGAGTTGTCAAAAAAAATATTTTCCAAACCTTATTTCTGGCACTATATTAATTTTTTTTTTCAATATGTATTCCTACATTGAAGAGATTTGACAAATCTACATTTGAAAGTTTTGGTGACTTCCCAAATTGGCATATGAATGCTTGCAATTTCTGATTTATGCCCTAAAGTTGAAAAATCCCTAAAAGTACTAAAATAAAAATCTATCTGTGGTAATTTATTGTAGTCTGTGTGTTTGAAACTGTGCAGGACAAAAAATTTAGAATGGCTATATATTAATTTATTATGGCATCTTTTTCAGCTACATTTTCAGAATAAATGCTCTTAAAATGAAAAAATACTATTAGCTACCTTGGTTTTACTTATCAACACATATTAAAAGGCTGAAAAGTTAATATCAATGATTCCCAATGACCCAAAGTGTACCAAACATTACTGCTATGCTTGACAGTGTTAAAAAAGAAAATGTTTTGTAATGTATTCTATTTGAACTAATCTTGTGGTAGCTGTGTTTGGAAGGTAACTGTTAACATATCAATAGCCATTAAGGCATAGACCTCAAAAAAGCAGAGCACAGAAATGTCTCACTAAAGTCAGCAACAAAGAGGGGTAGCTGGGTTCTGTGGGAATCTCCCAGTCCTGCAACTCACTCACGGTGTTTTGCTGGTGAAGAATCCACACAGAAAGGTATTAAATGTGGAAGCAGTGCCAAATGGTCTCTGATGTAAAAGGCAACAGAGAATCTAGTTCAACAAGCATTTTCCTGGTGTATCTAAAATGTACGCAGATGCATTTAGGCTGAGAGGGGTCTCCTGCAGAAAGGCCTGACACAGAGCGCCAGAGGGGGCAGCAGGTCCGTGAGCAGCCTGAGCTCAGCCTGCACTTATGGGAGTTTAGCCATGCAGGGCTAAGCCCCAGGCCTTCTGAGCTCGGTGGTGGCATGCATACAGCTGAGCCAGAAAACAGGGTGAACTTCATCTGCTCCTTGTGTTCCCAGGGACAGTGTGGACACAGCCTGAATCCAAATAAAAGCATGCTGTTGAGGATTTGGGATAGTTCCTGAGGAACAAGATATTATTAATGCTGGAAAGAGTCTTAACATGACATCTACTAAACCATAAGTATCAAGAGGTAGTAAAGAAGTGGGACTGAGGACAATGTGTAAGAGATAGGCAATATTGTGTTTAGGAAAAGACATGATGGTTGAAAGAATGCAGAAGGAATTTGCAGTTAATGGAAAGGAACCAAAAATCTTGGAAGGTTTATTGATTACATTACGATATTTGTGAAGAAAACTTATAATTTGGAGTAAAATGGTGAAAACCCAGCAGCATAACTGTCTAATGCATGAAGAAATGTCAGATTTTTAGAAAAGAAAAATGTCTTCTGCTAGATCAATTGCTAGAAAATAAGACTGGATTTTGGATATGTGTGGTCTTCATCAAAGGGAGGTTTTGAAGTTCTTTATTATTATTGGTTTTTTCTAAAGAGAAACATTATCAAGTTTTTTGTCCATGTATAATAAAAATAGGTGCTAAAAATCTGCTCAGTGATCATCAAAAGAAATTTAAGTCAGTTAAGTGGGGAAAAACCCCTGTCAAATTCTTGGAGAAGTACTAGAAGTGAAACAGTGACATTGTGAATTGCTTTCTTGTGAAGGTCTTTTAAGAATAGATTAACATGTAGCCTATGCATCCAAGACACATTAGTCAGTCTTTCTAGTCTTATCTGGAAATTCACTTAATGGTATGGTTGAACTCTGATTTTCAAAGACGTATTCTTGTGAGAGCTCCTTATTTTCTTTTCTCCTTTAACTAATAGCTGCTACTTGCTGATTTCTGCTGTTTTTGCTGCTATCAAAACGAAATTAAATATTTAGTAAAATTTTAATGCTGTAATCTATATGCAACAATTGGAATACTGTTAAATTATTTCAGGTTGTTCCCATAAACATGTGAAACACTGATAATTATGAGACCAAATCCATCCAAGTGATAAGGTTTTTGCTGAGTGTACAGATTCTCATGTGGATGCCAGTATGTTGCAAAGGAGGGGGTCAGCAGATTTTCACAAATTTCCAGATTAAGAAAACCCAAACAAACTAACAAGAAACATCACTGAGAGGCAAAAATGGAACTCTCAACATAAAGTGAACTAGTACAGAAAAATCCAGAAGATGAGTCATGGAAGAAAAGCCAAATAAAGGGTCAAAAAAGTAAACATGTTTTGTTTTATTTTATTTATTTCTTAGATGAGTGCTTCTATGTTCTCTGGGGCAGAGTGAGACGCCTGAAGGGATTTCTGTTAGAGCTTGAAGAACAGCTTCTCCATTATTTTAAGACTCCACTCACCAATTTAATTTCATTATTTTAAAGTAAAAAAATATGTGTATCTTATACTGCAGATATCCTGACTGATTCCTGACTGATTATAAAAAGCAATCGCAGATATTGCTGATATAACTTGTAATAAAACAAACTGCACATATATATATATATATATATATATATATATATATCTGTGAAAAAGAAAGAACCAAAATATGGGTTTGTGCTCATAATGAAACTTTTGCAAACTCTTGCCTCTCTTCTGTCTTTACCAGCTCAGCCTCATGATTTTCAGGTCAGTTTGCCCTAAAGCACAAGACTTTTGACTGCATGTCACAATTACAACAGTGAGAAGGTCATGGAGAAAGACCTGTCGGAGTCCTTTTGCTCTAGACCACTGTAGCATTTTCCCATGTTCCTCTGCTGAAAGCAACACAGCAGTGTCTGATGTATGGATAAGGCACTGCCAAACCTTACCTCTGTCTAGATAAATAATATAACTTGAGGACTAAACTTCAGCAGCAGGAACCAGCTTTACATCAGCAGGTACCCAAGACATCACAAAAATGGATTGGGAACAGAATCTTCCTCAATGTCCTTCATTCCTTGCAGCTTCAGTGCAGGTCATGTTACCTTGCTCCCTTAGCTCTGTGACAGCATGCCAGGGGTCCCACCCAGAACCCTCAGGCACAAGCCAACTTTCAGTGATGAAACTTCTCACCTTCAGCCCTGCTAATCAGATGAAGCAGACAGAATCACTGCTGATTTTTGATTGCCATACAGAATTTTGAGACTAGGAACTGTGGTTCGTGCACAGCATTGTACACAATGATCATCAAGGCAGGTGGGCTTTTCACCATCTTTTCCAGTAAGAATCAAAAAATTCGTCCTATTTTCAGTGTCAGTGTCAATTAAAGAATGGTTCTGTGTTATATACATCCCAATCACTCAAGATTATAATCTGATTACACCCTATTGTATGGTACCCCATTGCTCATGGCTGTTTAAAAACCTCATTAGCAGCTCAGACAGATACATTAGGTAGACTCAGTGTTTTGTTAACTTTCAGGAACCTCAGACTGGTGTTACATGTGCCATTCCAAATTCTTTCTTTGATGGTTGATGGCACTTCTGCTTTGGACTCTTTGATGCTAAAGTCTGTGTCCTGGAGCCACTGAATAATAGAAGCAAGTCTGGGGTTAGAGCAGAGCCACCTGGATTCCCTGATGTGCAGACAGACATTCTAGCTTTCATCTTGTGGCTGAGGATCAAACTGGGCATGGAGAGACAGAGAGAACTCTGTTATATGATGGGAAGTTGTATTTGATGTACATATGCTACTTTGGTTTCCTCCTGTACTGCTGTTTGTCTAAACCAAATGAAATCTCCTGTTTCAACTATGGAATGAAACCTTATATCTGCATGGAATAAAATTTAATTTCTCAGCATTTTACAATACCTGTAGTTTAAGAAGCTACTTTGCATATTTTGAATAACAACATGGTACTTTAGTGGTTTATGGCTGTTTCAGGTCATAAAGCATAATTTAAAAGTGAAATTTCATTGGGAATATTAAAGCTCAGCAAATTTTTCATGGGGGAAAGAGTAGATTTTAATTTCAATTAGCCATTACTGTTGTTAACATTTTATTCATTGTAGGTTATTTTGTATTTCCTCTCCTATTAGCCTGTGCTTGTGATCTCTCCGAGCAAATATATTTGCTTGTGTCAGACTTACTGTAATTTCTACCTTTTATGAGACAAATATGGCTTATAGCAAAGGCTATTAGAAATGTTCTTTTCCCACTCTGCAAGCCCAGAGAATTTTATGCTGCTCTGTAGTGCTGCTAGAACAATGCTCCAGAGAGGCGTGAGGTGGCTTCGAGTCAATCATGCTAATTGTTTCTGTATTTTGCTAAGCTACTGCTATCTTCAGTTGCAATTAACATGACATCTGGCAAAGCACTGGGCTGGAACATTGATTATTCTAATGTTTCTCATTAGTAATCATTAATAACAAATGAATAATTAAACCGATTATCAATTAACCTCTGGCTAAGGTTTTTGACACTATTTTTCCTCTGTAGAGACTCACAGCATGTACTGTTTAACTTGCTCTGATGTTCACTTCATCTCCCTTAGAAGATAAAATTGTTTCTCATTTTACTGTGAAGCAGCATAATATGTACCCTCTGCTTCATGAGCACAACACCCAATGTGCTCTATTCATTGAGACTGCATTTGTATTCTATTTCTGTAAGCATTTTGTGATTTCTGCAACCTAAGAGCTTACTCACAAGGAAATAAAGCTCTATTTGAGTGGGGATGGGTAGGTAGACCATAAAAAGGGTGAGGAAGGGTAGCTGATAACTTGGCAGTGGTTATGCACTGTAACATAAGTGCTACCTCCTAGAAAGCCTCTCTCCCCCTCCAGGAGATTAGGAGGGAACATTTATTTCTTACCTGTAACACCTTTCCTGGGAAACTGTTTCTCGTGAAAAACGGCTGTGATTTTGTGATGTGTGGCTTAGCCAAATGAATTTTGCTTAGCAAAATGACTCAGCTCCCTATAATTTGCTATTCTCACACGTATATAGCAGCTAAGGGTACAGAAATACCATCGTGGTCCACGCTGCTTATTTTTACGAATAAAATGTAACTGGGATATGTGGTGGTTGCAGGGTCCCCAGGACGAAGTGAGAGATGAGAATTTGACTCCATGTTCTCAGAAGGCTGTGTTTTATTATTATTTTATGATATTATATTAAAATAAATTATATAATAAAACTATACTAAACTATAAAGAAAGGATACAGACAGAAGACTAGAAAAGAATGAATAATAAAACTGTGACTGACCAGAGTCCCGACATAGCTGGACTGGGATTGGTCATTAAGTTAAAACAATTCACATGCTGGGTAAACAATTCTCAAATCACATTCCAAAGCAGCATAACAGAGAGAAGCTGAAGCTTCCCAGCTTCCCAGGAGAAGAAATCCTGGTGAAGGGATTTTTTATAAAATATCGTGGTGACAGGGGTACATCTGCAAAGGCTAAATACAGTGGAAGGGGGAAAAAAGGGGAAAGATTACTTGTGGCTTATTAACTTTGTTGCCTTTGTGACTTATTAACTTTGTTGCCTCTTATCACTGGTATTCCTGATGACTATATCCTCCATGAATGGTATGAGCACCTGAGTAAGCACATATATATTCATGCTTACAGTTTTCTGGCTAGAGTTAGGAGCTTGTACTTCCTGGAGTAAGGAACTGTAGTTAATAACCCACAGATGACAAGCTGCCTACACAATCAGACCCCAATTTTCATCTGTTCTTGTGTTAAAAATGATCTTCAGGAAGGTGATGTGACGGTGTTCACAGGGGTTCTTGGATGAGGGAAGAGACTAGGATCTGACTCTATGTTTTAGAAGGCTTGATATACTATTTTATGATATATATGTTATATTAAAACTATACTAAAAGAATAGAATAAAAGGTTTCATCAGAAGGCTAGTTAAGAATAGCAATGAAAGAATGATAACCAAGCATCTGTCTTGGACAGAGAGTCGGAGCCAGCTGACCGTGATTGGCCATTAATTACAAACAAACTAACATGGGTCAATCACAGATGCACCTGTTGCATTCCACAGCAGCAGATAACCATTGTTTACATTTTGTTCCTGAGGCCCCTCAGCTTCT
>JAXCLO010000001.1:102806671-102819361 GCA_035583995.1 Arremon aurantiirostris
GATAATCATTGTTTACATTTTGTTCCTGAGGCCCCTCAGCTTCTCAGGAGGAAAAATCCTAAGGAAAGGATTTTTCACAAAAAGATGTCTGTGACAAGGTGACATCCACCTGGGAGGACAGATGTGGAATGGGAGAGAGAGCTCACTGCACCACTGAGCACCTGGGGTGCATCAGAGCTCACTGAAGACAGACCTGCCTTCTGTCAACCCTCTGTGAGCACAACTGGGTGGCACAACTCCAGGACTGCTCTGAACTACATCCTGTTCCTCTCACCCTAAGGGATTGTAGGAATTCAGACTATTTCCAAGTATACCCTTCACATTGGCTTCAGGAGGGATTCATGACAAATGAGAAGCTTTTATAATGCTTGTCCAGAACCTACCTATTATACCAGATTATTATCCTGGACCTAGACATTATGGCTTTTGAGGAGTTTTGAAAAGGAAGTAGAAATCAATCCTTAGGCAGAATCTAAATGCTGAGGTTGAAAAGACAGCTGTCAAAAGGAAATACTGACTTGTTAAGCTGCTGTGCATGGCTGAGTTTGAAATGTCAGTAGAAAACTGTTCCTCTTTTCTGCTCATGGATGAGGAGGAAGCAAAGATGATGATCTGCTACTGAGTCACAACTGCTGGGAAGATGGTACAATGAGTAAGGAACTTAAATTTCTCTTCAAAAGCAGTGCTGACTGCTTTGCACACCAACAGTCACTGCCCAAAGTGACTGAGATTTAGGAAAATGGATGAGTTCTGAGATTTTTTTTAAAATCTCCTACAAAAATTCAAGATTCAGGTCCTAAAAGATATAAGAAAGAGGACCTGCAGACTACCCCATCTTAGACTAATGAAATGCTCCTGTACAGCATTGCTACATGTAGATGTGGCACTCAGAGACATAGTTTAGTGGACTTGGCAGAGCTGGGTTTATGACTGAATATAATAATCTTAAGAGGACTTTTCCAGCCAAAGTCCAATCACAATTCTGTGATTCAGGTGCAAACCAGCATAGAGAAACTGGCCATTTCTCTTGCCGTTTCTAAACCCTCAAGCAAAGAAAGGAAAGAAGTTTTGCCCACCATTTTATGTATTCCTATGAAACATGAATCAAACTCCTATAAATACAAACATATGCAGAGCCACAGGCTTTACTTTGTCAGAGAAAACTGAGAATCAATGCTAACCTGTGCATAATTCTTCAGGTTGCTAAATGCCTGATGTCTGAGGCTCTTTTGTGTCCTTAACACTTCTTATTTATCAAAGAGTAAAATACAAACTCCTGAACATATTTAATGTGAATATTGAATAAAAAAAGAAAAAGAGACAATATTAATGACCTCTCTATTTTCTTCAGGAAGGGAGAATTTTTTCCCTCGAAATTCTTCATTTCTAAATATGGTTAAATTACCATACGCTTTTACTGGTAAATGTTAGGGCTCTTCCGCATCTCTGCTTTAGGATATGAATCAATACAGCTCCTGTAAAAGTTCTTTTTCTTTAAAAGTACTCACTGACTAATTTACATGAGATATTTCAGGCCATGAAATTTTTATGGAGAATCTGTTAAGCTTCGTGCTGACATTTGATTAATCACTTGTTTTTAACAAGAATATTGGCTAATTCTGTCAATGTGACAACAGATGTGGTCAAATATCTATGCCACTGTTGGTGCAAAAAACTCTAAAATCATTTAATGATCAAGAGAAAGAAATGAGTATATCTAAAACAATTTTGCTTCCTTTTAAACCAGACATTTAATGAGTGAAATATGGTCAAATGACTCATTTTGCAATACATTTTTTATTCTTTGTTCTATAGAAACTTTAAGACATATACAGCAAATAGATCTACAGAATAGATCTATAGAATCTGAAGTTCCTGGCATGTAACAGGATAATAATGTCTCTAACTGGGCAAACAGTGAGTATCTGCTTTTCAACAGTTCAGGAGGCCAGATTGTTCAAATGTTATTAAACCTGAAGAGAAACGACTGTGTCCCATCTTGAAATGGTGTAAATGGCTACAGAGCATGCAAAGCAGAAGATCTGGCCCATTTTAGTCATATGTCTCCTCTGCTCAGCCAGCTTGTAGTCATTTTGATTCATTGCTTTCAGTAATCTTCAATATTTCAATCTTTGTAGCCACCCCAGGACTAGAGCTCAGACTGCCTTCAGTTCTGTGTTTAAAGTGAAGGCCTTAAGAGGATGCCATGCATCAAGGCAGTGACACGAGACCCTCAGGAAATGTAATGTGAAGTGTTTTGCTTGCAGACATGGCTAAAGAGACTATAACTGTCAGATAAAACACAAAAGAAAGGAAGATAAGAGCAGTCACTCTGTCTGTCTCTCCAAATGATGTTTGAACAGGAAAAAATACTGTTCTTGTGAAAGGAATTTGTTTGTTTCTTTACAGCTTTGAGGAATGAGTTGAGTGACTAAAAGCCTGTATCAAAATAGCACTAAGAACAGTGATGGGGAACACAGCAGTGCAGAATTTTCTTTTTCTTTTCTTACCCTTTCCCCATCCCCTCTCTCATGCACAGACACACATACTATTTCCTCTATCTCCTTTTTCCTCCTTTTAGGCTCTTCCTGCCATTCTATCTACTTTATTCCTATTATACAGCTGAGGGCAGGAAACGAGAGAATTAACACAGGTCCCACCAATGTATTAAACATATTAAAACTGAGTTGATACAGAATTCAATAATGAGAACAGCAAACAGAACTTCTTGCCAGAAGCTGAAATCTCAACTTTCAGCTGAAGCAAGGATAAAATAAAGTAAATAACTATCTTCCCATGATTCAAAGTTAAGAGCAAAATTCTCAGTGCTGTTGTACTTTTATCCAGTTTTGACAGCAAGATATTAATTATATTCTTGAATTGGACATAAAATAAACACCTTCTGTATATCTTATTTTAAATATTAGGGAGTGATATTTGAGCAAAAGTAACACTAAAGATGTGAAGTATCAGCACAATCCTGTAAGAGTATATTTTTTTCTGAGGAAATTAATAGAAAGCTTTAGTGTGTGCATTGCACATTGCATAAAATTAAAAAAAAATCATGTAACATAAAATTGACATATAAATTGCACATTTTTTCCTCACACTGTTGCAGAAGATGAGGGTACCACCTGGGGCCTCAGATGACCTCTTATACTGGCTCTGTAAAGGCATAGAGTGTTTCAGAAATTATGTAGAAGAGTATAAGTGAGGATCACATTCTGCTTAGTGATTCTTCAACTTCCAGGGTCAAAGGATAAAATGCTTACTTTGCACCCGGGCCTTTCAGCTGGAAATGGGGGGCAGGTTCAGAGTTCTCTGCTTGGATTAGGAGGGAGATACTTAGATTGCTTCTGTCTGTGCTCTTACCAACAGCCACACTGTAGAATATAAAGTTTTAGTTTTGCTTTCCTACCTTGTACTTTGAGATGGTTTTGACTTATTTTATATTCAGTGATTTTCCTATAAATTAGGATCTTAAATCTTCCCTACATCTTAAATCCAGTGCATCCTAGTCTCTGTTCCGTCAGAAGGGGTATCTACTGCTGATTTTAATGCTTTCTAAAAAGGTTGGCTAATGTATACATTTTCTTATTACAGTACTTTAGAGCAGGAGAAAATTAAAAAAATATATAGGAATGCTTTTTTTCCTTTGGTCACTTCAAATATTCTTGTAGCTCTTTTCCAATAGCAATGACCATAGCACCACATAAACGGAGTTCCCCAGTTTCAGGTTTCCAACTTTAGTCCACTGTTTTCTACAGCAGCAAAGATCAACTAACACTGTTATGATCTTGTACTTGTTCATTCCAGCTCAATGAACTTAGCAGCACTGCAGGGCATACTTAATTTCTTCCGGATTCTGTCAAGGATTGTCCATGTGATCAGGAATTCTCATGCACATAAGGTAACAGAACACAAAGAACTTCTCTTCTATAGGCTCCATTCTTTCACACTCATGAGTCTTCTGTTAAAATAACATCTAGAAAAAAGTTTCATTCTTTCAGACCGCTTCACAGTATGATGTAGTTATATTTGACAAAATTGCATTGTTAAGGCTATAAAGGCACTATTGCAGCCAAGTTTTAATCTTAGAAGAGCAAATGCAAAGAAAAGTTGTGTCTTCCTGAGGGATGTCTTCAGAAACAGAATGTGAAAATAGGGATTTCAAACTCCATTAGATATTTTTACAGTCATGATACAGATAATTGAAGAAATTTAAACATCAGAAATTTGGAAGAAACAATTACCTGATTCTTACCTGCTTTATCTAGTGCCTCCTTATGTACATAAATTCTTCACTTAGACTTGGCAGAGTAGCTCTGCAGATGAATAAGGAATATGAAAGATATCCAGTACATGAACTGGATCTAGTGACTAGCATTTAACTTCTTTCCCTTCTACTACTTCTTTATCTACATATTTTTTTTTTTCCAAAGGGTTAAGTTTTGCCATTTATAACACTTGAATTATATCCGTTTTCCCTTATGCAGCTGATCTGACAAATATCTTTTATTTCAGCAGACCTTAATATCTGACTCCAAGTGCCTTGTAGCACAAAATGTGTGCTGTTCTTGGCACTCACAGAAATGGAATGGCACAGAGGCAGAACATCACTGCTGGGAGCTCAGGAATCTGTGCTGTGTGTCCACACCACACATCATGTCCATGCTGAGGTCTCCTGGGAAGCCCAGCAGTTGTGCAGCTTTGCAAGGTGATGCTGCAGAGGAAGGCAGGTCTCCCTGCCCTGCATCAGAACATTTACCTTTTCTCTCCCTCTGAACCTTCCCATCTATGTAAATGAAATTAGGACAGGTGGTGATGTGGGACTTTAGGCTATTAAACTTCAAAAGTAAAATAATTTAAAAGCCCTCCACATTTTATATCACTTGACAGTGGGAAAAAGAATGGATTTTTAGGATACCTAAAGGAAGGTGGAAGAGAAAAATTATATGTTCCATCTTGTCTAGTGGTGCATTCTTGACATCACTTTCAGTCTCATTTTATAAGGACCAAAATTCAATGCAAAGAACTTTCACTGCTTTTATTCCAATGAGAGAGATCTGCAGTGAGCTCAGTGCTGTAGAATCAACAAAAATCAACATTATGGTTTCAAATACTATTTTTGGCCTGCAAGCAGTAATTTTGTATTTACTGTGGGCATTTGTACCACGGGTTTGGAGACTCCCATGTGTATTTCAGCACAGTTGAAGAGATGCAGCTTCAGACCCTTGTATAGTGTGGTCTGAGGCTTTCCTGTCAGACTAAAATTCATTTACAGCATCAAAAGTTTTTTTTCTACTTTCTGCAAAGAAGCTTTGGATACTGTCATGGTTTGACACCGGCCCAACACCAACCACCCACAAGAGTGGCATGCTCACCCTCCCTGCCACAGCTGGGCAAAGGAGGGAAAGGAAGGAAAAAAGTTAAAGAATGCTTCATAAATGAGATAAGGACTGGAGAAATATTTCAAGGGCAAAACAGACTTAACTTTAGTTACAAAGTGAAATTTATTACTAAAAGAATTAGAGGACAATAACGAGAAATAAAATAAGCCCTTAAAACACCTTCTTCCCCCAGCCCTTCCCTCCATCCCACTGACAGTGCAGGGACGCAGGGCATGGCGGATTGGTCAGTTCATCACCGAGATTTTCTCCCGCTGCCCCGGGAGAGCAGCCCATCTCCTCTGAGGCCGCGGGTCCCTCCCACAGCAGGCAGCTCTCCATGGACTCTCACAGCAGGCAGCTCTCCATGGGCTGCCCCGGCCTGGGCCCGCCCTCAGGAACAGCGGCCGAGCCGCCTCTGCTGCAGGGAGAGCTACCCCGGGGCAGACAGCGCTCCCAGAACTGCTCTGACCTGCGGCTCTGCCCTCGGGTGCTGCCCGCCAAGGACAGGGGAGCGGGGCCCGAGGACGGGCTGCTGCGGCCGGGGAGCGGGGCCCCAGGACGGGCTGCGGGGCCCGAGGACGGGCTGTTCCGGCCGGGGAGCGGGGCCCGAGAACGGGCTGCTCCCGCCGGGGAGCGGGGACCCTCTCCCCGGTATCTCCCCTGGAGCACAGCCTCCTCCAGGCACCCACCCGCTCCGGCCTGGGCACATCCCCATGGGCTGCGGGTAGATCTCTGCATCCCCTATGAATCCCCACGGGCTGTGGGTGGATCTCTGCATTCCCCATGGATCTCCATGAAGGGGCACAGCTGCCTCACCATGGGCTGCACCTTGGCCCGCAGAGGACTCTCAGCTCTGGCACCTGGAGCACCTCCTGCTCCTCCTTCTCCACTGACCTTGGTGTGTGCCCAGCTGTTCCTCTAGCATGTTCTCACCCTGCTCTTCTCTGACCACAATTACATCTGTGCAGTAACTCTTTTTCCTTCCTCTCAAATCTGTTTATCACAGAGGTGTTACCACCATTTCCAATTGGCCCAGCCTCGGCCAGCAGCATGTACATCTTACGGCCGTCTGGCACTGGCTCTGCCAGACAGGAGGAAGCTTCTGGCAGCTTCTCACAGAAGCCCCCTGCAGCTCCACCATCACCAAAGCCTGGCCATGCAAAATCACCTCCCTCAATATGCTGGCCACTCTACTTTTGATGAAGCTCAGGATAGATAGAAGATGAAAGAAAATAACTCCTACTGAAGACAGCTTCAGAGATGGATTAGGGCATTCAGTGAAGTTAAAAAGAATAAAAATGCTGTAGAAGATTTGATCAATGTTAGCAGAAGAACTTAACTTCAGGTTTATTTAGCAAAACCAAAGAAAGCTCCTGTTGTCAAGGCATGGCAATTGTTCTACTCGTTCTTGCACAAGTGCCACTTCTGAAATAATTTATGAGAATTATACAGACAGATGTGTTCCCCAAGAGCTTGATGGATGATGGTGGACAAGCTTGGTTAGGACCTTCTTTCAGATGTGAATAACAATGAGCAGTTAAGACCCCAGGAAAATAAGAAAAGTTAGTGGGAAGTCACACTGAAATGCAGCACCCAAATTGCTGAAGCTTTGCGTGCTTTCCTATTTTATATTTTTTATGAATTTAGAAGAGTAATGGTACTGTCATATGAAGAGCAGGAATAGGCACTCCTGTGAGGTTACTAAATCAGAGCCAATGCTGCTACTGCAAACCATGAGAAAAATGCTTCATGAAGTCTGCACACTCTTTAAGTACTTCCAATGACTTCCTTCTTTGCAAGGATCTCCATATTTGTAATCTAACATTACCTAGCCTAACAACAATTATTTCTTCAAATTCAGTGATGGCATTGATCCATGGTTGTAAATAGGCTAGTGCAATGAAGCTTATTTTCACCGCAGGTTGCATGTTTTTATAATTCAACATTTCACATTTGTGGTGCTTCTGCATGTGCTTTAATATTTGTTGGGAATGTTACAGAGAAGTTTTATTAGAATAACAGTAATTTTAAAACTTATTTGCATCTTTAGGGTAAGTGGCAGTGTAGGTTGAGAAGCATCTATTATGTAATATAATAATACAGTCTTCTGTAATTCATTACAACACATTCTGCATCTACTTCCTACCAAATGAAATGTGTTTTTAGAATTTTGTTCAAGCATAATTATACAGGGAAGAGGCATAGAATAGAAAAGATGCAAGTTCTAAAAAGAGCTGTTTGTTTCAGAGAATATTTGATGTGCTTCACTAAACATTCTAAATATGGCAGCAGTCACATATGACTGAAAAGCAGAATATTCTGTATTTCCCAATTAGTTTTCTAGTCTGGTGTGGAACATGCTTTCTCAGAGTCACTGTGTATGTGACAGATAGGGATGGGATTGATATTAATTCTGAAACATAATCAATTTTGGTTGTCTTGTCTTGATAAGGAGAGATCATGAAATTAAGTTACTCTGCCTTACTTGAGAGGCTTAGATCATGTATCAATTTGCAATAAATATGTAACACTTGAATGAATCAATAAAAAATGCCTACTTAGAAAATAACTAAGAAGAGAGTATTTCTTTTTTTCTATTTTTCCTTGTCTTTTCCCTTGGTTGGAAGGAGACTGGCATACATGACAGAAAGTAGTATTAGAAATTGAAATACAACATCAATCAATTTAGGGTGGTTTAACAGCTCTTTTATTTCCTTTTCTCAAGGAACTTCTGTCTGTAGATAACTAACTCATGGGGACTAATCCAAATGAACCCCACCTGGCTTTAGCCAGGACAGCAGCACAGCCTGCATAAAATCTTCACAATTTTTTTTTTTTTAATTTAACTACCTCTTTCTCTAAGGATTTAGACAGACATTTTTCTTTTGGGGGAGAGGGGAAAGAGTGGGTTTTAGTGAGTTTTCTGTTATGTATCTGTACTGGTTTGTCACGGCCAGGTTTTGGGTAGCAGGGGCCACAAAGACTGCTCCTGTGAGGAGCTGCTGGAAGCTTCCACCACGGCCAGCAGAGCCAAACCCTGATGGCTCGGAAGATGGATATGCTGCTGGACAAAGCTGGGCCAATGAGAGAGGCTGGTAGCACCTCTGTGATGACATATTTAAGAAGAAAATCAAAACAAAGCTGTGGGGGTTTTGCTTCTAATCAGAGAAAAGGAGGAGATGAGAACATGTGAGGGAAACAACATGGTGGCACCAAGGTCAGGGGAGAAGGAGGGGCAGGAGGTGCTCCAGGTGCCAGAGCTGGGATTGCTCTGCAGGCCCAGGTGCAGCCCATGGTGAGGCAGCTGTGCCCCTGCAGCCCATGGAGGGCAGGGGGATGCTGAGATCCACCCACAGCCCACAGAGGGGACCCAAGCTGGGGCAGGGGGATGCCTGAGGGGAGGCTGTGAACTTGTGGGAGTCCCATGCTGGAACAGGCTCCTGGCAGGTTTCCTGGTAGGACTTCTGACTGCGTGGATGACCCACGCTGGAGCAGACTGTGCCTGAAGGACTGTACCCTGTGGGAGGGTGATCCAGGTTGCAGCAGTTTGTGGAGGACTGTGGGGTGGACTCATGGTAGAGCAGGGGAAGGACTCCTCTCTGTGAGCAGTGGAAGAAACAACCTGTGATGAATCTCCATTCCCATCTCCCTGCACTGCTGGGGTAGAAGGTAGAGGTGGGAAGGAGAGAGGAGTGCAAGGAAGGGCTTTTTAAAGCCTTATTTTCCTTCTCATTATCCTGCTCTGATTTTTTGAGTAATAAATTCAATTAATATCACTAATTGGAGTCTATTTTTGCCCACAATGGTATTTGGTGAGTGATCTCTCCGAGTCCTTATCTCAACTCACAAATCCTTTGTTGTATTTTCTCTCCTCTGTCCAGCTGTGGAGGGGAATGACAAGGTGGTTTTGGTGGGTGCCTGGAATCCAGCCAGGATCAACATACTACAGCTTCTCTCAGCTGAGATCTGGTTTAGAGAGTACTGCATCCAGCTCTGAGATCCTCAGCACAAGAAAGACATCAACATGTTGGAGCAATTCCAGAGGGGCCAGAAAGATATTTGGACCCCTTGTTTGAGGATAGGCTGAGAGAATGAAGCCTGGAAAAGAGAAGACTTCAAGGTGACCTAATTGCACCCATACAAGACCTGAAGGCAAACTATGGAGAAGATTAAGAGGGACTTTTCACAAGAACGTGTAGTCACAGGACAAGGGGAATGGATTAAACCTACAAGAGAGTGGGTTTAGATGAGATATTTGGAGGAAGTCAGTTCTTTGCAGTGCAGTTGGAGAGACACTGACACAGGTTGCCCAGAGAAGCTGTGGACGCTGCATCCCTGGAGGCATTCAAGGTCACACTGGGTGGAGCTCTGAGAGCCTGGCTTCTCCATGGCAGGGGAATTAGTATGAGATAATCAATCTTTAAGGTCTTTTCCAACCCAAATCTGTGATTCTATGATTCTGTGATTTTCCATTCACATCAATAAATAATAGAAAAATACAGCAGCTCTTGGGACATTGAAGAAAAGCTACAATTTCTGGCAATGAGCTATTAAAATCTAACAAGAGGATACAATCTACTAATCCAGCTATAGTATCTACTTCAACATAAAAACTTTTCAAGAGCCCCTTAAACTTGAATGCTCTAATGACAATGATGCACAAATCATGAACTACAAAAGTTTACCAATTCTTTTGCTTGTATGGGAAGTATCTATAATTCTCCTCTTCTAATAAGATTTTGATAAGGTTTTGATAGCATGAACAATCCTGAGCTAAAGGGTAGCAAGACATATTTTTCCTGAATATTTACTTGCTTTTACTATAGGAATATTCAGAGTATATTTGCTGGTGAGATCCCTCAAGTGCCAATTTCAAAGCTAATCATGAGCTCTGCAATTGTACAAATATCAAGAACACAAATTTATAGCTGAAGGTATATGTCTGAATTGTTCCTTCTCTATTTTAATTTTGCACATTATTTTCCATTCTCAAGTGGAATTTCAAGTTTTTTATAAAATCTGAGTTAAAAAAAGCAGCAATATCTCTGATTAAGGAATGTGCTATTGGGAACTACTTAACAAGCAAAGACTGAGTAAGAGCTCTACTCTTCCTCTATTTTGTGTTTCCTGAAAGCAGTACCACTTCTGATTCCAATCTCCCAGAGCCTTTTGAATTCCTGTTTCTTATGTATAATGGAGAATCTATATGTTCTACAGAAGATGTCTTACATAAACAAGCTCATAAAAAATGATGTATTTTTGTTGTTTTGTTCTTTAGCTTTTCTGTTATCAAGGATTTTTTAAATAAAAAGCTGCCTCCAATCTTTCTAATTTCTGTTGTTTTTTTTTGTTTTTTTTTTTTTTTTTTTTTAATTTCAGGTGCCACCACACTCTTTCTGATCACAGGTGCTTGAGGCATATGCTATGATATCATAAGGAAGATAAAAAGGGGTACATAAAGGGGTTAAGATAGCTAATGCTTGTATGCTACGAGTGCCCCACCCCTCCTTCATTTGCATTTAAGGCTTGTTGCTAAAACAAAGTATTGGTACATGTAATGAAGACTTCAATCATATTTCTATTTACATTGAGATCTTGTAACAAAAGACTGTATTATATGAAATATTTAAAGTGATTTAAAAATTATTGAGTATGCAAATGGTAAAAAATACAAAATATGTAAAAGGAACAATCTAGTTATTTCTGCAAAGTCAGGTCTGAATGGAGGTAATTACAGTCTTGAAAAAGACACAGGAGGGGTTAAAGTATTGGTTGTCTCTTCTTGCTGTCTCTTATGAATTATTGTGCAAAAGAAATCTGTAAGTTTATTTTAATGGTGTGTTTTGGATAACTTCCTATAAAAAATATATGGCCTTTGTGGTGCACTATATCATTAAGCTGTAGTATTTTACAGCAAGGATATTTTTGCGAGACCCAACCTGCAATTTAATCATAACTACAGTATTTCATTCTTAGTATATAAATACATTCTTTGTGAAACATGCAGTTGTAATTTAGAATTTTAAAAGGGCTGATTAAGTGCACACTGAAGTTAAAAATCTTTGTCTGCAAGCACTGGGCTTTACTGCCAAGTTAGGTAAAAATGTTTAAATCAAATAACATTTTTTTACATGTTGTGTTATTTAGGACTACTCTACATATTTTGGAACAATATTGTGGAAGAGACAGCAGATTTTTTGAAAGAGTCAGTATGCATCTGGGAGGGTCTCACATGACATATCTTTAGATGAACTGCTAGAAAAATAAAATGACAGTCCATAAATAGAAGCTGGCATGCTGCAGCAGAATAATAATTCTTCCCTTTGGTATTCTGGACAAAGAAGACAAAACCAATTCAATCTGCACTACACTGCATTATGGCATATTACATCCATTATTCCAAAAAAGCTTGATTAAAATGTAATTAATGAGATGCTAGCTTGCTATTAATGTCTCATGAATAAGATATTTTATATTGTTTACTGGTACATTGTTTTTGTTTGTAATGTGTATTGCAAATATACTTGATCAGTTTTATTGTATTTATTTACATTTTTTCCGCTTCCTACTTTTACTGGTAAATATATTTTATGTTCTCATCTTCACTATTTGAGATCCAACCTCTCTGACCAGTCTCAGAGAAAAGATGAGTCCAGAAGGCTGGATATTCTCCAAGAAGGAAATCCTAAAGGCTCAGGACCAGGCCATGCCCACCAGCTGGAAGACAAGATGTTGAGGAAGACTGGCCGAGCTGGTCAGAAGGTTTTGACTGGAAGTTGGGAATAAAAGGAGAGTATATGACCTTTGGAAGAAGGAGCATGCAGGAGGACTAAAATGATGTCATGAGCTTATGCAGGGAGAAAAACAGAGACCAAAGTCCAAATAGAAAATTGGACTAGTGCTGCAAAGACAATAAAAATATTTCTGTAAGTATTATAGAGACAAAAGGATGGCTAAGAAGAATCTTCATCCTTTTTTGCATGTAACAGCAAACATAGTGACAAAGGAGATGGAGGAAGAAGCTGGGTATTTAACAAAAGTCCTGCTTGAGCAATCTGATCTACTAGGAGATGACCCAGGGAGGGGATGTGAGTGTGGTCTGTCTTTAGTAAAGCTTTGTCATGTTTCCTACAGCATCCTCCTGGAGGAATTGTCTGCTTGTGGCTTGGGAAGGTGCACTCTTGTTACTGGGCTTGCAAGGGTTCCTCAGGGGTGATGAGATTGACGAGAATCTTGACTCCATGATCAGAAGGCTGGATTTATTAATTTATGGTATATATCACATTATTACTATGCTAAT
>JAXCLO010000001.1:102819461-102861424 GCA_035583995.1 Arremon aurantiirostris
AGATAACCATTGTTTACATTCTTTCTCTGGGGCCTCAGCTTCCCAGAAGAGGGAAAAATCCTAAAGAAAGGATTTTTATGAAAAGATGTCTGTGACACACTCTTCCCATGGTAAAAAGCTGTCTGGATGGCTGGGCCTAGGGAATGGAGGGGAACGGGGTTAGTCCAGCTGCTGACTGGTCACCAGTGGTGTTCCCCAGGGCTCAGCACTGAGGCTGCTTCTGTTTAACATCTTTATCAATGATCTGGGTGAGGGGATTGAGGTGAATGGGACAGAATGAGACAAGAAGAGCAGGGCACATATTAAAGGCCTGACAGAATCACAAAATTACAAAATGCTTTGGGTGAAAGGGAGCTCTAAAGGTCCTGTGGTCCAAACCCATGCCATGGGCAGGGACATCTTTCACCTGGATCAGAAATCTCAGTTGATTATGTGATTGATAAGATTCTGCATCTACTGATTGACAAATATGGGGGTGGCAGAGAACTCTGAAAACAGAATTGCACATGCTGAGCTCTTGGTGTTCGAGAATGCATAAATGTGGCTTAGTTTGTAATCAATATGCATTGTCCTTTATTTAAATACATCACTGACCTCTAGTACTATCATGTTAGAATATTTAATTTACAGAAAAAAATATAGAAGCTTTATACAAAAAAACCCCATAAATTGTAGAAGGTCTGTAATTCTGTAATTCAGGCAGAACAATCTTCAGAATACTGAGATATATAATATGAGAAGACTTTGATGTTGATTGGACAAATTCTTTTTGCTTATAATGAAGACTCCACATAGCTGAGGTAGCATCTTTAAAGCTAATTTTGGGAGGCCCCAAAATAGATTTTCCAATCATTATGAATTGCAATACTTTGTATAATTTATTGCTTTAAACCATTTTCACATACTATTTGTAGCTCTGAACTTGCAGTTGTTTTACTATCCTTTTTATCCAAATTATCTGAGGTCATATGATATAAGAAAATGATGGCTCAAAAATTGTTAAGTCTAGCAAAATATTTCCCCTAATTCTTTTCATTTGGGAAAACTTTTTTATGTAAATATGCCTCAGGATTTGGCCATGGTCCTCATACAATCATCATGAAGGCCAGAAAACCAAATTCTATTCTGTTCTTGGTACAATCAAAAAGGAAAAATTGACACATTCATATTTTAAGGATACTAAGTCCATTTGGAAATGGTATGTACAAATACCCTTCCTAAATTAATAATATCTAGTAATAATACCTTTCCATCTCAAATATGTATTAATTGTCACATACAGGAGTTTCAAAACTTTTTCTGTATCCTTTGATAAATGCTGACTCTTGACAGCTGAATTAGGAAGTGCTTTGCTAAAAGTTAGCTGGTTTTGAGAAGTGAGGTTTCTGATAAGCTGATTGTTCCATTAATATACTCTGCCTCCTACTTAATTCTCTTTTGACCATTGATTTACATCAAAAATTTGCTGATGGTTCAGAATTCTCCTCTTATACTTATGACTGGTAGAAGAATGTTGTACAACCTAGATCAGATTATTCATGAGAGAGAGAGATGAAATTCTTTTACATGAGAAACAGACTAGAAGAGTGTTACTATACTGCTGTTCTTACAGTGCTACATCATTATGACACCCAGACCTAAAGGACATGGCAGATGACATGGCAGATGATGAAGGCAGCTGTGTTAATGCACTGGGTGTGGGTGTCTGCGTAAAGAATATTTCAATTTGAATATTAAATTGATTGCTCAGTGCTTTAAAAATGCTTTACACGAAAGAAGCAGGTATTTTGATATGATCAGTTGTTGATGACAAATGAACAGTTCATTGCTGATGTGATTAATGGTGTCTGGCAAATCAAAACTTATATTTGATGTTGAATACATTTTTGTCCTTGCCCTTTCAGCAGCATAATTGGAGAATACTTAAATGTCAACTTACACTTAAATATAAGTCTGAACATTTAAAGTCATCTCATTTCATGCTTATTTGGCTTGGGAAAAAATTATTTACTGTGAAGCTTGAGAAATGGCCTAACAATACATAAAACATTTTTACAAACTGATATCAAAATTTAGCCTTTGAATAGGAATGAGCAGTTTGGCTGTTAAATGAAACTATGCCTAAAAATAAGTTGCCAGAGGGATCCTCAAGTGATAATTGTGTCTCCTTGTAGGAGAATGTTGAGTTTGTTCGAAGGTCTGTAATTCCAACCTGAGATCACATCAAGGAAACTTGATTGATAATGTCACTGCTGACCTTCTAGATCAAAGTATTCTGTGCAGGAACACAATTTAAAGGACATAAGATACATACAGCATCTTAAAAGGCTGGACAAAACTGAAGTGACCTGTCCCAGACTTTGCTGTTAAAGAAACAGAATAGGAGGAACAAAATGCCTTTTGGTTTCTTGACTGATGAGAGCAAAATTCACTTTTGCTGTGGTGGTGGTGGAGAAGGGATCTGTGGCAGGGTGGTGAGCAGAGTGGTAAGACAGCATGTGGAAATCTCTCCCTCGCTGTCTTAAGTTGTGCAAACGTCCCACTCTAAGAAATTGCTCTAAAGCACAGGTCTTTCCTTAAACATCACCCAGGAGAACTGAATTTATTTGCCTGACTCCTCAGCTGGCTGATGGACTTGATGCCAGATGAAAGCAGAGACATGAGGAAGGCTGAGTAAAGCTGGGTGCTCTAATGGCAGCAGCAGCCTAAGGCTGCCTGGAATCTGTGGCTGCCTGTGCTGCCCACACCCACCACACTTCTTACACAGCCACGGGTCTGTACAAATACACCTCTGTGTGGGCAGCATTAACTCCTTCTATAATATGCCCCAATTCAGAAGACTAAAGTAAGAACTAACAGCTATAGATGTTCCTTCCAGTGTTGGTTGGGTTTGATTTTTTTGTTTTGTTTTGGAATTTTTTGGTTTTGTTTTATGGGTTCTTTTGTTTATTTATCTGAAGTGTAAGAAAAAACACCCCCATTTTTGTATTAAGTGTCTTATTCATGCATTCTTTAGTAAGAATCAACAATTTTCCCAAGAGAAGATCTAAATTTGGTTTCTAAAAAATGGCGTATCATGTTCACTGATGCTTCTGAAATACCTAGACCAAACATCTTCTCTAAAGAATACACTGAGTGAAAAATACAGGGAAAATAGCAGAGGATTAAGAGTGGCACTAATATTAAATAAAGATTCTCAGATTTAGGTTAAGGTCAAGAATAATCCTTTCAAGGGTTTAGGTCATATTTGTCTGCTTTTGTTAAAATTTCAGTCGTCTGAGGCAGGGATCTGATGGACGAGAGTGGACAATTGGACTGATGTTGGAAAGGTCATCTTTCAGCAGCAGATTGTGGGCTTATCTTTCTAAATAACTATTTTAGTATTTGTGAATGTGCTTAAGAAATTGAAAGTTTAGGTTTTAAACAGTCAGTGGAAAACAAAATTAAGTAAACACTGGTTCTGACATAGCTGAATGCAAGTCTGAAGATTTTCTAGAAATAAATCCCAAATGAAGAGCCGTGGATGGACTGGGGAGATTAGACATTTGCTAGAAATTCAAGGCATCAATAAAAAAGGTGCTCTCAGGCTTAATAAGGCAGAACTACTGAAACAGCACCTTCAAATATACCAGAGTATATTTAGCAGTGCTTAATATTTTCAAGTTCATGATTTATTGGTTGAACCATAGTTGATGACATTTGTGCAGCTCAATAGCTGTTCAAATAATGGGAAGAATAGCAGCAGTTTTGTCTAGTAATAAAAGGATAAATTCATTCTGGTGTTGAAGCAGCTTTAAGGCTGAGCAATAATGGAAGAGGCACAGGACAACCTAGAATATCTGTGAAAGAGGCAGTGATGTTATAGATACAGCAATGGATTTGACTGCAATATCATGTAGAAGAATTGCCCTGCAGGACTGGTAATCTATTAAAAAAAGCAACTGCAGACATAAAAATTATGTGTAGGTTGTATTACTGCAAATATATTTTAAAGCTTTCTTTCCCAAAAGGAAAGCATTTCCAGAGAGATGGATGGGTAAAGAGCAGAGTGTTCAGCCCTGACAGGAATGCCACTGGTGCTTCCTCACTGCAGAGGCACACTTGGAAATGTTGCTCTCAAAGAGTATGAAATGTAAATGTAACATATTCTCTGCTAATTTTAATTTGACAAATCAGAACTGGGTCTTTGGGCTACCTTGTATGCTTTGAAGTTTCTTTTCCTCAAACCCACTTTCCTAATTTTTAACTATTGGAAACATATCATGCTCTCTCTCCCCCGCCTCCTCTCAAAGAGGCAAAGATATTGAAACACCTGAGACTGCTCTAATTAAAATTTTAATTATACAGAAAATTCTAATTAGTTAGAAGAATTCTGACAGTTTTCCCCTAGCTTATCAACTGACTGTTTCATGAAAGAAGTAATGTCAATTTTAGAAGTGGAACCTTGAATAACTAGACAGCAATGACAATGTAAAATCAGCCATTTTAACCAGCATGAAAAAAATAGCAACCCAGCTAGTGCACAGTTTGTACATGTTTACTGGATTTTCTTGTGCAATCTACACAGAGTTCAGATTGGTTTTCTCTCTAGTACACTGCTTGCAAGGCGCCTCTAGAGTTTTTGAAGTTGAGATGCTTTCTCCATATGGAATTCTGGGCCAGCATTTTGGGAAGTATAATGGTTCCCTAATGCATGCACAAGGAGAAAAGAAAGGGCCTTGAAAGCTCATTATGTACAAACTCATGACACTGCATATCCTATTGATCCCTGGCAGTAAAATTTAGAGCTCTGGTTTCAGGTCTGTAGAAGAAAGTATAATGCCACCGTGATTCATGGCAGATTTGTAACACCAATGACATTACCCTTAAGGGCAAAAAATTGTTCTAAACTGCATGCAGCCGTGAGACAGAAAGATGACAGAGGATATGACCAAAATTAATAGCAAGAACACTTTTTTTTTGGCATAAGCCAGATTTGAATGAATCTAATTTTTGTTTGTGCTGTGTTTGTTATTCTGTTCCTGATACTCTGTGGTATCTCTGACTCAAAACCTCTTGTATATGCTCATATGTTTGAGCTGTCTGAGTTGCCATCTCCGAAATTACATTTTATACTCATCGCAAAGCCCAAGGTTTCTCTGTGGAAAACTTACTGCCTCTGAAGCAGACTTGGCCTTTTGCTTGAGAGTCAATAGACACTCACCTGGGACATGGTGAGCATTTCACTTTTACCAGCAGAGGAGTTGTCCTCTTCTTGTACTCATGGAGATAAAGTAAGGGACTTTTACTGCATTTTCTTCAAAACATGGAAGGATACAATAAGAAAATCTTAAGATACTCTAAAAACTAAAAATTCAGAAATTATACATAATTTTATCAGAATATATAGTAATTGCATACACTTGTATTTTGTAATTACTCACAGACATAAAAAGGCACAGTTGTTTCCCTTCTCAAAGAGATACACAGGGCAAGAAAGGTTGAACTGATCATTATAATTAAAAAAAAACAAAACAAGGAAAACACTTCTAAGAGGAGATGAACTGTATTCAGGCAAAAAGAGTATACCTTTAAATTTTTAAGCCCTTGAAAAGGATTTTTTAATAGGAGTTTCATTCTGCCATTTATTATTACCATTACTACTACTATAACCTGGGCTACATTACAGTGTGCATGCAGGAAGGAAGGACAGAGAGAAATGTTATCTGAGACTTCTAGTACAGTTTGTCATCTTGAATCTTTTAGAAACTAAAACGGAATAAAAACAAAGCCAAAGAAATCTGATGAGAACTGTCCTTACTACTCTGTGAAGTTACACTAAATAATTTCTGATAACCTCCAATAGCTGAATTGACTTCCTCTCTTCCCCTCCAAATTGTTATTAAACTAATATATCAAAGAGTTTGGTAATATCTTATGGCCTTCTTGGACTTTCCTTTGTTAAGCACTTCCCTTTCTACATATTCATGATTCATGGTGGAGAAAACGGCTGCAAGCTTAATCCACTCTTATGATACATTCATTGAGGTTTGGGTAATCTTAAAGTACCTAAGAATCTGATACACTGATCTTAAAAAGTCAAAAAAACTTTCAAATTATTATGGATTCCTTGCCCTAATTTTCAAGGTAGATCCTGCTTTGTATTAAATGAGCAAATTCAACCCCAAAAATATCCTATAGTTAGATAATACATAGCCAAAATATCTTTCAATGAAACTGTTGAATCAAGATTTTGTTCATTCCATGTTTTGGTTATTCATTAATAAAATATTGTATGTTTGGATTGTCAAATCAAACTTTTCAATAAAAAACCCATAAACTTAAAGACTGTAAGAATAAATGTTAATAGCAAGAGGCAGGAACACTTGCTCCAGGAAAATATATCGTGGAAAAAATATTATTTGGATCAGATCTTAAAGTGAGCTGCAAATGTCCTGCACAAACCATTTTATTTCTTATTGATGTTTTAAATCTCCATGCAGCATTTTAGCACTCGCTAAAAATATAAATCCATAGCCGTAACCTGAACTCACTACGTGGTGTACTATATACCATGAAGTCTCCTAAAGGTGGCATTGTCTTTTCTTTCTTGTTTTGTTCCCCAGGGATTTTGTCCTGTGGAGTCAGATTTCATCATTCATAGCTAGATTTGATATTTCACTGACTACTCTATAGTATATTGTATAGTATTTTACTGTAGAATTAGTTCTGGAAGACTATTAAATACTTCCCATCAGAGAAAGATTTTTAAAATTAATATGGATATAAAATAGAATCATAGAAATATTTGGGTTAGAAGGAACCTTAAAGACCATTTATTTCTACCCCTCCTGCCATGGACAGGGACACCTTTCCCTAGACCAGGTTGTCCAGTGCTTCATCCAGCCTGGCCTTGAGCACTTCCAGGGATGGGGCATCCACAGCTTCCCTGTGCAACCTGTTCATGTGCCTCACCACCCTCACAGTAAAGAATTTCTGCCCAATATCTAATCCAAACCTGCCCTCTTTCAGTTTTAAGCCATTCACTCTTATCACCATCTGCTCTTGTAAAAAGTTCCTCTCCATCTTTTGATATATTATCATTAAGAATACCCCCCAAATTCACTGAATCAAATGACCTAGACATATTTTTTTCCTTGTTACTGCTTAAAGGTAACAACCATCTGCTTTAAAGCTGCAGACCCCAGTTTTCAAAATGGAACTTTTAAAAAGGCAGTCAGTAAACAACCATCACTTAATATATGAGCCTCCTGAAATACTCATGGTATATGTTGGGGAGTTTGTTTCACAAACAGGATGGGACTGCTGGGATACATTCCTTGAGCTTTTATTGCAGCATCAGCCTCATTACAAGCCTGAGACAATAAGAAGATGGCAAAAGCTCATGTACAGCCAGCAGCAGCCGAAGATTTCTTTGTTACAGAACATTCAAAAAACTTTCCAGCCAATAGCATATTGCTAAAGCTTACAGGCAGTTATTCTAGCCAATCACTAAAAGCACACGTACACCTGCTTCACACAATGCTTGCATGTCTTCTTTCTATTAACAATACACAGTGCTCCATTATTAAGCTTAAAGCCTTCTACTATCTTGCTAAGCATATTTTTCTGCAGTCTTAAGGCATATCTTAGCCAAGCCTAAAACTGAAGCTATTGTTTCATGTCTTTGCTTGCTATACTATTGTAACTTTTTCCACCTTCAGACTTTGCAGCTGCAGCTAGTTCCAATTTTCTCTGTTCTTTCTGTTTCTAAGGCCTGCTTTTCCAGCTTCCTGAAAATCCTCTTACCTTTACTATTTCCCATACTGGAATCTACTTACAGCACAATAGAACTTGTAGGAAAAGTAATATATTGCAGTTAATGCAGTACAAGCTGTTTCTGCAGTACTCTGTTGTTTGTTTTTTTAAAATTAAAGAGTAATATTTATTATTCCCTATACATTGTCAGTGTTTATACATTGTCATGATATGCAGCTTTGTCCTTGTATAGTTTTATAGTCTATGATCACTCAGAACAAGGAACTATATTTCAATTACACCAAAACCAAGGAAATATCTTTTTGGGTAAACAAACTTTTCCCCAAATTTTTACAATTTAGAAAAAATATTTTCTTTTAGTTTGAATCCTGAAACCTTTCAATGGGGCAAATAACAACATACTTCATGATAAGAGTACATTCAGGGTTCAATATATTTTTGTTGGATTCACAAATTAATAGTTTCTGAAAATTAACATTCAACGAGGCATATTCAAGAATTCTTAGTTACAGCAGAATATTTTAATCATGTTATGCATGCTATATTCATGTTCATTTCCAATTAAATTAGTAACATGTAATGAAAACCAAAGGAATTATTAAATCTCAGATATTGTTAAGTAGTCTATTCGTTTCCTGCAATAAACTTTCATTCTAGTGAATATTTTCTGGACTTCAGTTATTTGAAAAAGCCCTTTTCTGTAAAATTTTTCAAGTACCATTCTGTTTTCTTTCTCCCTCTTCTGTTAGGTCTCTTCTGTGTTCACAGAATATTTCAGTGTCTACTCATCCTGTGAGATGCAAGGCTATCTCATACTTGAATACGACAGGATCTATATTATAATCCTACAAAAGCAGATTTTTTCCAGAAAGGTTACCTTAGTAATGAACTTGAGGCAACAGGAATGGAGAATATACAGAAAATCAGAATAGCACATATATGTTAGATTAAAAAAAAATCTAGGCACTGTGAAGTGGGAGCAGATGAAAGGTGATTTTTAAAGAAAATGGTTAATGGTTTCCTTCAACAGTGCTGTTTGCTTGCTGCACATGTGCACTTTATTCATTATCTTTTAGGAAAGAATATTCTCATGCTACTTGTTACAGCTACAAAATGACATTGGTACTTTGTTAGCTTTAATTTCATCTGAAACAAGAATAATTAGCATTCTATAATCAGCTGTTGTATTTCATAAAAGCTGCTCAATGCCATATTAGATGTTAATAATCTGTGTGGTTGCTGATGTTCCTTCTACTGCATGGCTTTTCACTTAATGTCATGAGATAGTATTCAATAAAAGCAGTCACCAGAAGACATAAGCTGACATAACCATAATCAAAAAAATTAGGTAAATAGCAGCAGGGTGGTAATCATCCTTGGTTACTTAAACCAGGCAAAAAAATAATGCTTGACTAGATAGGTCTCCAAACCTGGTTCAGGATGACTTCAGGAAAGCAAAGGTCTCTTACCCTAATAGACAATTTGTGGTTAGAAGTTCCCTATGAAGAGACTGCACTGCTTATCAAGCATGCTTTTCTTCCTCTCTAGCTTGGAGAGATTCTATAAAAACAGGACACACTATTTAAAGCTGGTTTATTTTTTTTTTAGCCTTGCTGCTTATTATTCCTTAACCAGCCTAGTTCAACAGGAGGTCAGCAGGCTGGCCCAAGCCCAGGGGATGCTCTCTCCTTCAGCCTTCTACTGGATCCTTGGGATGGAGCCAGGAGGCTGTGGCTGCGTCTGGAGATGGCAACGAGCTGCTGCCTAAAGGGCAGTGCCAGGAGGGGCAGGGGGCAGTGAGAGCAGTCTGGTGACCCAGCTGCGGCCCAGCAGCTCCTGGGGCTGGGCAATTCTCCCTGCACTTGGCAGGAGCACTGCACTGGAACTCCCCAGCTGTAAAGATACCATTTACCATTCCTGCTGCTCTGAAGAAAAGAGTTTTGTCCAGAGGTAATATCAGGTCTTTGCTGGTTTTCTTGCCTGTGCTCCCTAGAGATGCTTCATCGTCATCTCCTTTATACAAAACTGGTACCTGTCCTGTCAACAATGAGTGATTCTGCTCACCTGGATGGAAATCTGAGCATGAGTGAAGAGGCTCTTGATCATTTCCAAGGATTGCAAAACTTTCGGATTTTGCAATTGCAAATAGTTCTAAATTTATATTGCACACATTATAAAATTAAGCAGTTACTCATAATGATGAAGCAGGGAAGGTCAAGAAAGTGAAAACTCACTTTCACTTCAACGAAGATCCTCATTCCAGGAATATCACTTTCCGTGAAAAATGGGGAAAAGAGAGAACATAAGGAGGAGGTGCTGAATATCTTAGCATCAGTGTAACCACTGCCAATGTAAATTTGAGCACAAGCCTCATCTTTGTTACAGGGGGAAGATGGAGCCAGGGGATAACATTTCCCAATAAAGTCTTGCCTAAACACTCACAGAAACAGGATTTTAAAAACCAAACAAATTCAATAATGTATTTACAAAAGGTGGGTCTTTCCTCTGCCTCCTGGCATGAAGGCCCTCACAACCTGGAGCATGTGAGGAGACTGTGCAGGAATCAGAATCTGACCTCTGTTCTTCTCATTGTCACATGAGAGAGGAGGAATCACAGCACGTTCTGTGGCATGGATGTAGGAGCTTCTCCTCAGCAGATCCATTCCACTGCCCAGCTGAAAGTGCCCTGCTGTTCATTTTCTCCCTCCTCCCTCTCCTTCCCAGCACTATGGGAGGTTCCCCCTTGGCTGCTGCTGTCAGAGCCAGTGCTGCTCTGTCTGGGCAGCCAGCAGGGGCCAAAAAGCACCAGGAGAATTTTGTCAGAGGCCCAGAAGCACCAGTGCTGGCAGGCAGAGAGGAGCACGCTTCCTTGGCTGAGTCTTAGTGACTCCTGGCCCTTCTGCTCCATCTCCTCCAGGATCCAAGCCATCTCCTGGGTTTCCTGCTCCTCATGCTATGCAAAAGCTCTTGTGTGACATTTTCTTTCTGGTCACCCATCCCCAGTACTCACGGCAGGATGCTCAGCACCATCAGGATTTGGGTGATGTTCCCAGCCATGGCCTGGAGGAGGAGGAGGGAAGGGACTCAGCAGGGCTGGGTGACAGAGAGGAGGCAGCTGGGACAGCAGGGAAAGGAGACACAAGGACCTGGGAATGTGTGTGAGAGGGGATGTGGAAGCTCAGGGATATCATGGCCAAGGTTGGTGAGCACTGTAGGGACGGGACCACATCGCAAAGCCCCTTGGACACTCACCATGGCTGACAGCTCTGGGCACCTTTCCACCCAGCTGGGGGCAGCCCAGGGTACTGCCCAGAGCCCCTCACCTCCCCTCAGCCTCAGAAACACCTTCTGGCCTGGCCCTTACTCTGCCCAGCCTTGCCCTTGCCTGCCCCACTCACCGCTGCTGGATGGTGGCACAGCTCTGTGACATGGTGTGTCTGATGTCTCTGGCATCAGAGCCACATGCTGACACCCCAGCTGGACAGCCATGGCCAGCACAGAATAATGCTTTGAACTCAGTCTTCTCTTCAGAAATCCTAAACCAGTCCTATTCCACTCAATAGATTGGTTTGTTTTTAACTTTTAAAAAAGTTATTATACCATAATAGACTAAATTTTAGAGTAGCTGCAGTTACTTTTATTCTTGGTAAAGGTGATGTTAAATCTTTCTAGCGCTTTATTTTAACTTTCTACCTTTCCCCTAGGAGAACAATCAAACTGTAAAACAAAATGGGTAACTACATTTTAAACTATGATTCCTCCTGAGGAATTCTGACATTTGACTAAAGGAAAGAGCCTTTGGTAAAATGTTGTTTGATTTACCCCTTGTAATCAGTTGCAGTTTCAAAACACTTGCAAAAAAAAAGGGGGATTTAGGGTTGTTATTAATGTTAAACTAAGGATAAAATTGATTCCCTGAAATTAATATCTGTGTTGTAAAATGACAATGAAAAAGAGAAGTGACACAGAGACCTAATGCAAACCCAGGGCATTTGGGTGGCACAGCACGGGGCCAGTTTGGGGGATAAGCAGGTTCTCACCTGCAGAGCAGAGGTATGTGATCCAGCTGTGTGGGTGTTCATGAGAAAGAGATCATTACTGAGTTTGGGCGCTGTAAATAGTGCTCACACCCTTCACTGGTAAACGTGGTGGAAAGAGAATGGAACAGAAAATAATGGAATAATTGGAGCATACTCAGATTTTCCCTGATCCTTCTCAATGTGTGCTTCTGTATAGACAACCAGGGTGGCATGCAATAAAATTGGTGATGTGAATTTCCATCTCTACTGAATGCAGGAACTAAAGATAAATTCCTAAATTCCTGGTGAATACATTGAGAAGCAGCACCATGGGACGGACATAAGCACAAATATTACTACACTGACAGTACAAAATATACTAATTTTCAGCCTATGTGTAACTGTATCTTTCTTGACACGCTGACTAGGGCTGGTCTGATGTCAGTCAGGTGCTTCAGTGCTTCTGTAAGCTAGCATGCATATTCACACCTTCCAGCAAAATTACTGTTAGGAAGTTATTAAGAAACTAATTGGGTTGTTACCCAGGAGGACAAGCCTGTGATGCTTATCACCAGATATTAAATTTCATCACAAGCTCTTAGCTTTGTCTGTAGTTCCCAGTTACAGTTGGTCTAGCAAATATAACTCAAGTGTAGGACATGACTAATAAAGTTATATTCCCCACTCCAAATTCCTGATGGAACTCTTGTAGATTTAAAGAAATAGTTAATCACGAGTTTTAGAGGTATATTTTTAATGCAACACTGTACAAGTTCTTTTGATGACTATCTTTTGGATGTCATCTTAATTCTTTCTTAGAGCTAAGAGGTATAATTTTAGACATCCTGTAGGAGAGTCACACCCTGCATCCACAGCAGAGGTCACAACTGCAGGTATTCAAGATATTACTGTTTTTCAGATGATGAAATTTCGTCATTTGCACAGATACCCTCCTAATTATTTACAGTTCATATTTTTAAACATGCAGACATCTTCAAGCAAAATGATTTCTGGTACTGAAGAGGCTTGATCTCTTATTCAGAAAGCATCTGAGAAATCTCTGCTTTCATCCTGAAATGGAAAATTATTACTTTATGTCCATATGTTATATTGATTTATTTTAATAGAAATCCCAGGACAGTCAGTTTTTCTTGCATTTATTTTCCTTGCTAGGCATTTGATTACTTTTATGGTAGCTTAAGAAGGCTATTCCAGCTCTGACTCAATGTTTTTCGAAGAAGAGTTTTTCTGTGGGGGTTGTTATATTCTACATTTTCTCCTCTAAGCTTCTCAGGTTCATGAAGCTGTTTATGTAGGCTGCATGGTTTTTAAGATTTTCCACAAAATTGCTCCCTTGTCCAATTCACTTCCTGCTGCACGAGGAACATGGCAAGTTGTAGGCATTGGCCATGCTAGCATGAACTTTTTGAGTGTCTCCTGGACTTTCCCCTTACTGTGCAGGCAACTGGGTACCTTAAATATGTATATTTAACAGAAAAGTTGTGCCTGGTATTTCTAACAGCTGATGCTAAGCAATGCCAAGAGCATTGTACAGAAGGAATGTAATCCATTTCCAATGCAGTAAGGTGAATATCAAGAATAAAGAAGTCACTGGTGTTAACAGGGAAAAGAATACTTGGTACTTGCTGCAATGTCATGCTGATCTGAAAGAGGATTTTTTTTTTTTTTACATTCATGACTTTGAGTGTTGCATTAAAAGGCTTAATTTGCTGGGCAATTGTTAACTGCTTTGCCTGCATATACAAGGTTTTGTTTTTTTTTTTTAAATTACATTGTGGTAAATAGTACTAAAATAGTTGGATAGCTGACAATGACATTTCTTGCAATAAATTTAAATAGTGATTATTTGATCTAATTTAATACTGGGCATCAGATCAAGAAAGTTTCTCCAGTATCCCACTGATTTGCAATGAGTGAAATGGAAAATATAAATATATTACAACAGAATAGCCATATGTGAATGTAGATTTACATTTATGTTTATTTTATCTTGATGGCATGGTATCAATCAAATTGGACATACTAATTAAGGACTTCTACATTATCAAAATTAAGCTGGATGTTACACCTATTCTGATTATCCTAGTTAGACTTAATCTGAAAAACTGCTGTATCTACTGTTGAGATACTGAGAAGAAATTGTTATTCTTGCTTGGTTGCTAAGAATTTAAATTTTCTTCTGACAGTTTATTTGTGGGGGAAAGCTGGGAAAGAGGAGTAAAATTGTTCCAAAGTAACAACTTGGTTTCTGATTTTTCTAGAAAACAGGTTTTTAATCAAAGTTATGGACAAACTTTTCAATATACATGACACCACATTTTGCAAAAGTTGACTTTTGATTCCTCAGTGTTAGAGGAATTATATTGAGGAATTACACCATTCTGGTATGAATCAGAATGTATAAATCCATATGCCACAAACTGACATTTGTGTCTATGGGGCTATCATGACTCTGATGGCAGAGTCACACCAGAAAGCTCACTTTTCAGTGGAAGTGTTGCATTTGTGCCCATGACACACAGCTTATTATATCTTTGCATTATAAGAAACTTTCTTAGAATTTCCATCCTTTTTTGAGTTAGTGTATGTTTGCTGTGCTATAATAAATCAAAGTAACTCATCCTTACTTTTAAACAAGAAATGGATTTTGTGGATCCCACTGATCTTCCTATTCACATCATGAAATGATATTCTGAAGAAAGGAAAACATCTGTACATATAGTTTTATTCTAGTTAAGCACTATCTGAATCCATAAGCCAAAGGATTCCAACGTGGTAGTCATAGTTCATTGA
Source organism: Arremon aurantiirostris (assembly GCA_035583995.1). Taxonomy (NCBI): domain Eukaryota; kingdom Metazoa; phylum Chordata; class Aves; order Passeriformes; family Passerellidae; genus Arremon; species Arremon aurantiirostris. The sequence continues at coordinate 102,834,053 of JAXCLO010000001.1, forward strand.
ACCCTTACATTAAGGGACAAATAGAGAGTTTTCTGGTGCAGTGAGCAATTGCTGCATCTCCTTCTGTGTTAGCTGGGATGCACTGTGCCAGAGACAGACACAGAGGGGTAGCAGGAAATTCTGGCCTGCCCTTGGAGCTGGAAAAAGCAGGCTGAGGGGGCAAAACTTGGAGCTCTTTTGCTGATGGCAAAATATTTCATTCATGCAAATACTGTTCTTGATAGAAAAGAATATGGGATGCTCAGACATGCATTCTCTAGCTGTGTAGATCTTCTATCTCTCTAGAAACCCTCTTCCCTGTAATCCATGGATTTTCTTCTTTCCATGCATTTACAATTACTGAAGATTAGTTATTCTGTGAGAAGAGTGCTGATAGAATGCATGAATACCCAGCTGTAAGAATTCCTGCAGTGGTCCAAGAATGCCTCCTCATCTATTTAAAGTCACTGACCAAAATAGAGTTGGAAAAAAAATCTCAATTTGTTCTATGTATTTTGTGTTTAGTATTCTGGTGTTATTGATTCTGCTCAGTATGCTTCAATTGAATGTTTTGTACACAGCACACAGTGTTTTGTCAGGTTCAATTACAGTGAGAAGTGTACAGTTAACATCTTTCATGGCTTGGTGGAAAGAATCATTGAAGAATAGGATGTCCTGAGTTTGAAGGGACCCACAAGGATCCTTGAAGTTCAACTTCTGGCCCTAAACAAGAGCATCCCAAAAGTCACACCATGCGCCTGAGAGCATTGTCCAAACACTTTTTGAGCTCTGTCAGGCTTGATGCTGTGACCACTTCCTAGGGGAACCTGTTCCAGTGCCCAAACACCCTCTGAGTGAAGAACCTTTTCCTACTCTCTGACCTAAACCTTGCCCGACACAGCTTCATGCCTTTCTGATCCTTTCATCTGTCACTGGTCACCTCAGAGAAGAGAACAGTGCTTGTCCCTTTTCCCTCATGAGGAAATTGTGACTGCAATGAGGTGTCCCCTCAGTCTCCTCTTCTCCAGGCTGAAGTGGCTAAGAAGTAACCTCAGCCACTCCTGATATGGCTTTCCCTAAAGACCCTTCCCCATCATTCTAGCTTTGTTTGACAGACTTTGCTGGCTGTGCTGATGACTGTGTTGTCTTGCAGGCTTTTTTTTCAATAACTGCAAGAATAATCTTCTTTATAGTTAATTTTCCCATAATTTTTCCATTCAAGAAAGGGCCCTGCATAACCAACAACTCCAAAAGCAAAGGTGCTACAGTCAGTAAATTGCTATCCAAGTGAAGTTTGAAATAACCAAAATACTCTCCATTCAAGTATTTTGGGTATATGATCTATATGTGCAACTGAGCATATCCCATGTGATGGAAAAACCACAGTTGTCCTTCTCAGCCAAATCTGTTGGATAAAACATTTGGGAATGCACAGCAGAGAGTCCCTGGCTCACACAGCTGATGGAGGCTCTGGTGCAACTTCAAATCACAATGAAATGACACAAGACCTGTACACTAAAGTGTTACCCTGCCCCAAAAAGAGACATAGGAGAATCTTATTTGTTACTGTAAAAGAATTAATCTGATGCAATGCACGGCCACATACAACAAAAAGGGGTTTGAAATAATTGCTTGCTAATAATCCTGTGTATAACACTCCTAACCTACCTTTTCCTTGAAAAATTGCCGCTGACACTGTTTCTGAAGGGTTGGATTAGGAGTTTTTATAGACTTCAGGATAGAAATTAATTTCCTCTATCTATATAGAGGAAAAAAGTATTTTTTTTTCTCTTAAAATGTATTTTAATATTTTAATATTTAAAAGGCTTTAAAACATTTGCATAAATCTACTATGTTTTAGGCACTTAAATAATTTGTCTTGTAGCTACACTAATTCTGTTAACATTTTTTAGACCCCCTTCTAATTAAAATAGACTGCCTGCTGAGTTCTCTGAAAAATACCATAATGAAGATGTTCACACAAAATCTGGAGAGAAAAGTTCTTAATTTCCTGTTTAAGAACATACTCATAAAGTTAAACCCTTTTTATATTTTCCATATAATTGAAGAAAATTACGAAGACATTTCATGTTCACACAGCTAAGTGTGGCTAGCTTCCTTCTCAACTACCTCCCCCCAACAGTAAGATAGATAATAATTTTAACTGGAATAATGGACACACAATCTTGTTTTGATGGCTTTAAAGAACCTGCAAACTTTGGTGTAAGTACAGTTTCATATTTTCCTTCTGACTTATGAAGGAAGAAATATAATAACACATTTTCCTTTCAGTGTTACTGCCAGCAATTTCTATCTGAAGTAACCCCATTAAAGAATCTTGAGTTACTTTAGGTTGTATAAGAAATAAGATCAGAAGCTATGCTGCTCTTTACAAACTGTATGAACCAGAAATGACGTTCCTGGATTTGAGGGAAAAAAGATTTCTAAGGCCTGTGTTCATACTTCTTGAAAAGCTTTCCAAAAGCAATTGATATACTTAAAGGCTGGACAATAAACCTTCCAGCTAAGAATCACAGGACTTGATTGCCTGGAGTCCACAATAAAGCTTTTTGAAGAAGTTCCACATAAAAAATCAACCTATAGATCCTGCTGATACAACAGTGATTTAAGATGCTCAGAACCAGCCTATGCACCCATTATTGTTACTGTTACAGCTTAAGAATTTGGCTGTTTTTCCCTGCCATTTCTCAAGCTTCTGCATGCTCCACTTGAAGTGATGTGTGATTTTTATTGGTGGGAGGGAAGCAGCTGCAGGCCTGTCTGTGTGCACACACACTCCTTGGGTGACACTTCAGGATCTGGTACTCCACCACTGAAGCTGGAGTCACATTGCTTCCTGTCATTCCTCCTCCTGAGCCACTTTTCCCCTAGGACACAAGAAAGCTGAGTAACAACCCATGCACTTCTCTGGCTTTTGTTGCGTACTCCACAGTTTTACTATTTTACTTCAAATATTTCCTGTAAATCATTTCAGTTACCGCTTAAACCTGTACCCCATTTTTTGCCTTTGCCAAGCAAATCTTATCTACTGACAAACTTCTCCAGTTTAGAAAATGCCATACAATCTCTCTGAAGAATCTATTGCTCTCCCATCTCTTTTCCAACTATTTCATATGCCTAATTAGAAAGACTTCCCTCTAAGTGGGAAGGTGCCAGGTTTTTTCACCAAATACTTATAAATGTTTTGCTTTAGTGAACTGATATGGAAAGTATATACTATGAAAACTAGTACTGCATAGAAAGATTTAAGAATTTGTTGCATTTCTTCTTCACTTTATTTCAGTGGACTGAAAACCAGCATCTTCTGAACTCCATGCTCTGTTGTGTGGAAAGCATGAAGAACTGGAAAGCTGAAAGAAATAAGAAGCAGTCGCTGAATTTTTGTCCTTCACAACTGTGCAGAGCAGAGAGGGATGTCAGAGCCCTGAGCATATGCCCCCTCCAGCAGTTTCAGGGCAGACCTAAGTGATGGTGTGGGAGTTCCATTTTGTGAAAAGTGTTCTTCAAGAAAATTCTGCTGGTAAGGTCTCAGCAGGAGCTGTCCATCTTCTCTTAGGAGCTGCTTTTAAGCTGTGGCTCTCCCCTCATACTGTACTAGAGCTGCATTCCAGCTGTGATGCAGGTATGCCATTCTTAGCCATGTGTGCTGCTGATTTGGGCTGTACAGGTGACCTGCAGATGTGCCATGGTGACCTGACCTGGCACACCCTGTGGACTTGCTCTGGGCTTTGGGCAGGCCCCAGCAGCCCCAGTCTCTGCTGGCTTTACTGAGAGCTGCTGGTGGGAAGTGAGGCCAGTGCATCTGCTCTTAGTCCTGCTCCCATGTTCCACCTCCCCTGCAAAGCAGGCTGCCCCTGTGGCTCCCTGTGAGTAGGAATAAGTTGAAAAGTTAATTCCCACCACAGATAAAAAAAAAAATAATCTGTGTATTCTGGGCATGTTTAAATGTACCGTATCAAATGCAGTATTTTCTTTAATAAAAACCTAAAACAGTTGTACTGTGTGGGACATGGTAGCATGCAGTGCTCTAGGTAGCAGGTATGCAAAACTCCAGCTCTTTGCTGTGTATGGCCACTTGTCTTTTAGACTGCAGCAAAATGTTGGTCCCTTCTAAATGGTTTTTGATGCAATTTTTTGTATTATTTTTGTAATATTTTGTATTATCAGCTTCTCAGTTTGATAATATCAATGCCATATAACTGCCACAACAAACTGATACTAATATGCTGCTAGAGTGTCTATTGAGTTTCAGGAGTTACAAATGATATGTTTTCCTTACTTTTTAAAAGTTTTATTTATTTTGTTCTGGTTGGTGTGAGTGTGTGGATGGAGAAAGAGTTTTGTTTTCTGTGAATTGCCCACATTCTGTCTGTCCATCCCAGTACCAAATGCATAAATAACTTTATAGGCTTGGTACTCATAAGACTATGACTCTGTTTGCATGAATTTTGACATATTATTAAAATATTGTAAAGATACAGAATTCAGAAAATAAACAAATTAAATTTCTTTGAAATGAGGAAATATGTGATGGAACCTATTAATATGTAGATACTGAACTGCACAGTGATAATGTATGGGTAAGAGAACTAATGTTTTAAGCACATGTGTAATTAGTATGCAGAAGGAGTATGCAGAATATAAATAGGCAGTGACCTTAATGTTTGAAAGCCAGCTATAGCCTGTCTGTATCAGTGGAGAGAGGCCAGGAATGGATTTCCCAAGCCATGGAGTCTGGTTCTCTGACATCATAATGGCGCACATAAAAGAAACTCTTTACTCATCTTATGAGAAGAGAGTGTGAAAGAAATTGTGCTTTTAATGAACCTTATTGCTATCTTTGTATGTAAAATTGCCTCATCTCTCAATAAGAAGATATGACTTTGTGGTACATATCACTTGGCATCAGAAACAAATTCTTCAAGCTCTGTTCTTGGTCAGAGGGAGAGGTTCCAGCTGCCAAATATCCCCTATCTTGGTTATCAAGACAGAGCAAGTTTAGACACTATCTTCACTTTTGTGTCCATCAAACAGATCTCAGAGACAGTTTAGGAGAAAGGGGGATCACCAGACTACAACTTCAGTCCAGGTTTAAATGATGTGCTTTCACAGCTCACCTGGCCTGGCAGAAGGAAGGGTTTCTACCTTACACAGGTGGGGAAGCTCTGAAGGAATCCAAAGAATCCATAGCATAGAAAGTGGCTTGTCTTCCAACCATTCATTAGATTTGCACTGCCAGTGACTTACTTATTTTATTTGGAATAAACTTATAAAATTTTTATTACAATTTTAACAAGATACTGCTGAAAAAGAAGCTGAAATTTATTTTATGCAAGGCTCAAAAGTATAAAACCCAGTTAACAGACATTTCTAAAGTTTTGATCGATACAATTCTAGCTGTGAAACATTAAGATATTCAAAGACTTGAGAAGAAACTATACACTATTTGGAGATTTTGTAATTTAAAATTCTTGATAGGCTCCTAAAAATAAGAGATCCTGCAACTTCCGAGCTTTCATAAAAAGAGAATTATACACCAGTGTGAGGTCTAGAGCAGGTCTAGGAAAGGCTGAGTATAAGTAGAGAAATAATGGCATAAAATTAATTAAGGGAATACTATTTTACAAAATATGATTATTATTTTGACAAATTCATAAATAAGATGGCCTGACTTAAAATTGACTATGGCTAGACAATAAATAGAACTTTAGCATATCCCATGCAATAATTATGCATGCTAGATGTATAATTCAGATGCCCATAAGTGGCATTCAAAATGAAATGTGTCTTTGAAGTATGTGGAAGAATTTGTCTTGGATTTAAGAGATGCCTAAGACAATTTAGATTTAGGACTTCTAGACATGCCATCCTCTAAGGAGCAAATACTCTCTGGTGTTGCCTTTCCCATGTTAGGCTGTGGATATGAAGATCTGGGATGTGCAGCACTCACATTAAGGTTCCTGTCATTGACTGCCTCTGTGTTGGGACAGCCTGGCAATAGTTTTCACAGCCATGAAGCAGGGAACAGGGATAATTTTTTGAGAACATTGTAATAATTACATAACCCTTCAAGTGCTGTTGTGCAGAATGCAAAGGCAAGCCCCTGGTTTGGGCACAAGCCTTGTCTAATTTTTGACTGGCACATTGTCATGAGTCATGGGTGAGAGCACAAAGAAATAGAAAAAGGAGAGAGTGTGAACTAAGCCGCTGCAGTGGATCAGGCACAGAGAGTGACAGAGAATGAGATCAGGCTGGTGTCTGGCCACTTGTGGGGCTCTGCAGAGCTCCATCTTGTCATAAATGGAGCTCTGTCTTCATAAATGACTTGGAAACAGGACTCAAAGGAGTACTAAATTTGACAACAACACCAAATTGGGAGGAGCTGTTGGCTCCCTCAAGAGCAGAGAGGCCCTGCAGAGAGACCTGGACAATTTAGAGAGGTGGGCAATCAGCAACCGTGTGAAGTTTGGCAAGGGCAATCCACATGAGCACAGGCACATTCAGTGCTGCATTGAGGAACTTTAGTTCTTAAAGGTCTATCTTTTAACTACTTAAAAAATATTTTCTTATCTGTATTTTTGTGGCTTTAATGATTGTAATATTTCTGAAGTTTTTAGACTGTCATATCCTTGAAACTTTGGCCTCTAAATTTTTGCAGAACATAGCTGTTCTTGTGCTGTGACCTTTGTAGATCTCCTTCAGCTCTTAAACGCCTGAGGCTGTCTCTGGACAAATTCAACCTTCTGAGGAAGCACAGATTTCCAGATCAATAACATCTTTCATTGTATTGAATCCAGGAAATGTAGCAAAGCTCTAGGGATGCCATTTGATCTGGATCACAACTAAATACCATATTGGTATAGCCCAATGAAGGGAATCTGTCAGGCTTTGTACTGCTCTACATCTAGCAATGTTTAATAGGATCTACTGTGAACTTCATATGTAGTCTATAAAACTCAAGCACAAATGTTTATCATGGTATTTTCTTTGGGAAAAACACTCCAATAGTTCAGTGAAGACTGAATTCCAGTATTAGAGGAAGAATTTCTAAGTTAAGACCAGGAAATCTGATGTTGGGCAGAAACTCAGACAATGAATCTGAATAAATTAAAAAAGAGTAATTAAAATAAAAATATTTATGTGAAGTGCCATACTTCTATGTCAGGTTGCACCTGTTTTTGATTTGGGAAAAAATCTATTCTGGGTACGTGGAAGGAACACAGAGGTGGTGTTCCCTCAGCTGGACAATGGGTTTTGAAAATGGAATATGAAAGGAAACTTAATGAACACTGAAAAGTAAATGTTTCTGAAACTTGCTTCTTACCAATAATTGGTTATTTGGACAGAAAAAAAAAAAACCAAAAAACCAACCCAAACTAAAAAGCAAGAAAATATTTGCAGAGATTGTAAACTAGCACAAAGGAATAGATGTCTTATAATTTGCTATTGAAACCAGAAGTTTTCACTTTTAATGACTTTATTGTATGAATATACAATATGAGATCTGCCCAATTTTTTAGTCTTTTGTGCCATCCACTCTTTTCTGCATATCTTCATTTTGTTTATAGTGATGGGGGGAAGCTGGAGGGGAAGCTGCATGAGGAGCTGTTGAAATCACTTGACATCTGTTCAGCCTGGAGGAGACTGAGGGGAGACCTCAGTGCAGTCACAGCTTCCTCATGAGGGGAAGGGGAAGGGCAGGCTCTGATCTCTGCTCTGTGATAACCAGTGACAGGACCCAGGGAATGGCCTGAAGTTGTGTCAGGGGAGGTTTGGGTTGGGTATCAGCAAAAAGGTTCTTCACCCAGAGGGTGGTTGGGCACTGGGACAGGCTCCCCAGGGAAGTGATCACAGCACCAAACCCGACAGAGTTCCAGAAACATTTGGGCAACGCTCTCAGGAATATGGTGGGATTCTTGAGCATCATGAGTGGGGCCAGGACTTCAACTGGATCTCTTCCAACTCAGAATATTCTGTGATTGTGCGATTCCAGATGGTGTGATTATTAAATTCAATGGCTACTTGTCTTTCCTCCAATAAACCATTGGCATGCTGGACTCACTGCTGTAAAATCTAATGTGCATTATCATGATTTCCCAGTCCAACAAAATTTTCTATTTTGAAAGGGAGATTTTTTTTGACCACAGTATTAGGCTACTGTTCTATGTGGAACAGACTAGGCTCAAGGAGTCATATTTAAATTATCAGTAGACTCACCTCATTTCTTCAGAACAGGGAGATACCTTTTCATTGGCATATTAATAAAATTCAGTGCATGTAGCTGGCTATCAGTGAAGCAGCTGATTGTCTCCACCATTGCTGGCAGATTGTTCTGTTTTGCAGCATGAAAGTATAAATCCTTCACCCTCAGGAGGAGATAGGGTGGCATTTGATAGAAATGGACGTGTCTAAAACAGTTATACCTGAAATTATCCAAAACTGCACTTTTAGAAAAGCTAATCTCCAAGAATTGACAGTTCTCTCAATGAATTTTATGCCTACAAAAGTATATATGTTTTGCTACCTCCATCACTAGCATTGAGAGAATACATTAGACTGATCTGCATTTATTCATTATTCATTCCCTACTCTAAGATCACCATGGACTCACCATACTTTAAATAAATAAGTTAACCAACAGAATGTTGAAACTGAATTTCAGTTTCACATAGAAATGAAATTCTGAAAGAAAATAAAATCAAAGAAATGTAATTAACTTGTTTAAACATCTTTTCTCCATTTTGGAGCAGAGTGGTGGCCTTTATACAATTTTTGCATCCTAAACTTTGTAATGCTTTGGAAGTAGAAGTCAGGATCTGGTTCCTAAAACTTTAGATGAATTTTGTGGGTATCCAGCCATAAAGATGGTTCATTCTTTGAAAGCCAAGACTGAACCTTGAACCTTGATCCAGAGATGGCTCCTCCTATCTGCACGGTTTTGAAGAAATCTGTATTTAGAAATAGAGTTTTGCAAAGGTTTATAGCTTCACATATGAATTTACTGTTCAAATGCAGACTGGATGGCAAAGGTCTGTATGAATGAGCAAGTCAACTGACAAGAGAACCAAATGTCTCAAGTACAGAGAGTTGGTGAATATCACTTTCAGCAGATGAGGTGTGACAGTTTATGACTGTTTGCTTACTACACTCGGGAACTTGAAAACAGATTAACAATTGGTTTTGAGTGCATGTCTGTGTTCTGCATCCATTTAAATAAAGCATACACTTCTCCTAGGTCTTCATATTTATATGTTAGGATCCTGTTTCTGGCAGTGCCACATTTAAATGCAGTGAAGCCACTTGTTGGCTATATCACCAGAACAGTTCTACGTAGAATTCCGATGGTTGAGTCCTAAACAGTTCTACACTATATATTTTATATTAATATCTTCTGATAAGACTTATGAAACACAGCTCTCCCTAACTGATAATTCAAGAAGCTGAACTTCTATTTTTCTTTATAAATTTCTGCACTCTCCAAAGGAGCTGATTGGACTTTTGCCAGTTGCCCCTCTGAGGTTATGTTGCCTGCATATATTGCTGCCACAACTGATTACCACGGGAATGAATGTAATGTCAAGTATTAGTGTCAATAGTATCTGTACAGGAAATAACCAATGATTTTAAATACACTATTTTCTAAATATTAATAGTTCTTTTTGCATTTTAAAACACATGAAAAGCAAACACTAATTATCCTATTTACAAGCATAAGGTTATTCAAATACAGAAGATTAAGCTTTAGCTTAGCTTTCTCTTTCTTTTCATTGAATACAAGACATTGGAAGAAAGGAAGTAAACAAGGTACAGCAGCTAAAAGCAATAAGGACATATGGCATTTAACCATTCTAATAGATATTCCCAGTTAATAACCCATGCAGGTACATTTATTCAGCATTCTACTGATGAACAACTAGAAGAAAAAAAAAGAATATTTGAAAAATTAATTTGGTTTTGGGCAGTATTTTTTCACTTTTGAGTTTTATTTCCCATCTATCATACAAAAAATTAATATCAAGGTTATCCTCCTGATATTAGTGTTGTTGCTCCTTGCTTGCATTGGGGCTGCTACTTAGGAGCAGGCTTCCTTTGGTCTCCTTTGATTTCTAGCTGGAGCACTGTAAGTGCAGCCAGTTTAAAACAGCTTCCTTTGGCAATGGCATGACATTTTCCAGCAACTCATTATAAAAGCTTTAAGAATCCTTTTTCCCCCACCTTTCCTTTCTTGACTCATGTTCTGTGTTGTAGATAATTGTGGATGACTTACATTTTCCAGGTACTACATTAAAGTTGCAAAATTTATTTTATAAGCTGAGAAAAGTATTTTAAAAAGAAAATAAATATGCAAAATTATATTTTTGTGTTTAGGATCTCTTCAGTATCTAATCCTGTTCCACTTCAGTGTCTAATCTTGTTCCATATACTCTGTATATAAGATTGATACTATAAACAAATATTGGAGTTAGAATATGGAGGGAGGTACAATAAAATTGGAAAAAATATCCATATTGTCTTTGCTATTTTTTAAGACTATTGTCATTGAATAATACATGCAGTTCATCTTCATTGTCAGTTATCATCCTATGGATAAGTAATACACATATTGTGTTCTCAAATAAAAACTCATTCTGGGTAGTTTTAGTGTCTGCTCTGAAGGGAGGCTTGTCTGAAGTGCCTGTATCTGGACACAAGAAGTGCTGGAAGCCTGTGTGCAGTCGCAGGGTTATGCTGTGACAGTGCCATGGGAACCCTGGTGGGTACAGGGTGTCTGAAAGGGATGAGCATAAAAGTAGGAAGGAAAGTTGTGTGTCACAGACATATTTTGTGAAAAATCCTTTCCTTAGGTTTTTTGCCTCCTGAGAAACTGAGAGGCCTCAGGAACAAAATGTAAACAATGGTTATCTGCTGCTGTGGAATTCAAGAGGTGGATCTATGATTGGCTCATGTGGTTGTTTCTAATTAATGGCCAATCACAGTCAGCTGGCTCGGACTCTAAGTCACAAGCCTTTGTTATTAATTCCTTTTCTATTCTTAGCTGGCCTTCTGATGAAATATTTTCTTTTATTCTTTTAGTATAGTTTTAATATAATATATATAATAACATAATAAATCAAGCCTTCTGAAACATGGAGAAAGATCCTTGTCTCTTCCCTCATCCTCAGACCCCTGTGAACACCCTCACAGTTGTGCTCTGTGGAAAGGCAGGGCTTGGCTGCACTGAGCTCCAATGACAGACAGGAGACATGTGGGTCGAGATCTGACCAAGAGTGGTGTCATCGCTGGGATATGGGCAAGCTGCCTGCAGTGGGTTTGGGTTTCCACCAACAATTAGTGGAAGGGTCTTTGTGGGATGTGACACCCACTCTACTGCCTTGCAAGAGTGCAGCAAGGCTTTGTGCAGCAATCTTGTGTTGGTGACATTCCCTAATGAAAAGGGGGTGGAGGGGCTGAACAGGAATCACAATCTCTTTTCCTGGTGCTCACAACCAAGGAGGAATGACAGAAGTGGTCACAGAGGAGGAAGATTGCAGCAGCCAGGAAATGGTGGTGTTTAAGCCCCAGAGGAGAAGTGGGCAGTAATTATCAGAGTTAGGGCTCCAAGCTGTGGGATATTAGACTCTGTGCTATGCTAGGCAAAATACCTGCAGGGAAACTGACCAAGGGGAAGAGTACACAGGAAAGCGGTTTGTTTTTTAACAAAAACTAATTTGAAGGTTAAGAAAAAATTATCCTGGTGGGAACAAGCACCAGCAAAGATCATAGGCATACATTGCACTGATACTTGGGGTAAAATCAGAAAGGATGGTCAGCATCACCTGAGTTTCTGGAAAGATCATAAAGCACATTTTCACAAAATTAATTTCCAAATATGTGTGGGGCAGAGAGACAGCCAGCTTATATTTACCAATGAGAATTCTTTTTCATACAACATGGTGAGCTGCTACTATGAAAAATATTGTATGGATGTGACAGTAGAAGTGGCCATGAAGTATATGCTTCATACTGCTTGTAACCAATGATATATTCCTGTTCAAATGAAGACCATCTGACACAATAAATAGTTTAAAATATTTTTAATAAATTATCATGGAATATTTAAAAAATAAAAATTCAAATTTCAGCTGAACTTTATGTTTCCACTTTAATAAAAATCTCTTAATGTGAAGTTTAAAAAAGAAACTACAACTAGATACTATCACAGAACTAGATACTATTACAACCCACTTTGTTTTGTCTCAGAAATTAGAGAATATTTTCTTACCCAAATGTTTCTCATTAATGGCATATTCTTACAAATTATAAAAGTGACAACATTAATAAATGATGAAATAAATACCTAAAATAATAAATAATCTTTTCCCCAATAATTTTTAACTTCTTCTCCAGTGATGCTAGCAGCTTCTTAGCTCTGATTCTGAGGTATTTTCCTCAGGTATATCTGAGAAAATTAGATCAGTTTGAGCATGGAGTTCCATCATGAAGAGTCAGATAAAATGCAAGCTTCCTTGTCCTCTGTAGGACTAAAAACTTTTCCTCCAGCTTTGATCATTGGGGTAGTGATATAAAAACGAGTAAGCTTTAACTGGAAAAACACAGAATGGACTCCACAAGTGCCAGAGGGAGATTCAGAAAATGGAATTATTATCTGAACTGCCAAATATGTGATATTTTTCAGCATTTACTTTTGGAATAGGCTTTAAACCTGACAAATATGTTTATTGACAGATGCTTCAGCAAGGCACCACAGTTACTTTACTTACAGACTTGAGTTATACACATGATTATATTCATGATTTCTATTTTTACAGTGACTTTGAAGAACAATGAAGAATAAGCTGTTGTTGTGCTTAGCACAAGAAACTTCTGCAATATTACTCCAGAAAGAATAAAAAGGAGAGCTTTATGGGCAGCTCTCAGGAACAGCTGGCTTTCAAGTAAATTTTGCAATATTAACTAGAAACTGAAGAAGAGAAAATGTAAATCTGTGACAAAATGTTTCCTGAGGTCTATTCTGTAGATTTTATAATGTAGAGTGGCTTATATGGAGAAAAAAATTTCATAATGAGCAAAGACAGTTGTCAAAAAAGGAATTCTCAGGTGTTTCAATTTTGTTCCTTTTCCTCTCCTTAAATAGCAGTGCTCTCCTAGTATAAATGTAAAGAACTGTAACCTATTATGTGAATCAAACCCATTAGTAGGCAAATGCAGACAGCCCATTTCCACAGATAAGAAATCCCATTTAAAAAAATTGCTATTTTTTTCTGTATTTTTATATGCTCTTTTGCATTTGTGTCCATGTTAAGTCTGAACCTGCACTGAGTGCTTAAAATTACTTAAATGTTGTTGTCAGGAATTCCACTCATTAATTCAGGTGTTTGTGAATGTCTTCCATTGCACTAGTGCATATCTACCAGAAATTAGGGAAAACCATTTTATTTCCTGGGTTAGCTTTAATTTTCTTAATAGAAGAGTAAGAAATTATTAAAAAGAAGAAAAAAAAAGTTTTCAACTTGTTTCATAATCTTCTTTAGTCTGTGAGTGGTTTTTTTGCATAGTATCTTGCACTCCAGTATTTTCACACATTTTCTGTTTTCAAGATGTGTTTTTATTCCTCTATTTGTTTTGCAGTTTTCTCCTGACTATATGCAGGTTTGAGTTTCTAATGGTTGGCTGAAGATGCCTGGCCAGAATGATCATTCCTTTGGTTTTGCAGCTTTATTAGCAAATGAACAGCAAACAAGAACAAACCCACAAATACTCTAAAATGGCGATAAAAGGCAAAATTTGGCAGGTGGTACTCTAAATTCTCATGATCTCTTGGTCCATCTAATGCATCCAGCTTGCAATAAGTCTGCAGGTTGCTTTAAATTAAATGGAAGAACAGGTTCCCTGACAGTAAATCAAAGTATTTTGCTCTAGATTTAGATTTTAGCCTTTGCTTTAGACTTACTCTGCAGTGCTTCTTGATTTCCCCCAGTTATCCAGACTAGGGAGCTGGCTAGTCTGTATGGCAGATCTACCTTAAATCAGGCTGTGGATGAGGAGAGAGGCCAATGTGTGCCCAGGACTCATTTTTCAGGAGGCAAGGAGTAGTTAATTAATGTAATCATATCTCTTGCTTGAATGTAGCCTTAATGGTACCCCCAATGATTCTGCTTTGCATTCTTTTGTAAAGCCTGAAACATTGTCCTTGTTATACAGAATTGGAATTTTGCAGAGAATTCAAATTTTTCTAATGAGAACATTTTAGCAAAGGGCGATCTGGAGAAATACAGAGCTCCATTGGAGCAGTGCTGGTCCATACCAGCAGGCAGTCTGTGAGTCCTGCAAGTCAGAGTGGCTTAGGGGCAGCACCCTGGCTACAAGGTGCCACCAAGTTTATTGACAAACTGGGCAGATTTTCTGCTGCAAAAAGCCCACAGGTTGAAACCCAGAGTACAGGAAAAAAGCAAGAGAACATGTCATGGCATAAGGCCACTTCCCCTCTCCCGTCAGGATCAGATGTATAGTGATTCTTCACCCTGAATCTTTCACCATGTTTCTTTATCTTCCTTGTTTTTTTTTTTTTTCCTACTTGAGCTCTTTATAAAAAGAGTTGCAAAGATATACTCTATGATGTGATAAAAAGATATTGGTCATAAAAGAGGAACTTAGATTTAGGAGATGAAGAGTGTCTATTAAATGAGAAAACTGGGAATATGAAGATAAACACTTGTTTTCTTAATATCCAACAGCATCTTCACCTATACTCAGAAGAGAAAAGTAATTAAATGGACAAGAACTGTCTAAAGCCAAAGGCTCTACGTTGCTTTTCCTTCTTCTGACTCCTTCGTTTAAAAAATGCTCTGCTCTGAATACAGAGATTAATAAAAAGCTCAAGATAGAGATTAACATTTTGTTCAATATTCATTGTTTCACCTGATATAAAGTGGAAATTAGAAGCACTTTGTTAAATGGACTGAAAATTTGAAAGGTTGTGTAATTTCACTGTACCTTCTATGAGTGGCTCTTAAATATTAATCTGAAAAGCTGTTTTGTATCTGCCAAAAGCACTTTGTCCTCATGGATACCTGTGGACCTTCCAGTCCAACAATACATGGTGACTATATCTTGCCCTCTCCTCTCCTCTTTCCTTATATTCCATGTAGAAAGGTAAAGGTAAAATATTCCATGTAAAAGGTACTCTGTTTTGCATAGTCTTCTTTCTTTCAAACAATTTCATTCCAAGTGTTACTAGTACATTTATTTCTTGTTGCAGATTCTTCAAAGGGTATTTCCTTTTTCTGTATGTAGTGGACAGGGAGTAGCTGATGTAAATAAAATTAGAAGATGTCAAAATATGTCCACTATGTCAAATAAAAAAATTAACTTTTCATGAGAGTTGATTTTTATTACCTTATTTAAAGGTCAGCTTTACCTTAGTTTCCACTAGTGGATTGAAAAACCTCACAACTATCACAAGGGGATAATGCCTTTTAGAAATGCTGTTGGCATTGCTTCACGTCCTCAGAGTCTATATTGCTGTGCTAGTATTCTTTTTTTTTTTTTCCTTCATTTAAGCTGAACATATACCCAGTTCAAATAATGGTGTTGAGCAATGATCTTCAGCATGGCATCTCGCATCAATTTCAGGCACACATTTTAGGAGTTTATTTCCCTGAGCAGCCCCATAGCTGTCTATCACTCTTACCCTGTAGCTAGTAGTGAAGCTCACTGCTGGGAGCAGTTGCTCCAGTTTTGCATCTTGTTCTTATCAACATCTGAATCTTTACTTTGATGAGATGAACTGCTTATGTCTTTCTGAGCAAGCCAATCTAGACATTCCCAATGCTTTATTGAGATCTTTGTTTTTGAAACGATTTTGAGTGTCTGGGAAATAGCAACCAGCTACAGGACACTGTTTTGTATTTTTTTTGATAACCAAGAAATGTTAAATTATATATATTTTTTTTTTGTTCTTGTAGTTCTCTGTGGAAGAGGAGAGCAAAAGTACATAATCAGAAAACTGTAGCAGCTGCACTCTCTCCTGCTTGATTTGCCTCTGGAAAGAGACAGTGGGTTCAGGAGATGTACATTAAATACATCCTTCAGGTATGGTGTTCTGAGGAGTGGGCTAAGACTAAAAATAGAGTTTTAAACAGATTATCCTATGTCGGTCCCTGAGATCATCGCCCCAGATTTGACAAAGAAAAGGGTTAAGAGAGAAAATTTCTGTGTTGGAATTTTGGTACACTAGTGGCATTTATTTTTTTTATTATAGATGATCCTCCATAACCACCACCCCTCCCTGTTCAGAAGAGTTCTGTTCTTCAAAGAACAACAGCAGTGGACTATTTTATCTCAGCAGCAGCATGCTCTCACCCCAGCAGCCGCATTTGGATTCTTTAATGAGGAACATTGGGAAAGTTGCAGGTGATATCAGTCCAATGAACTTTCAGAGGAGAAACTCTACTGCTCTGCAGCTGACCCCCTCCAATAGTGACAGTGCTCATTTCCTAAGGGACACTACTGCTCTTTTAAGGGACACTATTGCCCTCCCAAAGTGGAAACAGCAGCTTCTCTCTCTTCTGTTCTCTCCAGCTCTCTGTGTGTTTTCTACTGCCAGGTATTCAGCAATAGTCTCTTTGAAATGACCAAGTTGCACAAACTGTGGAAAGACAGAAAAACAAATGCCTCCCACCTATTATCACATTTGGAAGCATGGTTTGCTCTTGCTGACATCTCAGCTCTGGGCTTTTGTGTCATGCTCAGTATGGTATTCCTTCTCCAGTTGCCATTCCTTTTCCCTGCCAGAGATGTATAAGCTCATTTTTGATGTTTTAGGTAGTTTTTTCCTGCTAGGTAGGTACCTATAACTCCCTCTGACAGGTTTTTGCTGATTCCATATTTACCTTATAGGTATGGAATGTATAGATGATCTTTCCCTCCCTTCCCTCCACTCCCCTATTCCTTCCTGCAGCAGACTTTCCAAGCTCTGTCCTGCACTGGCTACTGCTTTCCAGTTTGACAGGAGGGTGAACAATTTCTTTTTTCCATAGTCTCTCTAGCTGTTAACTTCCCATTCCTCTCACCATGCCTTAGCTCTCACAGAAGGCTTTACCAAACTGCCTTTGGTGATAGGTCTTGACCAGCTGTGCCCAAACTTGCTCCTGCACCTGTGAAATAGGAACTCCACACTTTAATCTAATAGAAAAACATTACAAATCTGTGGAAAATCATGGGAATTTATGGTTCAAACTTTGAAATTTGGTGCTGATGTAGAGTTCTTCACAGATTCAGTGGCAAATTTAATTTGGTTTGAATTCAGCTTAGTAATGAAGGATGCAAGAGTTTTCAGCTAATCTCTTCCAAGCTCTTCTGCTTTCATCTCTCAGGACACATAGTGGAAAAATTCCACTATGTTGCCAATTTTTTTCTCGAGGACTTTTTTAAACACATCACAAAAATTCTCTGAGTGTGTGGTCCTACTATTGTTGGCTATATCTCACTGTAAATATTCATGGAATATTTGAAGGCACTTAGACATGAGCCATAAAACTTTCTGGTCACTCAGACAGAAAGAGAGGTATTTTATAGGCACAGCACTCTTTAAAATGTCTGTATTGTCTTGCAGAATCCCATAAAACATCACTTGTGGATGTTTGTTTTAAAAAAATTATGGTGATAAATCAAATGAATTAAAGCTGTGCTTTTTCCAGTAAAATAATCAGTGAACATTAACAGTATAATGCTGTAAATTATGAGGCATCATTAAATTTCTTAACAATTGAGAGTCTTTGGGTTGAAAAGAGTCACAGAAGTGAGCATGAATTATAAAGCTATAAGGAAATAAGCTTCTGTGATTGATTTCACACCACACCTAGATTTACAATTTATTATGTTTTTAGTTTCAATTTAATTTGCTGTGAATGTGTTGTATTGAATAAACATTACATCTAAAGGACATGAAAACTTTGCTTTCTGACAAATTTCTATAAATTAAACACATTGCATTGAAGGGAAAAAGGTAAAAGTCTGGATGATAAGATATTGTAATAGATGTGAATTAACTTGCTCCTCCATACTGTTTAATGCCAAACAAAACATAATTTTTTGAATCAAAGTATCTATATTTGATTGTGCATGTTATCAGAAAAACTCAGTATAACAATGGAATCGTCAAGCCAGCTAATTTACATTCCAGATTTTAAATATCTCTCCGCAAAGGACAACATAGAATTTCTGCATCTTTTTACATTTAAGAAAAAAATATAGAGACCTGAATGCTGATATGCTTTCTCTTATCATCATATGACTGCATAATTCTGCTGAGAGATGAAAAGAGCAGAAGCCCAAATTCTCTGTTTACTTTCCCAGTTCCTCTTGGTTGCAGTGGTCAAGCTCTGGGGCTATTATCATTTTAGTTGCAGAGACTGTTTCAGGGATACCAAGTTCCCCTAAGTGTGAACCTTTGTGTGAATGTGTGTGTTATTGAAATCCTGAGTTTTATCCTGATGAAGCACACAGCAAGGCTCAGGATGTCCCAGATGTTTTAACAGGTTTCTTCATACAAATTATTTACAACCTGGATGGAAGAACCTTATTATATTTATAAATACATGTAACTCATCTCATCTTGTCTCTTCTCTCCAGGAGATGATCAGAGATGTGAACATTTGGGATCAAAAGCAACAGTATTCATTCTCTCAGTGCATGGAAATGAAAATTTTTTGCTGGTCTGATGATTTCCAGAAGGCTAATAAACTTCTGTGTTCTTTGGCTTTCTTCTTGTCTTATTCTCCCCCATTTGCTTTTAATCATCCATAAAGGCTGACTGTGTCTGGTATGCCAGCTAAAATATAACACCAATCTAAGTGTGGACTAGTCCTAGGTATTTATTTCAGAAGTGAGGTGTCATCTTACAAATATAATTACTGCTCTGAAAATGTTCCTAACAGAAATGGGAATCCTCCTAGTTCTGTTGCTAAGCCAGAGTACTGACACTCCATGAGGAACACTGTCAAAAAAGTTATCCATTGGTACTAGTAATGGAAGACAAAAGAAGATACAGCTGTTCAGTAATATACATTCCTTTATATTAAGCAGCCAAGATGTCAAAAAACTGAAACTAAGTTTAAATTTAAACATCAGTCTGAAAAATCTTTTTTCAGCTGCTGCACAGATTCTGGTCTGTAAGGGAAGATTCATTACTATTGACCACTAGGTGATGTCTTCTATTCTGACTCCAAAATGTTTCCTAGGGGATCATTTGTGTGTGCCAGGCCATGTACACTTCCAAGAACAAGGCAGAACAGAATAAAAAATGTCTTAAGACATAGCAATGTCTTAAGACATAGCAACTTTAATATGAAAGGCAACCACCATTCATGGCTTTCCTACAGATTGGAAGGCACAGCTATCCTGTAAAAGGCCACAAGATGGAGGAGATGACTGCAACCTGCAGTCAGACTGGGAGAAAGGAAAGTGGAGCAAGGGAGAGAGAGCTTAGAGAAACAGGATTTGAATGTTCATCTTCAGAAACAAAACACTGAGTTTGGAAACATTCCACCTGAATATGAGGAAGAACTCATTTACTGTGTGGGTGACTGTAGCGTTCACATTCTCTGAAAAAAATCCCTTCACCCATGATTTTTCTCCTGGGAAGCTGAGAAGCCTCAGGGGAAAGGAAAACAATTCTTATCTCATTTCCTTCTCCTGTGTTTTGCTCATCTGGAATGTGTTTGGAGATTGTTTACCCACAGGTGATTGTTTCATTGGATTCTGGTGTGAGTTGTTTTGACACTTGGTCAATTAGGGCCAAGCTGTGTCGAGACTCTGGAAAGAGTCATGAGTTTTTATTATTATCTTTTTAGCATTTAGTAATTATCCTTTCTGTATTCTTTAGTTAGTATAGTATAGTATTCTATAATATAATAAACATAATATCATATCATATCATATCATATCATATCATATCGTAATAAATTAGCCTTCTGGGAAGATGGAGTCAGATTCATCATTCTTGCCTTTGTCGGAGCATTTCCCAGCTAATACAATAACTGTCCTTACTCTAGCAGAGATGAGAAGGAATTATTCTCTAGGTGTTAGACAGACTTGTCGTATTCACAAAATGGATTTTCTGAGGGAGCTTGAAAACCTCAAATGAAAATATATGGAAGACCTTTGACCTCAAAATTCTGAACCTGAACTTGCCATATCTGCTGAGGCTGGAATATGCAGAATGGAAATTCCTCTGTGGAAGAAGGTGGTATTTTGTTTCACGCAGGTACCCAGGTTGTCCTGAGGCAGAGACATGTTTTCTTATAAAGACTGTGAGCATAAACCAGTTAAAGAAACACAGGTAAAGTGTACAACTCAGAACACTACCTGTAGAAAGTGTGTTCAGGGTTGGGTTTTATTGCATATTTAATATTGAAAAGAGCACCAACATTGTAGTTACAGACATGCAGACATGCAAAATTGCCTTTTTTTTCCTTCACTTTCTACTAAGTATGCAAAGGGAAGGATTATGTATCATATTAACTTTGTGATTTTTTTTGCAGAGACATTTTAGGAAGCTAGCATTTATTTGTTTTCAAAGACAGTATACTGAGTCTGGAGTTAACCAGGTAGGGAAACACAGAGTCCCTGTCTTGCTAAACTTATGCTGATGAATTACCAGAGCCAACAGTAACCTCAAAGAACTTTCTTTTCACAGAACTGAAAATGTATTGAAAGCTTATAAAATGTGTGAAACAGCTTAAAGCACACATGAGCAAGGCTGGCCTGGACCCAGTGTTAGCATCTCATTATCAGAACCAGTGCTGGCTTTTAGTGTGTGTGACAAAGTGGGAAGGAAAACAAGGGAGAGACTGAACAGTGAAAGCATAAAAGGAGAACAAAGTGCCAAGGAGGATTGAATGTGCTGTGTATGCCTGGTGGCACTGTTTTGTAGTCCCAAAGAGAGGGGAGAGACCTGATCTTGCAGGCCTCCAGTGCTGCTGCTGAGGAGGCATCAGCTGCAAACCAAGCCAGTAATACCAGGCACATGCCCACATCCGTGCTGGCCAGCCTCTAACAGTGATGTCGTGATGTCCTGCAGGTGGCTGGGAGAAAGGATGAAGGAACAAAGTAGTGATTCATTCCTTGCCCTCTAGAGGTATTCTCACAGTCTCATCCAAGTGGATGAATCAGAAGGACAAATACACACTGTATTTTCTGTCTGGAAATTCAGACAGAAGGTGTCTGTAAAACACTTCACCACTCTGGAGAGTTACAATGGTGTCTATCAACCATTTGCTAAACTCTGGTAAAATTCCAGTTTCCTGTGTGACTTCAAGGGAGGTAGGTGCGGGGTGGGAAAGCTGTGCTATAAAGAATGGAAAGCAAATTCTGTGTCTAGGGTCTGCTTTGCTTTTGATCTCCTTCCTGCCATACCACTCTTGTGTCCTGACATAAAAAATCACGGATGGCCCTGGTTTTAAAACAGCTAGGAGCGAGTCTGAAATACCAACATTATCCACACTGAAAAATTTTTTTAAAACTTGGTCAGGCTTCTATGTCCTTATTTACCTACCTTGCTTCCTTACTAAATAGATGTCAGAGAGAAAGAAATATAGTGGGAGTAAGTAATTGACAGTATTTAGGAAACTTTCATTGCTCATCAGAATTAATATTTCTATGGAGAAGTGTGGATCCAGTTAATGAGATGCTCTGAAATGAGACTACATTACGGGTGTTTCTTCTGTCCTTAAATAAATTTTTTTAAGTTCAAATACACATTTTTTTTCTTATTTACACTGCAGAATAAACACATAAAGATTGGGACAGGACACATGCAGCTAAGGAAATTATTTCCTATACCAAATGCTTCCATAAAATGATAGTGTCCATAAGTTAATAATCTGCTTCGTTGAAAAAAAGGATTCTATAAAGTAGTCTAGCATGTAAGTAGAAGTACCACTTGTGTTTAGAAATAGGGTAGAACATATTTTGACCAATCAAAATATGGTGACTGAAGTTCTTGCACATTTAACTCCAAATTCTGCAACTGTCTTTCACTCTATTTTGCACTTATTGCTGGAACTGAGCTAGTGCTTAATCTCATCCATATTCGCTGATTTTTTTTAAGAGAAAAAATTCCAGCTTTTGAATAAACAAAATATATGTTGGACCAAGATATATATGTGTAATTCCAGAACATTGTTTCAAGTTACTTGACTATTTTCTTTGTATTTGCACTATTCTCACTTTCTTGTTGCTTTTTTGCTTCATTATCTTCCAAGTGAAATCTCTACTTTGCTCACTTGCTCTACTTGAAGGTCTATTCTGTCTGTACATGTCTTCAAACCTCTTGAAAGTCACTGGGCTTATTCCTGGTGGTGAGAACAAGGTAGACACAAGGAGTTGTTATGAGCAATCAGATTCCAGAGAAAGTCACTGAGGGTTTAGAGGGAGGATATGGAGTTGTGTCATCTGGGTTGTGTCCTTTGGTTGGCTAACTTCAGATTGTATGAAAATAACTTCCTCTAAATTACTGCTTTTTGGTTGGTTGTTTTCTTTATTACCTTCAGGTGTTTTAAGAGTATCTGAAGCTAGATGATGTTTTTTACTAAAGCACAAGGCTGTGACAGAAGCCTAGTTTCTGACAATGATACTGCTGAAAATATGTGCAGTTTTGTGCAAGTGATTGAAAGAGTACTTCCACATTTTTAGTTTCTTAGGGGGTGTATGTTCAGCAAGGAAAATGATAACTAGGTTAAATTTCTCACTTTGTAATAAGGAGATAAAAGACCTGATACGAATCTATTGCCAAGTACGTTTCTTGGCTAGAGGCCCAAACTCTGAAATTTGAGGACTTTTGACTTCAAGAAGTATTATACAGCAGACGTCATGGTATTTATCACTACTGTCCTCGACTGGAGAAGACAGTTTTTATAAATCAATCGTGTTAATCTTAAATAGATTTTTACAGTTTCTTCTGTGGCTTCCAAACCCCTTGTGTATCTAGAAGGCCGGCCACACTCTTCTGTTTTGAATGTCAATAGTTGTGTGGCACTGCACATTTGCTGAAAAACTGGGGGAAAAGCATCAGGATACGTAACATGACAGTCTATAGGAGTGCTCATAGTTTCTGACAGCTCCATTTTCTTCTGCCATCTGTGTCCTCAGTCTTTCTGGAAATTATGGTGCATCAGCAGTTTTGTTTTATTACCCAAAGCTAAATCAATTTAGAAGGATATTTGATATGGCAGCAATTTCTTGAGTTGCCATAGAAAAACTGGAATATTTAACACTCAAATGAAAGAAGTTGTACATTGTGGACTTATAATTACTAGTATGTGCATATTTAGTATCAGAAAATAATTTCCATATTTCTGAGCCTTCAGATCTTTTCCACAAATTATTCTGACTATTTATAGTGGCTTTTAGGCAAAAAAAAAACCCCAAAACTAAAACAAAGCAAAAAACCAAACCAACCAAAAACCTCACACTCACATTTTATCTGTTTTATCTTCAGAGAAAAAAAAAGCATAGAAACATGTGTAAACCTTCCAGTGTCCTGAAAAAATCCTCAGAATTCCTTGCAAATCCTTGGGGAGCAACCTTGACCCTGCTGTTTCCTGCTGTGTTGTGCCAACAGCACCTCCTGCTTTGGCACAGGTTTATCCCATCATTTGGCACCATGGATTTTCTACACGACTCATGAGAAAATCTGCCTGGTGGGTAGGTCAGAAATAAATGCAGCAGTATCTGCGGACAGTGCACTTTTACTGGGATATGCAGACCATTGTTTATTCAATATGCAAGCATTTGCAGTGTAGGGAACTTGAAATGCCTTTCATGGCTAAGTCCTATGTATAATAATGCAAGTTCTTGTGTATCTTGTGCAGGGATTAAGTTTGGAGCAGGTCAGGATTTGTATGCATCAGAGGGAGATTTTTGTCACTGGTTTTAGTGGGGTCACCTTGAGCAAGCTGTGAACTGGAATTCACAATGCTGTTTTAAAGACTCCTAATCTCTCCTCTAAAGGATATCTGTACTTGTTTCATCTTGGTGGCTTATAATATTCCCATTTACATCTTTCATTCGTCTCAAGCGATCAAGTGATCATGTTTTTTTCCAGTCATGGAGCTGAAAGGTGGAAAACTAGTCTCCTATTTCTGTTCATTTAATTAAAACCATTATAAACCACAGAGAAATACTTCATGATCATTCCTCCCTTTGTTTCTGTTTACTGAATGCTTTTGTTTCATTGGTCAGTGTCAGGATCTTGAAAACATTCTGAAATGCAGCATTGGTGGTGGACTCCAACACTTAAAAAAAGTGGAGAACAGATCCTTGGCCTTTATAAGTCAACAGTACTCCACTGACTTTCACTACCAGAAGAAATGAGTTAGGAATGCAAAGTTAACTTTTAGAGATTTGAGTTGTTTGGAGGGGGTTTTGTTTTGTTGGTTTGTTTTGGTTTGGTTTTGGTTTGTTTGTTTGTTTTTGGTTTTGGTGGGGTTTTTTGGGGATGTTTGGTTTTGGGGGTTTTTTTTGTTTGTTTTGGTTTTGTTTTGTTTGTTTGTTATGGTGGGGTTTTGTTGTTTTTCCCCCCAGTTTATGAAATATAGTGAAACATAAATAAAATAAATTCTCATTTGTGGCTCATTTCCCCACCTGAATGATTTTTATGTCTTTACTCTATGATTTTCACACAACTCTTAATCATAATGTGTATTTAACTTATTTCTAGGTACTGTAAATTTTTGTTAGACCTACCTACCAAAGCTGTTTTAAAACTCATTGTATCCACATGAAATGAGAATAAACTCCTTTCACTTATTTACAAATTTTACATTTGCTTTCAAGTACAGCTAATAACACATCCTTATGATAGAAGTGGGATGTAGTGGCACATATGTACCATCAGCCTAGCTCTGCTGATGGAACATGTACCATGTACTGGAACATTTGCTGATATACTGACATACATATGATATGCTGATATACATCTGTTTCTGTGGGTGATTTGGCTATCCAGAAGATGTCTGCTTTCTTAGCCCAGTGACACAGAGATAGGTGTCAGAAAGCAAAGGTTAGAAGCTCTTCCTTAGGTGAAAACTGGCCTGAGGGACTCTGGGAAGATCCTACAGATTTTATGAGGCCAAGTGGAAATTCAGTCCTTGAAGATGAAATTCAGATTTCAAAGCACTATAACTTTTTATGATATCCATGGGAGGCCTGGTGGCCTATGCACTGGTACAGATGTGGATTCTTTTCCAGCTGGCACTCCTTGTTTCTTCTAACTTTTCCCATGTCCTCTTCTGGGATCTGTAATCAGCCTCACAATTGCAAAGGGATCATATTACAGCATATTTCACAAAGAGGGGCATCTCTTTTCACTAGCTGCAGTTCTCTAATCTGGCTTATCGGTTATCTTTGTTGCTTTCTCGTTGCTGAGGAGACAGTATGGTCCTCTGGAAATTCCAACAGTATTTGCCAGTAGCACATTATACACCCTCATGTTGGTTGGAAGAGGTTCCCTAGTCCTTACTGCTCAAACAGTATGCTTTTGCTGGCTGTCTCTGGGCTCACGTTAAGGTTGTTCTGACAGCAGATGGAAGATTGTTCTCTTTGGAGCTGACTGACTCCTTCAAGGAAATTTTGATGCTCCTTGACTTCATTCGACTCTTGGATTTTATAAAATTGAGGAAAGTCAGGTTGATAAATTAGGGCACACAGCTTTGAATCAGAATCCTCCTTAAAAACTTTGGGAACTATATAAAATACGATAAATTGTACAAGAAATTTCTACTGTTCAGAATTAATAAGGGACAAAGCACGTTTTATAGCCAATAGAGTAGCCAACTAATTTTTCTTTTTCTTCAAGACAGGAAAATCTGGGAAAGGGCTGACTCTGCAGTAAAGGCAGCTAAGTGCATATTGATGATTTTATAACAAATTGTTATTATCATATTTTAAAGGATGCAACCTTTTGATATGACTCTGGAGAGTGATCTCACAGAGTAATGTCATGATATTGAAATATAAACTGACACACAACATTCAGTATGTTAAGTACAAAAGATGTATGTAGGACCCATGGAGAAAAAGGGCATTATTTGCGTACAAATACATATTTTATATATGTATTTGTACGTACATAAATACATATATAAAATATGTATTTGTACGTAAATAATGCCCATATATATACACCTCCATGATAAGAAGCCCTGAAAATACCAGCCCAATAATTGGATGTGGCCAAAGGAGCATAAAAAAGCATTTGTAAGGAGCAAGCCAGAAAATGCCATTAGTATGTGACATAAATCTCCAGCAAATCCATTTTTGGAAACCATAGGCATTTCTGATCACTTTGCCCTTAGAAGAGCTGGTATGACAAAGAATATCCCAAGGAATGAAAGCAACACCAAGAAAACGGTCTCAAATACACTGAAATGCTGAAGAGAAACCTGTACTTTGTAGGAAAATGTCCTGAAAATTTTTAAATAGAAACATAAAATATATGTGGAATGATTAATTCATTTTTTCAGCTCAGAAAGCTGTTGTGGTTGCAAACAAGGAGTGAGGGCTACCTGCGCAGTTCTGCCCACAAAGAGGTGGACACATGTTTTGAAAGTCAAAATCTATTTGGTTTTGATTTTTGACCATATTTTCACTTTTGGGACATTCTGGATTTTTGGGAAACCTCCTGTTTTCTTCCAACATTTTTCTTTCAGTGCTAAAGAAGCATATGATTTTTCATTACATAATATCCACTTTCCCATGTCCATGCCCTACTTTCTGGACTGGTGACCTTTGCCTCAATACTTGAGAATGGAGTTTGAAGCCTTCTTGGCTATAATTTTGACAGGATATTTTGGAATATCTTTGTTCACTCTAGTGAGCCTAGTGAGTTCTAATCTTATGAAGACACGTATGAAGCTATGAAGCTTTTCAGCAGTCATTTAACAGTAATTTGATGCAAGTCTTGAGTAAATTAAAGTATTCCCCATAGTAAAGGCTACGTCCTAGTTTGCCTAGCTGGTAAACAGTTCTGTACATGCTTGGTTTTGTTCCCCCTTTAACACCCAAATACAACATCATCCATCAAAGAACAAGGGATGTACACCCTACTCATAGGATAAAGAAGCCCTGAGACTGTATTTTGCAGGGCATTGACTCCAACAGGCTCAAGGGTTGTGGTAGATATTCAACAGAGCATGAATTTGGAGTGTGAGAGTGCATGGAAGGGAGCTGGTTCATTGAATGCACGATCAGAATTACAATCAGTAGGAAGAGGGGATCAACAAACCTTGTCTATGGCATTAGTTGGGGTATTTGGAAAGTGTTCTGTCCAATATTTTAAAAAACTAACTGAACAAATGAAGAGAAAACCTA
>JAXCLO010000001.1:102861524-102900793 GCA_035583995.1 Arremon aurantiirostris
AAATCCAGCCTTCTGATCATGGAGTCAAGATTCTCGTCTCTCTCTTCACCCCTGAGGAACCCTTGCAAGCCCGGCAACAAAGTGTGAATTTCAAAGTTCAGTTAAAGCACTCTTCAGGAAACTGTTATACTTGCTTCACTTTGCCTCAAACGCAAAAATGCTAAAGCAATCAAAAAGTAACTTATCAGCAAGATGCATAGAGAAAAAGGCTTCATGATAGTGAAGAGTGGAATTAATGTGTCCCTGGTGTTGGGTCCTGAAGGGATCTCTAGGGTCTCTTCTTTCTAACCAAGATGCATTTTCACAATGAGGGCTTTTCCACTGAGGGGCATGAACAGGAACTCCCTCTTCTATCTTACTATAGTTAATGTCTGATGTCCTTTTAGCCTTTATCTCTTTCAAGTCTGCCTGACATTGCCCTGGGTGTTGAAACAGTATTAGGGAAGAAAGAATATACACATCCACATGTATGCACAGAGTCCAGTCTCATAACCTCCTTTGCCAAGACCTAAATTGGCAATAGGCATTTCTTTAATTTTGTTATTTACTTTGTATTTATGGTCCCTTAACAAAATATCTTAACAAAAATCATTAAAGAGAATGCTCAGAGGCAGGAAGGTTAAATGTACGTTTCCACAGGAGTTTCAGATATAGTTTATTCTAATTATGCTTTCAGGAATTTGGACCAAACTTGAGCAATTTGTAGCCTGTACCCCACACATTCTTTCATTTATGGACTGCATTCTTCAGTAAAAACTTGAATACTTGTGATCCTACCTGTCAGTTTCTTTCTCATGCCACTCTGCAGATCCATTCTACAAAGCCAGCCACCAAGTGGCACAGACAGGAAAACTGAACAATTTTTTTGTTACAATCAGTAGAGAAAGGTGGAAGAGAGAGCTGTACTTTGGTAGGCAGAGATAGAGGGTGTAAATACATTTATTTGAAACTCATTGCTGATAAACAGAAGTGCCTGAGAGTCTATCCAGAAACTTAATTTGGCATCTGTGATTTAGAAAGTTTCAATAAGCCCTGTAAGTACATACAGGAACACAGAGATGTTCCCATGTGCTCTCTCACACATACACTTGAAGTAAATGTTAGAACTTTAGGATTTCATTATCTCATTTCCACCTATAGAGCTGGCATAATTATTCTCTGCTTTTAATAACGTATGTGGATACAAAGACCAGAATAAACTCTGCTGAAATTCTGTGAAGTCAGTGGAGTTACAGCAGATAGCAATTTTATTTATTGCTTTCAGTCATTCAATCCAACTCATATGTAAGGAATAACTAATCCTGTGTGCAGTTAAAAGAATTATACATATATGGTTAAATGTTAAAATATTTTTATCATTTTTCTTTTGCTTATGATATAAGAAAGTAGTTAATATACTAACTTATTCATACTTATCTTAATTCAGCTAGCACAGAACATGATGAGAAGATGCTTTAATAGCCCACTAAATTCTCTGAAAAGAAAATGCATTCAGAACAAATTATGTTAGTAGTATTTGTCCTGGTCAGATCAGTGCAAATCCAGCTTTTAAAGAAAATATTTATCCCATGCCTCCTCTTCCTATTAAAAATGGGGAGTAATTATGCCAAAAAATAAAGGTAGCAGTTAGTACAAATAAAAGCTTCTATAAGAAAGGAAGAACTTTACAGTGACCACATAATAGTCTAAAAGTAAATAAGGTATAGACATATATTTAATTTACTAGTGTGTGCAATTACACCAGATAAAAACTGAAAATGAATACAACTGAATCTGGGTTCTGTGACTGATTTGCATAGAAGTTGATTTTATCACTCGCTTACTATGTCTAATAATACAGTAGAAGTTTATAGTATTTTAATTGGTTTAGGTTATTGGTTCTTAAGTATACACTGTGTAATTTTTTCTTGATATCAAAACCCACGGTTGACTGGAACATAATTTGCTCTTCATCTTCCATTTCAGTGGCTCTGTTAAATTCCATTCTATCATTCCTATCAATTACTAAATGACACTAAATGAGCATTCAAAGTAATTTGCCTTGAATTCTTTGTTTTCTGACTTATATCCTATTTTTGAGTTGATTGGCAGCATGGGAGAAACAAGTGTAAGAAACTGTTCTCTTTACTTCTGAATTGCCTCACTAAAGAACAGATATGTTAATTAATTTTCTTCTTGTTTCCTTCTCTCTTGTCCTATTAGCCCATTTTTGTTTTACCACTTTTAGAAATTCTGACTTCCTCAGCTTTCCAGGAAAGCTGCAGTTTTACAGGATAGAAAAATACAAAATTCATTAGTGTCATATGAGACAATGGACCACCACTGACAAAAGACCATGAAGCTTCCTTTGGTAGTTTGAACTAAGTTTTTTCCCTCAAATTGTGTGTTTCATCTGTAATGGAAGTTTTATATCAGGAAATTCAGAAAATGGAGGCATGAAAATACAGGAGATTGATAGGGTTTCTTATGCAAGGACATTCAGCCCACAGATAGCTCTCTGAATGGTCAGGTTTACATATTAAGAGACAAGAGAGAGATTTAAGGAAAAGTTGTTGGATATGTTTGTTGCAGAACTTTAATAACTAGGAATTCATATTTCATGGGATCAGATACTGTGATCAATATGAGGATTGTCTGTTTGCTCTATTAAAAAATGAGAGGAGTGAAAAAAAAGATTTGCAGGCAGGTTCAATTTGAAAACATGAAGGAAACTTAAATGTGGAAGCCTGGTAAAACACTGTGAGATACACTGTTTGTGTTTAATCTGTTCCATATTTGGAGATTTCCCTACTTTGTTTGAAGTCAATGTAAATTTTCCATCCAATGGCAATCAGTTCTTGAAATGACAGCTGATATCTCTGTTTCAGTGTATTGTAAAAATGCAGGGAAACTTTAAAAATGAAAATATGCATAAAAAAAGAAATATCAGAATTACTGTATGCTAAATCATGTTCAGTTATAGCTTGTGCAGACACAAATGTTTGAATATGTGGAAAAGAAATTGTTTCAGTGCTTAATTACTCTGTGCAGTGATAAGTCTTTCAGGCTTGAACAGTGGTGGTTTGGTCTTAAAAGTCACAAAAGGGAGTGATCTCATCTGATGTTATTAAAATAATCTCAGATAATTTTGAAATGAATAGGTTGATCTGAAAGCTGCAGAATTATGAGTAGATGCCTGATACATTAAGGATCTCATTGAAATTAATCTAGATTCAATGCTAATAAATCTAAGGAAAGGTGACAGTGGGGATATTTATTCTGATCTCAGCTGATTGGAGCAGAATTCACATGTCAGTGTTCTCACCAATTAGGCCTCTAGTGGGAGAATAAATGGAAGACTTCACTTTTAGCACATTGCAGTCCTGCAATGCAATCAAAGAGTGCTGAAATGTTATAACACTCTCCTAACAATGGGCAGAAGTCCCTGAAATTGCTCCAGCACAAAAACATTCTATAACATGTACAGCTAATGAGAGCTGGGTATGGGGAATAATTCAGGATGAAAGTTTTGTCCCTGTAGCCCAGACACATCAGATTTTTTCTGCTTACACATTGTGCATTTGTTATATGCTGCCTTGATTAATGCTGGTTTGGAAGCTTCTGTGTCTGTGGAAAAAACGTGGGTGGGCTTCTGTGCAAGCCAGGTACAGCTGTAACAAACACATCTGTGCTAACAGATGTTGAAGGGAGAGTAAGACAAACCCAGTCCTGAGGGATTTTAATAAACTGAATTTAACGGGAATTGAAAGCTCTTAGTATCACTTTAGGACTTTAAATAAATCAGTTTTGCACCAAACTGATTGTTGGATTAAATGAATTCTTCTACTTTGGATTCAATGGTGTTCCACAGCACACTGAAAACCTTCATCAAATTTGGTCAAGAACAAGGAAGAAAAATACAGCACCTGATTAAGAAAAATTACTGCTTGATATAAGTAGATGAGCTGTCATATACTCTCTTTTTACTAGGGGATGTGAGAACCTTAACTGGTGAGCAGATCAAAGAGATACCTATTAAATAGGAACCCATAAAGGAGACACATAGTGACTATTTTGTGTATTTGTTACTGCAAATGCAAATGAGTGATTTTGCAGTCAGGGAGAAACAGATACCTGTAGTTATTAATTGAGTAGTTTTTAGAAAATGCTTGGAAATGCAAAAAAACGGTAAGGTACAAATAGTACTTTTAAAGCTGTTTCCTTGGAACAGTATTTGCTGCTTATCACAATTTTTAGTTTGTTATGCTGTACAAATATATATATATATATATATATATATATATATATATATACACACACTAAATGTTTAAAAAAATTTTTTTATGTACTGATGGGACTCGAATTCCAATGTTGAACACTAACATTTGTTTTTATATTTTGTCTTGTGAGTGTGTAATTTTTAATACTTCCCAGTGTGACTAGGAAGATAGTAATGCTGCAAGTAAGTTGCTGCTGGAGTAATAGAAGATTAATTAGACCATGTAGACCGACAATCATCAAGAATAAAAGTTTGATTTAAAAAACTGCATTGCAGAATACATAAATCTTGTTCCAGATATGAGCATTCCTAGATCACCTCTCTTATCATCTTATAAATCACATAGAGTTTTCAATAATTGCTGTGCTCTGTGTTATTTGACTAGAACTTATGTTAAAAACAAAGCAATCTCTAATTAAGTACCATGTCTTTGAGTGTTATGAGACAGACAGTTTAACTATTGCTTGAATTACTTGATGCAGTGGTGAGTGGAAACTGTACTTGCATTTACAGATATAAAATTTACAAATGCATTACATGTTAGCTTAGTAGATACTATTGTATTCATATTTTCTCTTTCAGGGGTGGAAAGCAAGCCACAATCCACTCACTAATATCCATAAGTCCTTCCCTATTTTCTGGATGACATAATTGCTTTTCAATGCAGAAAGAGATCAATATAGAACATGCTACCTAAGGATGAGCTCCCTTAAATTTTCCCTGACGGATAGTTAGTGGTGTATTGTTAAATACTAAGTGCTTTGTTGAAGGAGAAAAAAAAAGAAATTTTATTTTTTAAAAGTAAAGACAATTTCATAGAAAGTATACAGGAATTCTAACAGAGCTTAATAAATGATAGCTTGCATCCTTTTCATTTGGGAGCTCGGTGGAGAGCTCTTATCCACCTACATTTGGGGCCCTGATAGTCTGTCAGAGAGAGAGGAACTCAGAAATTCGCAGCATCATCTATCCAGTTGCAGAGCCCAGGCAACTGGGACAACTCAGATACAGCCCTACAGGACCTGCAGTCACTCCCAATATAAATTCACTAAACTTCACCTGTGGATGGAACAGAAGATCAAAAGCACAGTGCTAATAAATATGTAAGACTATATACACTGGTTAGGGTTGAAGTTTCCTTTTTACTGTAAGGCTAAGTGGTTCTTCTCAGAGGCTTTTAGAAAACATGACAACATCTGGTGCAATCTGAAAGGCACTAACAGTTTGTCACCACAGCTACGGATAGTTCTCCCATATCTCCCAAATTCTTTCCTCTGTGTCTCATTAGTTTACTTCTGGTTACATTATTCAAAGGTTGTATGGGGCTTTGAGTGACCTTGTCTAGAGAGAAGTGACTCTGCCAAAGGCAGGGGGTTGGATGATCTTTGATGTCCCTTCCACCCCAAGCCATTCTATGATTCTATGAATCTAATGAAGGGGAATGCTAGCTCCTGACTTGCAGTTCTGATTTTTTATGCCTTGACTAAGAAATACACTGCAGACAAAACCCTGACCTGGAAGTCATCCTCTCTGAAAGAGCACATATCTATAAGCTGTTAACTTCCAAAATATAACAGTAATTTCCGTTCTGCGTGCTGGGAATGCTCCCTGACACAACTCCCACAGGTAACAGTTTCTGGGAGAGACAAGAAAATGGCAAGGCAGCATTTTCTCGAGTCAACAACAGAGATAATTGAGGTTCCAGTGCCCAGGAGCATTTGGACCCTAGAGGGAAGAGGGATCCAAGAAAATCAGTTGTTGTTCAAGGACAGCTTACTACAGGGGCAGTTCATCCCAACAAACAGCAAGTCAGGGAAAACTTGACAAACCAGGAGATCCTAGAAAATCTGAAACGACCAAAAAAGGAAGTATGCAAAGGGTGGAATCAGGGATAGATGTTGCAGGAAGGATGAAGAGATGCTGCCTGAACACGCAAAGATGCAGTCAGGAAAGTCAAAGCCTATCTGCAGTGAAACCTGGACAGGAATCTTAAGACATCAAGAAAAGCTTCCTCAAGTCCATAAGCAGAAAGAATGAGGAAATGTGTCTCCACTGTTTAATTAGGAGAGGCCCCAGAGGCACAGGACACACAAAAAAGTACCGAGTCCCTTCTCCACTTCAGTCTTTACTAGTATGACCAACCTTCAGGAATCCCAGGCCTTGGAGACCAGGGTGGAATGTCTGGAGCAAATTAAAACTACCATTGGTGGAAGATAATCAGATCAGATAATTCTTAAGCAAACTGGTCATACAGAAGCCCATGGGCCATGACAGCTGGGTAAGCTGGCAGATGTCACTGTGAGGCTATTCTTAATTATCTTAATCTAGTGGCTAGGAGACAATTCTGAGGGCTGGAGGGGAAAAAATGTCACTTTTGTGTTCAAGAAAGGCAACAAAAAGGACACAGGCTGATCAGCTAATCCTGTAGATAATTTTCAGAGACATGAATGATAAGAAGGTGATTTGGAGTAGTCAGCATGGATTCAAAGAGGGAAAGTCATGCTTAATGAACCCAGTCACTCTCTAAAGTAAAGTGACTAGCTGGGTGGGCGAGGAACGAGCAGTGGATATTCCCTCCTTGATTTGTCAGAGGGTCATGCTGCCTTCCAGAGGGATCTTGGCAGGCTGGAAAAGTCAGCTGGGAGGAACCTCTTACAGTTCCACTGAGGGAAGTTCAAAGTTATGCTGGGGAGGAGCAGCCCAAGGTACCAGTGAGTGCTGGAGACCACCCAGTGATGCTCCGCAGAAAAGGAGCCTTGGGGGTCCTGGTGGACACCAAGATGAACACGAGCCAGCAAAGTATTCTTACTAGATATGAGAAATAAAAGCTGTTAACAAGTCTTATTCACAAACTTTTACTCTGAAATATGAAAAGGTGTTTTCCAAAATCCTGAATTTCAAGGAAAAATCAAGATGTTTTGTTTCCTGTTTTGAGACTATGTGTTTTCTCTTTACTCTATTTCACTTTGTTTCCAAGCTGTTTCTATTTTTGTCTCTTTAGTGTTGTTATAAATGAGGTACTTCAGCTATTTTATATTCTCAATACAATTTCATCCGTCTAAATATTACTAATACACACAAAACCTGTTAGTCTTTCAACCATTTAATAAAAATCATTACAGACCTTGATTTTTATGGCACTTTTAGTTTTTATTTTTATAAAGGAAAACCATCTACAATACTCCTCATGACTCTCAATGATTTTTCAGTCATATAACTAAAGCTCCAAGGTCTACCAAGATAAATTAGTGAACTATGGGTCATTAGCAAAATGTGAATTAATGCAAAATGCACAATAGGCTGCACATTTCATCCTTTCTCCAGATGGTTAATTAAATATTTGAAGGCACAATATGACAAAAGTATGACAATATTATTACTTAATGGCGGTGAATATGAAAAGGGTTTAATTGTTCTATTTCTCTCTTTCATCATTGATTAAAATAATGTATTTCATTGAAATTTGGCACTGGTCAGCATCTCAGTATTTTCTCTTAGTTGAAAATTAGATCAGCTTCCATTAAAATAAGTGAAAATTATAATTTGCTGAACAAATTGGAATGTCACATTAAAAAGTACAGTCTTACAATATGTAACTTCCTTCTTTAAGGTGGAAATTTTGGATCCCATATATATGCAACACTTTTAATTCCTAGGTAAGTTCTAAAAAGCTATGTTAGAACTCCTTCACTATTTATTAATAAAAAACCTTATCACTGAACATTATTATCTTGCAGCTTTTCCCAGAACATTTCACAAAATTTGAAATTATAGCTGTTTATTTGATGTGATGTATAAAGCAATGTTTATTTAAGAATTCATGAAAATATTACAGTTGGAGATTTTTTATTTATATTTCACTTACAATAGTTCTAAATTTAAGACCAATTATTAAAATTATTTGAATATGAATTTATTAAACTGTTAAAATCTGGTTATTTGATTAGAGTAAGAACCAGCAGACCCTGGTGATTTGGTTTTCTAAACACCTCAGTCTGAGATGCAGACCCTGTGGCTTCACAGCAAGGCTCCTGGCAGGCTCTTCCTGCATCTGGTAGGATACCTTGTAGACACATATTTTTTAGACTGTAGACTTACCTTATAAATTAGACTGGTTTTAGGACTGCAGAATTACCTCAAATACAAGGAAAAAAAAATCTCTTTTGAGTTGTGGTGAATGATGTCAGTGACTGGTTACGCTCATTGAACAGACAGGACCAGGAAGACAGAGGGATTGTGAACTCTCTGTGAAGTCTGGATGGAAGTCCAGGGAAAAAAGATCAGTCTGGGAAGGGAGAGGAAATTTATAAATCAGAGCTTGCTAAAAAATATCAACAATCTGTGTGTGTTCCATTTTTAACAAGTTCATTCAGGCGCTCAGAAATTGCTTTAGTGATTAACACCCTGCATGTTTGTACTGCAGAACCATGGCCATATTCTGGAGACTTGTTATGTGGCTTAACAGCACTGTAAATTCAGAAGCCATCTGAAGCTTATAAAACATTTTAAAATATTGGTTGAAAGAGCCATCCAGAACCAAATAGCTCATTTAAAACTTAATGCTCCTTAGAGAAAGCACATTTTGTTATTGAAATCTTTTGAGTGGCAAAATTCTAAAAATCCCCCACAGTGCCTTTTTGACACATTCATTGTTTAAAGAGTGCATAAAAGTGTATGGAGATGAGAGACAATGGATATTAAAGCTGAAGAATGTAAGTGTTTTGAAAAAAGAAATAACCCTAAAAGTAATGTATCACTATTAATTTAGTAAAGCTCTATTAATTACACTCCAAATTTCCCTCCATCAATATCCATAAATAGGGGAAAACAGAAAGAAGATGCCAGAGACCAGAACTTTTAAAATGTTAAGCACAGAGAGATATCCACAGCCTTACTAAAGATCTTAACTTACAGAAGTGAGTTTAGTAGTGACTACAATATTAGATCTTAGGAAAGTGCTATTAAGTGTGTATATTCTTTAACTCTTAATGAAGATTTCACAGTAACCTAGCTCTGTTTACACACAACCAGCATAGACTATTTAGGACAGGACAAACCTTTCATCCGCTGTAGAATTTGTTTCTCTAGTTTCTCCCTGGGAGTGAGAACATTGTTCAAAACTCATCCAGGTTTGCAACAGGTGCAGCTGAGACAGGAAACCCTGGAACTGGTTTGTGCTTCTAAAATGTGGGACTCTAAACTCTGTTGGAAAAAAATTATTCACCCTTCTGTATCTCAGTGCCATCCCATCATGGGAAAGAACCTCCCTGCCTTGCCAGTGGGCCTGGAACCGATTGCAGTGTACAGTTTACAACCTCTAGCAGAGATTTCCTTATAAATAGCCTGCCCACTTGTAACACTTGAGCAGCATTGAGGATTTATAG
Organism: Arremon aurantiirostris; assembly: GCA_035583995.1. Lineage (NCBI taxonomy): Eukaryota > Metazoa > Chordata > Aves > Passeriformes > Passerellidae > Arremon > Arremon aurantiirostris. The sequence continues at coordinate 102,871,167 of JAXCLO010000001.1, forward strand.
TGAAATCCCAAGTACAAAGTGCAGATGTCAAGGTGTGCAGAGCAGGTTCTGTTCCAAGAGTCTGGGGAATGACCCCAATCTCCCTGTGGTCAGTTCTGGAAGAGCAGTTGCACTCTGCATCTCTATTCTGAAATATGCATAGTTTCTGGAAGGAGCTGAAGTCTGAGAAGGAAAAATAATTCCAAGGTTGGTAACTTAGTAATTTAAAAGGATGTCTTGACTCTACTAAATTTTATTTTATTCTTTAATTTTCTTGAGTGGTAGGTAACCCACTTGCATTCACTGCAGCTGAATTTAAAGAGTTGCGTAAAAAAATCTATTGAAAAATTTTATCCTATTTTCCTTTTCTAGTTTGGGGGCTTTTTTAATCGAATGGAATGTTCAGTACTGCAGTTCATAATAATGTACTGAATAGGGTTCAGATTTACAGCTGAATCTTGTATATTCATAGAATTCTTGCCTTTGGTAGTTGGAATTTAATTAACGTAAATGTACACAAACATATGTATATATAATATGTTTATATACACATACATACACACATACCCACATATTTTATCTATGCAACTCCATCTTAGCAATAGGATAGATTTTTTAGAATTTACCTATACCACAGGCGCACAGAGTGACTGTGGCACCCATGGAGATCACCCAGTACAGCCCTTTGCTCAGGGCAGCATCAGCTACAGCAGGTCACTCAGACCTGTGATCACCCAATTATTAATATGTGCAAAAACGGAGATTTTAAAGTTTTCAAATTTTTTAATTTCTTTCAAATACTTTTGAGGTTGAGAACTACATGATTTCTGAAAATGGTGAGATCAAGTTTACCTGCTCACTCAGGGAAAAAAGAACTGAAATAAAGACTTAATATTCTCTTTGGTTAAGATAACAGGATAATGACTTGTTGGCATTAATATTTAATTTGTGCTGATCTAACTTGAATAATTAATGTTATTCTCATATTAAAATGCAGAAGGTGTATACTTCCTATTTTCTAGCCTGAATATATTAGGAGCTTAGCTGTCAAATGACTTGACAGAGAGCCAAACATTTGCAGAGATACTACTACCTGAGATCACATTTGAAAGGGGAAAAATGCTGTTATTATAGCAACGCTCCAAATAATTATAGCATATGAAACAAAAGGTCAAGCCAAGGTGTTCTCTCACTGAAGAAACTCTTGGTATTACAAGAAAGAAATTCGCTTTTGGTGAGCCCTTTTGACTACTGATTGTTAAATCTAAAGCTCATCAGAGACCAACTGGCTCATTTCAAGAGAAAATATGTAGTGAGGTACATTTAGATGTTTCTTTAAAACTACTTTCTTCTCTCATTTGTCCTTTTGCATTTCCTCAGAGCAGATGAAGTACTTGCAGAAGCTGAACAGAAGTAAGTAATGAGTGATATCTAAAAAGAGACCAGTTCCATAGGGGACACCAAGTCTATATGGAATCATTACTTTATGGGACAATTGGACTTAAAATGGACTACAAAAAACCTGCTATATTTTAGCTGATCAGAGGAAGGAAACTGCTTCTGCATCCTAAGGGCATGTTTAGACGACTGTGGTATGTCTTTTATATCCCCTAAGTCTATGGCCAACATCAACATTTTGTCAAGAACACACTCCCAGGATGACCAAGAATGAATAATTCCAGTTACTAGACTAAGTGACAGTCCTTCCTAGAGTTTCCTTTCATAGCTGTAAAAGATTTTCTTCATCATTTAAAATATTTCAGACTATGATTATTATTTCTATGTGCCCTTATTGATTCAATTACATTTCTTTATGTGAACAAGAAAAAAAATATGAACAAATAATAGTTGATTATAGCACAATTGTTGCATGTTAGTTACACATTAAAAAATACTAGAATACCCTTTTTTTCTAGTCCATAATGTAAATTAGAATGGAAAAAGCAATATATAAGAAGACACAGGTTGTACTAAAGACAGAAGAAATTAAATAAAACATCAAAAAGTATGTACTCTCACAAGAATCTTCAAGGTTCGAAAAGACCTCCAAGTTAATTAGGTCCAACCTTTGAACAAACACAACCATGTCAACTAAGCCATGGCAGAGTTCCACATCCAGATATTTCTTGAACACTTCCAGGAATAGTGGCTCCACCCCCTCCCTGGACAGCCTGTTCCAATATTTAATCATCCTTTTAGTGAAAAAATTCTTCCTGTTGTCCAACCTGAATCCCGCCCTGACACAGCCTGAGGCCAGTTCCTCTTGTCCCATCACTGATTGCTGGAAGAAGAGACCAACCCCTACCTGGCTACACCCTCTATTCAGGGAGCTGTAGAGAGTGATAAGATCTCCTCTCAACCTCCTTTTCCCCAGGCTTTACATCCCCAGCTCCCTCATGGGATTCTCCAGACCCTTCCCCAGCTTCCTTCCCCTTCTCTGGACTCACTCCAGCCCTTCAATGTCTTTCTTGTACTGTGTCCCAAAACTGGACAGAGGATTTGAGGTGTGGCCTCACCGGTGCCGAGTACAGGGCACATGCACGTACACACATCTATGTACATCCATCAAAACAGAAAAAAAATGGGAATCAGTGATCTAGTCTTCTGTTCTTTTTGGAAAATAATTTTTCAAACCTGAAGAGAAAATTCCTCACAGTAGTTTGTTGTGAATATAGGAGTACATGCAAATTACTGCAGAAAGCAATCTTAAAAAAAGCAGATTCTCCAAAATAAACAGGCAGAGGTATCACATCCACTTTACAACCTGGCAGTTTGACAGCTGAAATAATAGAGACGTTCATGTGAATCTATACAGAAAAAAACCAAATGCAACCAAAAAACCGGAGATGAAACAAGTAGTATTCAAAATATATAATATATTGGCACTACTTAAATACTTTACTTCAGGTGGTCAAACCAACAGAATCCAGCAGCATTTTAAACAGGAGGTACCTAGGCTGCTTTTCAGAGTTGAATTTTACAGGTCAGGCAGACATTTTCAATTATTCAGAACTTTGATAAACTTCCTTTAAGAAACAAGGCATGGAAGCAGAGGCTTTGGATAGATAAGCTAGCATTATCAGAAATAAAGTATGTGCATAATTAAAATGTGCAATCCAAGTTGTTAAGAATATGACTATAATCTAAAATGACAGTTTGTTGTTTTCTCAACAAATGATTTAAACCTATTATAGTTCACCCAACTACACATTTGTGCTTACACTGACTTAGCTGATTTAGGTTAATTGTAATCTTTATTGCTAAGCAGGACAAGACAACTGTTTGAGAGTTCATAAAGCCTCTAAAATTACAAAAATCAGCCCAGCTATAAATTCAGAAACATCAATAATTTTGAAAGATGATATCACAGATCAGTTTTCAAAATCTAACCTACTAGATCATCTGTTTATGATGAACAAATTTTGTCTAAGTGCAACCTTTTTTTATCCCTGAAGTTATTTCCCTTACTTTTATCTTGTATCCACATATAGAGACTTGTTTAAAGGTGACACCAAGACTTATTCAGTCAAAAAAGAGCACTCGGGGATTTCCACGTGCTTTTTTTAAAGGAGTTTTTGCCAAAAAATAGGCTGTGATGGACTAAGAAATGAATCTATATGTGATTGTTGGCAATAGAGGCCCCCATAAACTGGCATTTTTTATTATAATTACTACGGAGCAATGCAAAGTTTTCTTTAACCTGGATTAATCTGTAGCTGTGTAGACTAACAGTAAGAAATTGTGTGGCATATCATGCTGGGAGTGCAGCAAATTAGTCTCTAAAATTTCATTTATTTTTGCACAAGTCAATCAATCTCTGCAGTGTTAGGGGATTATAAAATGAATTTTCAGAAACTGTTATGAGGTTTATATACAGTTCTGGGTGTATTTCCACCTCTTCTGTTATCCTTCATACAGAAGCATAAGAGGATGTATACATCTATTTCTTTGTTATAATTATAGAACAGAAATGAAAAGAGCTTTTCTAAGAATGAACTATGAATTGTTTACTGGATTTTCTTTTCAGATTTATCTGTCATTTAACACTTTAACTAAAATTACTGCTAATACTTCATAAGCAGAGAATGAGAAACCAGTCACATAATCTCCACTCTTCATTTTAATTTCAGTTAATATTTTGTATGAATTGTAATTTATTCAATATTTATTAAAGGTAAAATTGCAAAGACAATTCTAGTATTATTTGGTGCTTTTCCATCATAGAAAAAAATCCACAGAACCATCTGTTGAGCAGAAGTTATCTTTTGCTTGAAATGAATTTTGATACATTTTCTATCAAATAAGCAATCTTTTGAAGTTCAACTTCCTTTGCACTTCATAATGAAAAAGATGCAATCTAACTAACATTTATTTACTCACGGGCAAAAATGTCTAGAATAAACCTACAAGCAACATGAGGAAGTTGCAATAATAACATCTTTTTTACCATGTTATAAAAAACAACCAAAAAATCTGATTTCTACATCTTGTTAATGAACTTTTAAACAATCTTCATTCTTGCAGCAGTTAAAAAATACTGGCTAAACATGAATATAATGTGAACATAAGCACTTCTAAGGAAGTAAGTGAGGCCACTCACTATGTTCTAACTTGGGCACAAGTATTATTGAATTAGAGCCTAATAGAGTTTCTTGAGGAATATTCACTCTAAATATCAGGCTATAAATGATACTACTGCCTGGGCACACCACTATTAAAAAGGCTGGAGCAGAGGTGAACTGCAGCCAGCATGGAAAACAAAAACTGAGTAAAGATATTAGAAGCAAGAAGAGATTATCTAGAAAAAAATAAATCTGTCAAAATACAGGCAAGAGAGACAATCATAAATTTCTGAATATGGACAGCAAAAGCAATGAGACAGTGAAAAAGAGAGTCTGAGAATTAAATAGCAAAATGAGTAAAAATAATAATAATAATAAATCTGTTTATCTGTTTTCAAACAAACCCAGAGTAGATAACCTGTCAGAGAATCTTGTATCTGCATAAAAGCAGAAGTGTTAATCAATTCTTTTGAGCACTGTTCGCTTCAGGAGATACCCACTCCAGCAGAGGATCTAAAACTGAAACAGCTGTAGATGTTAAACAAAGCTACGCTAAAAAACTGCTTAGGCCAAATGTCATTAATCCAAGAGGGCTGCAGGACCTGAGAGCTGAAGCAATAAAGCACACAACCTCTCTTTTAAGATGCCTTGATACTTCTGACTAAAAGTTGAAATATGATTCTCTTGTTTAAAGAATTGTTTATGGATTTCTCCTGGAACTGCAGCCCTCTAGTTCTGTTGTGCTAAGTGGAAATTAGGAGACACTTTTAGGAAAGAAAGGAATTAGTAGGTACGGCTTAAAAATAATCAGTATGAGAGGTTCAAAGGGACTTTTACAAAAGTCCTGGTTCTTGGGAGTGGTGATATTTGTAGTTCTTGAGCAGTTGAACAGGAGTGATTTGATTTCTGCAGTCTTCTTGAATTACTGGAAGGCTTTTGATATTGCAAGACCAAAGGCTTTTAAGGAAATTAAATGATCATGGCTCAGGTAGTAAAAGAAGAGTTTTCACAATATTGGGAACACTGGAATTCTACAAGCATCTTTGTCTTATGCTGTATTTGTGAACGATTTTAGAAAAGAATATATAAGAGAACAAAAACATTTTGACACTAGTTTCTTGTTTTAGGGACAAGGAAAAATCTAGATTGCTGGAGAAGGATCTTATGGTGCTCCCTGACTAATTAAAATGTCAAAAGAAACTCAGCATTGAGCAATGTGTTTGCCAATGACAAGCAAAACTCATTCCACAGATAAATCATGTGCTCACAAAATACCTTGGAGCTGATATTATCACTCAGGTATGACTTGAGTTTTATGTTGGAAGATACTTATGATATGCTTTCTTTTATTTACTGCTGCTCAGAATTAGGTTCATGCCATGAAACTGATAGGTAGGGAATACAAAATAAAACGGACTCGCCTTATCATTATGTGAGTGTTTGAGACAGGAAACTCTGCGCCTGAAGTCCCTACATCATGACACTGCACAATGCCATGGCTAATTTTCATGTGCAGTGTGATGTTCTGGTGCATTCATCTCAAGGAAGATATGTTTGATCTTATTAAGCTTCAAAGAGAAAGTTGATCAAATATTTGGAAGAGCCTGTGTATGGGGAATAAGCAGTTCAACTAGGAATTGTCAGCGTGGAAGAGATATGCTTTAAGTGGGATGTACAAAATAATTAGTAGCATGGTGAGCAAATCATTGTTCATATCCTCTTCCAGCACAAGAATTAATGGTGAGCCTGCAAATGCCTCTATTAGCCAGTTTAAAAGCCAAATTATCTGATTTTGCTGATAGAAGAACTGTGGCACTTTTGTCAGAGTGTTGTGGCTGCTAAATTTGGGGCTTGAGGGAAAACCGGGCAAATGCTTCAAAATGATTTAGTGATGATTACCGATTGTGTAAATTTGCACTCAGAATATTACATTAATAAGAGGAAATATGCTGTACATGTGAAGCCAAGAACTCACTGATAGCCTAATTAAAACTTAATAATATCATCAAAAATGCAACAATAAAGTTAGTTGTTCAGTTAAAATAATACTGAGACTGACAGAACAAATTGATAGAGAATAGCTGCATTACTAATAGTACATCTAAAACTATATGCAAGAAAACTTACTAATGTTTACCCATTGCTTTTTTCATTTTGATCATTCTGCAAAAATCCCTGTGGATCTCCAGGCTGACAGCAACAGTTTTCCAGAGGCATAGCAGCAGGGAAAAGGTTATCAGTGACATTCTCAGTGTTTTTGGTGCAAGGAACAATGTGCTGGTGGCAAGGGTAATTTCTCCTCACTCTTAGACCTGCTTTTATGTTTAGCAAGGTCTGATTCCACTTCACTGGTTCCCAGGTAAAGTTTGAAAATTGTGCAGTAGCATTTTACAGTAATTACTAACAGAAAGTGCTCTTTGTTGTGCAGTGATAAGCCAGAGTTTTCAGACCTCTTACAGATCTGGTGTGTGTAGAGGTTAGGGAAACACACTGTGGAAACAAATTAGAAATAGCTCACGTGTAGGTAAGCTCAGAGCAGTGCTGAGAACAGTGCTGAGACCCTGCATTATCAGGGCAATAAAAAACTTATGGCCTTCTTCTCATAATAAAGTTGTGTTCTCTATGCTGCAAAAGAAAACATATCCAGCTCTTGGAATTAAAATAGTCAAATAAAAAAAAATACAAACAAGATGTGTACAATTGTGGGTTTTTTTTTTTATTCTTATGAGTTCTGTTAGAAACCAAATCCTGGTGCCTTGATCTCAGAGAGCATGGTTATAATTATTATCTCTAAACAAATTAATATATATTGCTTCTTAATTCCAGCAAACCCACACAGTGTTTCTGTGACTTAACCAAGAAGGTAAAATTGAGGGTTCACTTCTAGCTGTGAATATGTGATATTTGCCTTTGGGTTTTCCCTTGTGACTTCTCCATCCTGCACTTTTTTCTTTGGCTGAAAGCTATCAAGGGTCTCCTATCAGGAATGGCCTGACAGAGTTCTGAGGGTGTTTCTGGAGGAGTTAGGATTTGCTTCGCAGACAAAATAGAAATACTTTATGATGAAAAGTTAATTTTTGTAATACCTTAAGTAATCTTGCCTGATTTCCTGCCAGGGCAATGAACCTGCTGTCTTGAGAGAAACATTTTAGGTTTGCTTTTCTCATCTGCTCACAGAACAGGGCAAATACAGAACAATGATGCCGAGTTTCTTTGTTATTGTCGGGTCTCCTTCCATACTATCAGGATCTTAGAAACATGGGTGAACACTGTTGATCAGTATATTTGTGTTTTTCATCATACCCTTCTAAAAACCAACATCAAGGGCTTTGTCACCTTGCTGCTCAGCCTCATCAGACCCTTGTTACTGATTGAAGAGTAGCACCCAACAGAGGACAGCAGTGGACACCTGCAGGAGTTATGCTGATCTTAGTCAGCAGTGGGGGGACTTTTCACACTTCATAGCAGCCTGTGGCAGTGTAAAATGGAGTTCCTGGGTAACAGAAATTTAATTTTGGAATTAAATTATTATGTGGTGTTTTTTTCAAGAAAGCATGTAGAAGGCTTTAAACTCAGTAGAAAAAAAGAAACAGAAAAACCTCCCCACACAAAAAACCAAACAAACACATAAAAATCAGAAACACAACCAGGCAACTCTGCCACAAACAAACAAACAAACAAACAAACAAACAAACAGGACCCACCCCAAAAAGATCCCTGGAAGATCTCCATGTTGAGTTTTGTTTCCTTCTATAACAGGAAAAACCTCAACCAACAAACCAACCACCAACCAGTCAAAAACCCAACCAACCAAAACCCAATCAGAAACCATTCAGAAGAATAAAATATAGTAAAACGTGCTTTCTGGTAAGAAAGGAAACACATGGATCATTGCTGTTTAGAATTGCTGTGCTATCTAGGATGTTCAGCTTACTAGTAGGTACCATGAAAAAAACCCCAATTCCTTAACCCTCCTTTAGAACGCCAGGAGGAGTTCTAGCACTTTCCTATTACTGTCAAAAGCATAAATAACAATTTAGAGCGTGGACGTTTGGAGTTCTCTATTCAGGTTCTTCTTGAGTAAAAGTACATTTCATACTGAATATTAAGAAGGTATTTTGGAGAACTAAGCCAACATTGTGTGCTACAGTCTTGAGAAAAGTAACATTTCTGCTTTAAATAAGACTCTCCTGTTCAAAAACACCCAGTATTGTAAAAAATTTTTCTCAGTATGTGAAAAATTTATGTCACATATTACAAAATATGTGAAAAATACATGTCACATTTTAAAAAATATTGAAAGTATAGTCTTAAAAAGATTGAAAGCAGTGGTATCTTTGTAAACAGAACAAAAAACACATGCAAAATTATAGAAGGATGGAAAGAAGCCACCTGTTCAGCCACCTTACTCATTCCTTGCTGGTGAAAGGCTGTTCCCTAAGGTGCACACCTAGTGCTTATTAGCCTTTCCAAAGCATCAAGAAGTGTAGCTGCATTTTATTCCCATGGGAGATTATTCAGTGATTTCAGTGATCTTACTGTCAGGAAGATTATCAGTATGCTATTTAACCTCAATTTTACTTATCCTAATTTAGTGTCATTACTCTCAGTTACCCCATCATAACATGTTTTGAGATGTAATATGAACAAATAGATACTTAACAACAAGATAAACATCCCATCAGCCTTGCATAGGGAGGATTATTTTTAGATTCTCTTTAAACTCAGAGGGTCTAGTCTGATGTCTCAGCTGAGGCGATAAAAATAGTACAAGAAAAAAAATGTTAATGTCAAATTATGCATTTTCATAGATAGCTACCACATAACAATTACTGCAGGAGGTCCAGGTTTGTAACTCTTCCTTTTTTGTAATTGGTTATCCCTGGGTGACAATGCTAGTAATCATTTAGCTAACTCAGATTTTGCTAAAAAATAAACTCTGTGCTGCAATAATACCTGTACAAAAAAAAAAAACCCAAAAAATCCAACTAGCCTCAGGATGTACAAAATAATGTGCAGAAAAAAATGTCAGAATACTCCCTTATCAAAAAGAATGTGCAGATTCTTGTTTTCTTTATTGGTATTTTGTCTTAGGCTGTTGAGTTTAGAATGCCGAAAAGCCAAATCTACTGGTTGTTATAGCTCATGGGGCTTTTTCCAACCAAAAAAAGATCAAATCCACAGTGTTGTAGTATTACAAGAAGAACTCGACTAATGCTGTTGATAAGTTTCCCTACTAAAAGAGCTCATTCCTGTGTAGTTTGGAGGGATACTAATTAATTGACAAAACTGACTGATATATGCCCTAGAGAGAGGGATATGAACTGAACCTACCCTAGATGTCATCATTATGAACACTAAAAAAGCACTGGTCAGCTTTTTAATGACCTAAAAATGTAGGTAAAAGTCAAAAGTTTTCCAGGCAATCTCACACAGCATAAGTTATTGCACTTCATTCCACCCCCAACATCTCCCAAAAATTGTAATTGGAGTATACTTGTTTCACTGCCAATTTCATCTACAAAAACTATTAAGACAGGGCTTCCCACATTCTATTACAAATCAGGTATTGAGCTACCTTTTTTGTCTTGCCTTTCCTAAGGCATTCCTCATCCATGCCCAAGGCACAGGTTTGTCCATCTGAATGGCTGTGCTAAATATGTGTGCTCACATTCCAGTTTCCCAAATTCCAGTTTTCTCAGTTTTTCTAGCCACAGACATCAGAGTCTGTATAAGTGCAACAGGAGGAAGGAAAGGATAGACATTCCTGCCTTACAAGATCAGGCTTCTCTCCTGTCACAAGAATCTCTCAATTATTCAGATGCAAGAGCTCAATTACGTGACAATGAAAATTTACATGAGTAAATCCAAGCAGGCAGTTTAAGGGTAGCAGTCCAGTACAAAATCTTAACAATTTCCCTATATATGTGTATATATTTATGTATGAATTTTTCATTCAGTGTTTTTTAACATAAAACCATTCTTAGCAGAACTGTTTGAATTCCCTGCTGCCAGATTCAAAGCTCTGCATTTCGGAGTCGATCTGATTTTATTGCTTACCTCTAACTTTTTAAAAACACATATCCAGAGACATGCAATTTTCTTACACTAGGAAAACTCCACAATTACTGAAGGCACTTCAGTTACTTTGAAGAGCTCATCTTTGGCCAGGAATCAGCATGGATATTTTCAGTCCAGAAGAAAACTGTCAAGAAGGTATCACTGTCACAAAACTGGGTGTGATTATAAAATATATTTTACAAACCTAATGATAGCATTTCTTGCTTAGTCACAGTTATAACAATGATTTGCTGCAAGATCACATCACAATTTTCAATAACCTTTCCATTCTCAGCATTTGGACACTGGCATGAAAGGTAGTGTAATTAAGGGGATGAGAAAGAGAGGGTGTCATCCATTTATGTCTTCACCTTTTACAATCCAATTTATCCAACAGATTTTAAAACCAATATATGAAAAACCATTTACAATTCACAGAGTGAACAGATGGCACAGCAGCATTGAAAAAGTGTGTATACACACTGAATGAACTGGTGTTCTGCTCTAGTTAAAAAGCTGTCAACATTTGTATTACAAACCTCAGATTTCAAGAGTTTGTAAGTTGTCTCCTTTAGGTAACATCTGGAAAGATTGGCTTGCAAGCTACATGCCTAGGTACCATGTAAAAAAAATAAAAACAGCAAGTTTATTACTTTCATGTCCTTTACACTCATTTAATAATATTGTAAATGCTACCTGAGACTTAAATTGCTGAGAGAGTGCATTTATTTTCCAGAGGGATTTGTATGGGTAGGTGAGTGTTAGAGTGGTTGTGCTGGCTGGGCACAGGAGAGTGTGGCTGTCCCAAATCTCCTCCTTTCCACAGGAGGCTTTAAGCATGAGTGCTGAAACCTGCCCAAGCACCCAAACACCCCATACCTGGGATGTGCTACTATGGAAGTAGCATAATTTTTGGGTTAAATTCCACTTTTTGTCTTAGAAAGATTACAAGCTGTGCTGAAACAATTAGTTTTTCACACTAATAGTGGTTTATATAGGGACAGGGGCAGCTCGAATTGCATGAAAATCCTGGTTATACAAGGCGCCAATTTTGGCCACAAAAAAACCCCGAAATATTGTAACATTTTGCCTTGAGAAAATGTAATGGCAGCTCAGGAGGGATTTCAGGATTTGGCTCACCAACCAAACAATTTTAAATTATATGCTGCTAAGCACTAAACTGCTTACAGGATTAGTATCAACATATTGTGCCCACTAGCTGTAGGTTTGAATCTGTACCATGATCTCTGTGGCTGGCAATAATCTTGAACTGAACATAAAGCCAAACTTTGGTCTTACTTGATAAATGGGCCTACAGTGTTTAGCTTTGAAGTAAAAGTGAGAAATCAGTAAATATTGTAGTAATAGATTCATTGAAGCTATTCTATGAAGGGGTGTTTTGGACCATGAAAGAATATATAGAAAAAGCAAAGTTAATTATATGTACTAGAAGCAATAATGTGATTTTCAACTTGGATAACTGCAACCTCATTTTTTCAGGAGGAAACATCAGGAAATGAACAAACTAACCAACCAGTCAAATTGGAAATTACATTTTTAGTGCCATTTAGAGGAAAAGAAATACAGTGCAATCAATCTGAGTTGCACCCACTCAGACATCCATATGTTAAAGAGATTCTTTCAATGGAATTATGAATCATTCCCCTAAAGTCCTAAATTAGGATTTTCACAAGCATTATCCAAATGCTCCTAGAATTCTATGACTACTGTATGCACCAGGCACATTTGAAATTTCTCTCGGATGGAATATATGTATTACAAAAACTCTTCTGTTTCAGGACATTGTCAAGAAAAACTTGAGGCATTTAAGAAAAACAAAATATAGAAAAAAGGCTAGAAAGGAGTGGGAGATTAATGTAAAACAATAATTAATGTGAATATTTTGCTGAGAGGGTAAGTAGTAAGTACCAGTATTTGCTGGTATATCCAGTTATATTTTATTATGCAGCCAGCATCTAAGTGAGAATGGGATAAATAACTAAAAATTTCTGATTTGTATACTGTGACTTTAGGCAAATAACTAGATTCTGAAAGAGGAAAGTTAAGAGTTACAACTTCAAATATGGAAAGTGATGATAAATACCTAGGGAGGTAAGAATACAAACATTAGGACTTTAAATTAAGATCTCATTATCTTTTAGCAGATGAGATCTGCTCAACTTCTGTTCCTCACAGAACTAGATGGGAGATGAAAACTGAAAATTGTGTCTTTCAATGAATGCAGCAGCAATGTCCTTGTTTTCATTTCCCTCTGATTTACTGAAACAACGCTTGCTCTTCCGTGTCTCAGAGACCTGCGTGTACCTGTCTCCCTGTTCCCAGTAAGAACCCATTTCCTAAGGTCAGCTCTTAACACATGATTTGATCTCTTTTACACACAGATGCTGTACTCACTGTGCCCAGGCTGTGCCCCTTACCTTGCTCTGACCCACAACCCCAAGTACACCAGGTGTCCTCCCGCTGTGTCCTTTGCTCCATCCATGAATTTGGGGTCTGTCATGTACTGGCTCCCATTCTCTGTTGGCTACTTGAGTAGTACCTTGAGCTTGTATTTTGAAATTAATGCATTTTGATTTCTGAGGAAAAGCTAATTAAAATACATAGTGTTGATCCTTTTCATCCTTTTTGAGGAAACCTGAGATTCAAATATCTCAGTACAATGTTAAGATAAACCCCGTGTTTCCCAAGCTTTCTCTAGAGATTGTAGGGACTAAATTACACAGTTTCCATGTATCAGAAAATATCTTTTGAAATGTTCTTTGGAATTTGAAATCTTAATAATTGACATATTTTGTTGGAATCACAAATTAAAGATGTCTATCAGCTAAAGAAAAATATTATTAAGAAGTTTATTTTGTCCAGCAGAAAATAAATTCTACAGTTTAGATTGAGCCTTCCATGTAGTAAGATTTTCAAGAAAATCAAAACTGGAAAACTCTGACTACTGACTGACATGATCCAGGAATTTTCTCAAAGGGCAATGTTAAAATACTCTGGAAAACTGGAATATGATGACCTTTATTAATAAATTATTATAGAAGACATGAAATGCTGTTTGTTCTCTAAAGATTTTTTAAAATTGTAACAGTCTTCAAACATTGTGTCCAACAAGCACAATCCAGAAAATTAGTTACTTTCTCTGTCCTTGCTTAAAAAGTGAAACAAACATACATGACAGACTGGAAGTTTCTGGTCCTGTACATTTGGGAGTGTCTGAGAGAAAAAGAGATTTATTTGAGAGACTACAGGGTAATTTGAGGCGCCAAAGTGTGCAAAAATGACCTGAACTCTAGGCTGAAATTCTCTGTGCCACCATCTTTCCAAATTTTCTGACATCTGTGGAACACAGATTAGTGTGTACTGCTGTTTTTCTGTGCTAATAATGTGGGTCAGGTTCAGCTGTTAATGCATTTCCTTCCAGGTATTTCAAAGCCTGGGTGTATCTAAATTAGTAATAAATGTATGTCTGCACTGCATCATCCAGCTTCTCTAGGACTTTGCTGATTCCTGTGCCAAAATAATTAATAAAAATATCAATAAGTATTTGCTGAATTGGCGAGCAGTGCTTGAAAAACATTATCAATAACTTAATTTCAACCTAATATTTTTTTCTTCCAGGACTCTTGAGTTTTTACCTTTTATGAGGCCCTTTCTTGTGTCATATTTTTATTTATTGTCCTCTTTTCCCTCCTAGTTAACAAGTTTCCTAATCTGAGATTTTATAAAATTCTGATGTTGTTTAAATAATAGCATACATAAAACAACAGTTATAAAAATAAAGATATTAAATCTAGGTCCTAGGATCTCTTTCTATTTCCTTTCATTTCTTCCATTTTCTCACTCCATTAGCACTGGCTGGCATGGAAAATGCCTCTGGACATCTCATGCCTTGTGGTTGCACAGATGCTCAGCCCTTCATTCAGGTCAGAGCTGCATTGGCCCTTGCAGAGAGCTGTATATTACAGATGTCAGAATAATGAGCCTGAAAGAACCAAGATCACTTCACTGTCTTTTTAAAGCATAAATGTTCCTGAGACTGCAATTTCATGCACCAATTGTTCCAGATTTCTGAAATGAAGATTACCAGGTCCCCTTCCCTCACTCAAGACGACTGTAGTCTTTGAGTTTCTACTACCTCTTTTGTGATAATTTCTGTTTCCATATTATTATTACTTCTTTCTAATCCTAGATGCAACAATCATTTTTTCTTTCCTGAGGTTTGCTTCAATAACAATGGAGAGGCTATTGAATCTGAGCCATGTTCTCTTTTTTTAGTGATCTTTTAGCTCTACTTTAAACATTAATGCTGTTGAGAGCATACTTGTACTGTTTTCTTAAATTTCTGCCCAGTGACATTTTGGACATTTTTTTTGTTTACTGTGCTTCCTGGTTTCTAATTATTTTATGAACAATAAATATGCTGTTGGTCCAGTTACAGGGTTTGACATGGTCCAGTCATTCTTTGGACAGTTGCACTGTCCACATGTTTTTTCTCACCAACTTCTGTTTGATCATAAGTACATAAAATTAATTGTTTATTATGTAATTCAATGAACTCCTACTAATATGAGCTTACTCACTTTTTCCCCAATGTGATATCCAGGAAATATTCCTATTTCTTTCACTTCCCTGGCCATCGTCTTCTGCTGCCCAAATTCCTGAAGTAGTTTTCCACAGTCATGGCATCATGTCCATACTTCATTCCCTAGCTGGAAGAGGTGGAGGTTTTCACTGTGTTTAAACATATAGCTATGCTGCCTAGTAAATGAGTGTTCCCCCCATCTTACTTTCCAAACTCCTGGTGTTCATCCTTTTACTCATATTTTCATCCACTGCCAAACTTTAGGTCACCCAATTTCCCTCTTTTAAACCTATAGAGTAAATTGATTTTCTACTAATATTCTTGTCTAATTTTTTAGTTTTAATGGTAAAATCTTCATATTTTGATTCAATTATAGGTCTGTCTTGGATTGCAGAGCCACATGAAAACTCTTTACCCATTAACCACTAGCTACTGACAGGGTATTTTTACCTCTAACCTAGGAAAACATGCCTGTTGCAAAGTGTGACAAGACTCTGGGGACTGACGAAAAATAAATGCAGCTATCCCAGGCATTACCTGAAATCTGCACTGAAATACATTTGCAAAGTTTCACCATAAATATTTTTACCTCTGTCCCCAGCACCGACTGAGGAATCCAGTGGCTATTGTGTGAGGCTAAATGCCTCAGTGAGAAAGAAAAAAACTTTCTTTCCCATAAAAAAGATAAATCTGTACTTAGGACTGCACAGAAGAGGTGAATACAGCACATTTCCCCTCCCCTCCCCCTTTTATTAGTTTGTAATCACCTGTTTCATGAAGCAGACGTGAGTCTCATCTCGTATCTCGCTATGGTGAATGGTGTTTGATATTTTGTGAACCATTTTGCCACCCAGCTGCCCACAGATTGTTACTGTAAACATACATTTCTTCAAACAAATGAGGCATTTTACAGGGGCCCCATGTTGCATCAGCTATCAATTTTGTAGCTGCAGACATTTAAATGAAATTGTCAAAGAACTCAGTTCTGTTCCTCCTAGAATGAGCATCTTTCTCTCTTTAGTCACTGTTAATTTGAGAATTGGAAGACATGCAAAGATTAAAGAAAATCCTGGTGTTGCTGTTACTTGTCCAAGCCAACCAACTGCATATCTTAACAATGGAGAATGGAAAAAAATATTATTTACTGCTACTCAAACATATTGCATAAGCTTTTTGTATGTTTACATCATTATCTATGCAGCATACATAGATATATTTGCACCTTATCTGAAGAGCTGACAAAATATGTAGATACCAAAGGTGGCTCATTAGAAAGGCAGCTAATGCATTTTTATGTCCAATTTTGTAAGCCCATTGAACATGGTAATAGGATCATTTTAGTACATGGATGTTTTAATTGATATAGATATTAATGAAGATATTAGTTAGCTTAAAATCTATTTGATCTATTGTGCATATATTTATCTTCTTGTTTCAATGATAAATCAAGGACAACAATAGTATTTATTTCATGTGTTAATTGTATTTTCAAGCCTTTTATTTATTGCTTGGTATAAAAATGTGTTTTGGCCTGTATAGGATAAAATAAATGTGTAAGGTTATACTAGGAACACAAAGCATTGATCAAGTTAAACTTCTGTGCACATTTTAAAAGTCATCATTCACATATGACAATATCTTTGAGCATCTTCTGTTACTCAGATTAAGAAAGTTAGAAAGTTATTGAATAATTCAAGTAAGAAAAGCTTAATTCAGGGTAGAAGGACTTCTATAAAGCAAGATAAGTATAATGTTAGTTTAAAAGTTTAGATGTAGATATTTGAGAATGAAATCTTGTTTAAAAGCCCTGTTAGAATAGTGGAACACTACTGTTCCTGGTTTATTCTCAATTTGCTCTATTCATAATATTATTTTATCTCAAGTCCCAAATTTTCCTAAAACTATTATGGAACATCCTTTATCAGATTTTCATACAGAATAAAAACTCTGACTCTTCTAGGTAAAATTGTTGCATCCAATAAATACATAGCAATACATACAGTAGTACAGGAGTACTCCTGTGTATTGTGCAAAATGCAGGAGATGTGTTTCTGTTTAAAATGAGATAGCAAGTCCCATTCGACCTCTCAGCTTGGTTTGTTTAAGATGGATTGACATTTTCCACTTGCTTGGAAGTGGTCTCCTCCTCTTTGTCTGTAGGTGGTCTCACTGTAGCAAACTGAAGGACCAGCCTGCAGCTTTTTTTCTGTGAATGCATCTCTACCTACAGGCATAGCTTCTTGACATAATGCTTCTGCAATTCTAAATGTCCATGTTTCAGTCAAATCTGGTTGACAATCAGTTGCTGGTGTCGACAGAAATGGGACACATATGTTCTGATAATCCCAGCTATTTAACTTTGCCTGTCAGATTGGAGTGCACATATCTAAAGTCAAATTGAAGCTGCATCCTGAGGCTTTGCTCTTTCCCAGCAAAACACCTGAGGAAAGCAACTTGAAAGCTGGGTCAGAATGGAAGATCAACACAGTACTGCATAGTCTCTGTTACACTAGGAAAGGAATGCTGTTATCTGACTTGACACTCAAGATAAAGAGCTTTGCTGATAATGCAAGATGCATTTCTTTTGATTAATACAATAACTGTGCCCGAATCCAACTTCGCCTCTCCACTGTGTATGAGAATAACCCAGTCTAAGCAAACTGCACCATACTCTGCATCATTCTCCATAGTGTTATGCAGAATAGCAAAAGATATTCTGCTGCTAATGAAGAGAGGTACTTAAAGGAGGATTCATGGTTATAGCCTGCAGGCAAGAAAACAACATTAAGAGTAAAGAGTGTCATTTAAACGCTAAGGGTTATTTAAGACTTCTGGAGTAAAATTACTTTAAAGGGCTGAGTTAACAGCTTCAGCTATAAAGATGTATCTTAGAGACATTTTTCTTGAAGTGATTGTATGCTTATTTCTGCCATCTTTCCCAGTCCATTTCTCTTTACTTCCTAAGACTTTATAAATGATTCTTACAATTCAGTAAGCTGAGGATAAGCACTCTTCTACATGAAGGAGGGGAAATGAGAGCCATTGTCTGTGGAATATTTCCACACTGCTTCTCTTGTTATCTTGTATCTTGTTATCTTGTATGCAGGTGCTGGTGGCCTGGTTGCATTAATGTTCCATTGTTTTCTCACATGCACAAACTTCTCATTGTGATTGCTGCTGCTATCAGTGCTTCACAGCCTGTGCCTTTTCTGCTTCCTCATGGCAGAAATGTTCTCCAGATTGCCTCATTCCTAGAAGAAAGAACTAAGAAATTATCTTAATAAAAAAGATGCTGAATCTTTGAAGCCCCTGTTCCGCCAAAGCAGGAGAGTGTTGTGGGTATCACTGTGGATAGACACACGAAGTCAGCAGAGGCAGAGAAGAAAGAAGGGGCATAAACCAGAGTTTCCATGTGTGCTAGACAGTGAGGGCTGTGACCTCCTGAAGCAGAACTGGGGAGAAACCAGCAGCAGGAGAGCCTAAAGAGAAAGGGAGGGAAACCAGGGGAACCAGGGCTGGGCAAGCACCGTGGAGCAGAGACCTGAGGTACTGCTCTGCTACAGATGTGGTCGGGGTGGTTTAGGGCCTCCCGCAGAAGCTGAGGTGCTGTCTTGTCTCATGCCCTGAAGGAAGGAAAATAAAATAATTTTTTGTGAGTCAAATCGGTGGAAGTGGTTCACAAGCTAAAATGCAGCATGCTTGTTGCAGGGAAGGGTAAGGAAAACAAGGGGTTCCAGAGCACTGCCAGAGACAGGGCAGGCAGAATGGAGCCTGCTGGCACTTGGACTTCAAAAAAAGGCATGCACTAGTTTTTAAGCAGGTAGAAACAGAAGTGAGTAGTACTTGAGAGTAAGCAAGCTGAGCTGTTATAAAACAATGACTGCAAAGCAAGCTTTTTGGCAGCGCTGGTTGTGAAATTTCTCTTTGCAAATAGGTAAGGCATAAAGTACTGGTTGATGTTTCTAAAATCCTATCTCTACCTCTCAATATCTTTTTCCTTCAACCAGAAGTGCAGCAGACTTTACACACAGACTGAAGACATTTCCAGAAATGTATTTACTACCTGGCTTAAAGATAAAAACATAATTATTATAAGTCCTGACCTGGACATAGTACCAGAAGTTTGAGGACAAGATGACTTTGTTACCACCTGTTTCTGTGGAAACGACCAAAGGATTCACTTTATCAAAAGTGCAGGCTGTTTCTTAGGGATAATTATATCTACCTATGTAACTAAGAACTCCTCCTTGGGTTAAAACAAGTACATGATCAGTGCAGAGGACTACAGTGCACAGCAGTATGTACTGCAATTTTCTTACCCTTAACACTTCATATAAAAATAGATACATCAAAATATTTGTCCCAAAATGCCCCCTCAGCTGTTAGTTTATCAGCCATTTATAAATTAAAACAAAGGGCAATGACAAGCTATAATTTTTGTATGTTTTATCAGTCTTTCTAATGGATTATTTCATTAAATACTATGAATTTGCCATCTGAAACTGTATCTCTGTGAGGTAGGATTGTATCCTTCTCTCCTTTCATCATCCTAAGCTAACATCAATTTTCAAGAGCAGAATTGAGAGATAAAGGAATCAAATAACTTCCCATGCCATTCCCTTAATATGAATGAAGCACAATGTTATTTCAGCTAAGTATTCAAAGCCCCAACAATATTTCATCTTCAGTAAGTTGCTGAAAAATTATCAGTGCCCCCAGATCCAGGCTGATGTATTCCTACAAGTAAAAACTGCCAGGACATACAAAAGGCTTCCTGTGTTCTTGAAATGTCTTGCTTTACAACAGAAAATGGACAGTACATTTGACCTAACTATGGATAACTGTTTTATAAACCACTTTATAAGTAATTGTTGCTACATTATGGATTAGTAAGAGCTTAGTTCCTATACTGAATATTGATTAGATTATAAGCTGTGGTTTCTCTTTAGTGGTTGTATTTATCTCAATTGTCTTGGCTTATATCTCTCTGATTTTCTTTCAGCACCCCTTAAACCAAAGCAAACTTAGTTGAACTCTAAGTCTGGTCTCAGATGCATGTCATGAAGTACAGAAGGGCTAAACTACCCACAAACAGATGTTCCAAGGCTGGGAATTTGCTGTGGCAAGACTAACTGCGATGGACTAATTGCATTCTGGCAGCAGGAGCCATCCTGCAAAGCTGTGCCATGGTAATTCCAGTGGATTAGAGTGATTACCAATGACAAAGCACCTTCCTGTGGATTTGTGGAATTTTTTCCAAAAAAACTAAATCACTGGAGTTCAGTTCTAGGGCAACAATATAGAAAAGCACAATAATGCTTTACTACTAGGTTGTGGAGGGTATAGCACTGGTTAAATGCAAGTGCACCCAGTAGAATATAGTTACTCATTTCCTGCTGTGAGATAGGATTAGGAGGAAGGCAAAGCAGACTCAAAACTTGAAAATGGTATAAAGAAAAGTTTATTAACAATAGCTAAAATAAAGAATAAAAAGAATGAGAATAAAACTTTTAGAACACTTCTCCCCCTTACAACGTTTCCTACTAACAATGTAAAGAGGCAAACCCTCAAATTTTCAGTCAGTTTACCACCTCTAGAACGGTCTTTCTTTCAGTTTACATAGGGAGAGGAGTCTCTCTTGATAAGCCATGGAAACTTCTCTGCAAGAAACAGTTCTTTTGTGGTTTTAATTTCTATGAATAACAGCTGCCCAGAAATCTGCATCTATGAAACCCCTCCCGTCTTTGGCAGCCTTCCCACAGCTGTGTTTGTGGCTCATGTCAACTTATGGGGTATTTTAAGGATGAGTTGTTCAAAAACAAAAGTTCTCTCCATCTATATCTGAGATCATCTTATTTCTAGGGACAGAGATCTTCTCTGGGGGCAAAGGGCCCTCATCACTTTTATCTCTCTCTGTTTAAGTTTCATCACAGCTATTTCAACATTTACCTACTTCAGCAAGGATGCTTTGCTCATACCTACAGTTTGAACAATCTATCACCCCATATTTTCAATGAGTTACAGGGGTATTTAAATATATTATAGTCCATCAATATGGCTTATAAAAGAATTTTTAGCCTAAAATTAAGCTGCAAAAAATCTAGGAAAAACTATTGACATTAATATTTTTTGAGCTTGATAGTAATTTGGGCAGGTTATAAAGACATTGTTAAGAATAATTTAATAAATTAAGTATACTTTGCAATTTTATTATAAAGGCACATTTGAGATAATAGAATTGCAGAAGTGACACTGATACAGAAAAGATACATTTGCTGATGACATCAGTGTCATAGTTTATCTGCATTACAAAATGTAATTAGTTAGGCAATTGTTAGGCATTTTTTACTTTAATTATTTTTACTAGAGTCTGGACTGTATGCTACAGAATGCATCTCATTCTTCATACTTCTCTAAAATTCCTTTCCCTGTTCTGAAAAAATTCTCAAGTTGCAGATACTCTTTGGATAATTTTTTTTCTCCTTATACTCTTTCCTTTTGTCGTCTTTTCTCCCCAAGATGGATTTTTACTTTTTATTTTAATCATAAAGACTTAAGGAATGGAGTATAATATAAAATACACTTGTTTGATGAAAATCTATAGACATCCCATCCCATGGCAACAAATCTATAAAATAATGCAGTGTGGGTTCACCATTTGAGTATATTGAAGCTATACAAAATAATTAATTTCCTCTAGTGTATTACAGGAAAATAATTACAAGATCCGGCACTTACTGCTACAGTCTTAATCATCTCCTATCCACCATGAGGTAATCTTGTCCCAGTTATAGATCCAGCTGGAAATGGATTTAAAGCTAGATAGCTCTTCAGGTTTTTCTTGGCCAAGTGTAGGAATAGAGATATCTTGATATCGTAATTAATAGAAGCACCACTAACATTAAAATGCACACTATGTAACACTCCATGTGCCAGGTGCAATGCTGTGTCTTTTTGACTTAATGCTACAATTTGAAGCAGGTATGAAATGCCTTTATGTTATTCTCAGTAACACTGAGAATTAAATTTCTTATTTAACACAGGGGTAGTTTAGTGGTTTAAGGTTAATCAAGTTAAAATGCAATGTTATACCAGAGATTCCTTGGAGATTTTTAAAAAATGAAGCATTCTGCAAACTTGAAACATTTGAAGTTTCTAATATTGGTGTTTGCTAAGACATCTGTTGTGAAATATAAAATATTCCTGAACTACTTTTTCAATAAATTCTCTGTTTCCACATCTGAGCATTGTCAGAAAGTTTCCAGGATGTCTTGCAGCTGTTTTTGTAAATGAAAGAAGGGTATATCATCTACCCATAATACTCCTTCCTGAAAAATTGGAATGGCAAGTTTCCAATAAGTTAACTGTATACTTTTCTTCAGTTTCACTTAGAAAAACTATTTCACCTTGGTAATTCAATCAAACTTCTGCTACTCAAGGCCAATCTGTGTCTTCCATTTTGTCTTGTGCCTTTACAGTAGCTGGCACAAGATTTTTTTTTATAACCATTCAAAAGTTTTTTTCCAGTCTCTGAGACCTTTAACACACACTTGGTCGCAGTGCCTTTCTTTTATTTTCTTTTTCCTTGCTGCTCTTCTGACTCTTAAGACCAGATATCCCTTCTTTGTCTTCGTTTCTCTTTCACATTTTTAAACAGGCAAAAAAGCCAGCTCAACTAAACTATCCAATGGTTTTAATATTTCAGTTTGTAAATTCTCAAAAGCCAAAGTCATTTCAAAGTCATGAAGCTTGACTATTCAGTCTTCAGTTCCACAACCAGATGTCTACTCCATTTTCTCTGAGGCACCTCTGACATTCACTGTGCAGGAACTCATCTTTTGTAGCAATTACGGAAAACCTTCACCCACTTTTTAGTTTTTGGTTTGTATGCATACATTTCAGTTATATGTGAAATTCTTTCAACATCTGGTCTTTGTTCAGAGTTGCACATGATGAAAATCTTAGGTACCTGAGGTATTTGCTGGGTCCCCAGGACGAAGGAGGAACTGAGAATCTGACTCCACGTTCTTAGAAGGAGAAGGCTTAACAAGATACTAACCAATAACTCGTGACTCTCCAGAGCCTCAACACAGCTGGACTGTGATTGGTCATTATGTAAAAACAATTCACTGTTGGATAAACAATCTCCAACCACATTCCAAAGCAGCAAAACACAGGAGAAGCGGATCAGATAATTATTATTTTCATTTTCCTCTTAGGCTTCTCACCTTCCCATGAGAAGAAATCCTGGCGATGGGATTTTTAAGAAAATATGACAGTGACAGGTACCTTAGAAACAATTCCTTTATCTGTGAAGAATGTTTGTTAGGTTGGCCAAAGCTCATTCTTGCTGATACCATGTGCTAGGTGCAGTCAGCTCTGTGCTGTTATGGAGGCTTATGTTAGGGCAGTTAAAAGCTTCAACATTAAACCTGTTCTGTATGTTCAAGCTTGACTGTATCATCAGTGCCTGCCTTTTAGGAAGTAGCTTTACAGGTTTCAAACTGGATCCTCAGAGCAGAAAGACAGTACAAGACTGACTACTTTGAGTGACTGATTTCTGAGCTGGGGTGACTGCAGCATAGTGTGAATGTACATAAGTTATTTTTCATGGAGCCAGCCCACCTCTGGGTATCCATCCATTACAGCAGCAGGAAGTGCAGTTTGGCAACATCATGTCGTTAGGACTGATTCCAAATCTTTGACCTCTGAAAAGCTGACAAAATACTAACAACCTGCATTGGAAAAGAGCGAGCCATATGTTTAATAAGCCTCTTTTCACAAAATTTACTAACTAAAAAAATGCTCACAAATATTTGGATCTGCAAAGCAGTGATTTATCAGGGATGACACTTGGAGTTGTTAAGATTACCTGGGGCTAGGATCAGGATGGATAATCTTTTTGAACTAATTTTCCTGCTATTCCCTACTCTCATTAGTCAGTGGTAGGCTTTCCTTCTTCTTCACTCAGTCTTGATTTGCTCCAATTTAGTTATCTTAGCTCCCTCAGAAACAATATGTTGATCTTTGCTGTAGAGTAGGAATTGATGATTTCTGGATATTTTTACCCTTTTCCTCCTTAGCCTTGTCTTCTCTTCCAAAGAAAGAATTCTGTGAAGGAGATTTATTTTGTTTCAAGTTCAAAAACTAATTCTTTTTCATAAAAGTCTTTGCACCTTTTCAATAAATCATAATTTACCTTTTATTTAGGAGATTGCTGTGAAAATGCTGACAAAATTAAACTGACTGAGCTCAGAACCTTATAACATCAAGTATGAAGCAGCCTGAGCATCTTAGAGTTGCAGGATAAGCAGCATTATTGATTGGGAGGTGCTAAATGCAGCTTAGCTGTCAGCCAGCTGCCTCACATACAGGCAACTGCCTAAATATAGGGTCAGAGAGCTCAAATCAGGGTCACCAGGCTGTGTATGACAGCCTTAGCTGCCCGACTGCTGGTGAGCAGAATAAAGTGTGAGAAAGCTTCCAGGCTAACCAGAGCCCCTTTCAGTAAGTGACATGTCACACAGAATGATCAGCAGTTCTGCATGTACATCTGGGCAGCCTAGGGGACAGGGTGTTGATTTTGTACTTAAGGAAATAATTTTATCAGTTATAAAGCTAATAATCTGATATACACAGAAATAAAAGAACTAATAGTGAAACAGTAGAAATTAGGCTGAAAAGATGAGGGTTTGATGCACAAATTTTTCTCCACTTAAGGAGGTTTTTAAAATGCATGCATACTAATCTGTGTCTACTAGCAACTTTTAGAGACTTACACAATTGCTAAAATGTAGAAGTCATTAATCTTAATACAGCTTACTAAGACATTTCTTCATTTGTGCAATTGAATTTAGAAAAAATAACTAGTGTGATAAGAATTCTTACTGTGACAAGATGAAAAAGCAAGCTATAAAAATGGTGGAAGAGAAAACATTGAAAATTATTTGTTTTCTGGTTGGTTGTTTTCTAAATAGTTGGAGAGTATTTTAAAGAAAAAGAAATCCCTCAAGCTTTACTAACCCATTAAAGAATTAAGGATTTTAACTCCTCCCAAACATCCAAGTTTTACTCTTATTCAAAATGACATTTGGGTTTTGGTTTTAGCACAGTTTATCCACCATATAATGATGGAAGATTTTTTTTTTCTTCTGTATTCTGTTCCTCCTTACTGCATTTTTTCTTTCTTCATTTTCTTGTGTTCAACTGCACTTCTCTGGAATTAGGGCCGTGTAAACAACCCTAGGTGAGCACAGCAGGTGCAGGGGAGAGATTGTCAGCAGGGGTAAGGAGGGGTTATTGTCAGTGCAGGACAGTTCATGTGGGTATGTGTCTCTAGGTATGGACAGGCTTCAGGCCACAGCTACAAGAAGAACCAGACACCTTGAAGTGCTCATGTGTCTGCAGAGAATTTGGTCCAGTCCATGTGATACTTCAGACAGACAACCAAAAATACTTTTTTTATATTGATAACTAAAATATGGCATCTGAAAGTCAAGAATCCTTTTAATCTTCACACTCTAGAAATATTTGTCTCTGTAAATCCTGGAATGCTTAGTTTCTAAATCAAGTTGTCAAGGACTGGGTTCATATTCCACTTGGTTGTAACTTATTTTCATTTTTTATCTATAGCACAAAGAAATCATTTTTGTAGTGAGTTTAAAGAATTCCTTTTCCTTATATTTTTTAATAATATAATTTCCAAGGTATCAGAATATTTATTAGTTTTAAGTAAGAGTTAGAATCTTTTCTGAAAAATAAGAATTGCACCATATAATATGTATTGTCCTCTGTTATAAAAAATACGTATATAAATACCTATTAAAAGAAACCCAAAAAACTCCCCTGTGTTAAATAACTGAAAAGGCCTTGTTTTCTGGAATATTTCTAGATCTCATCTTATGATGGACCTTAAGAAATCATGTTTTCCATCTTGCAGGAGAGCTTTAATCTAATTGTAGGGAGTTTCATTGTGCCCACAGATTTATCCTTCAGGTCATGGTTTTCAGCCTAGACCTTTTGGAAAGTTTTCATATATTGACAAACAACCCAAAGACAAACACCTTGGACAAAAATCTCTCTAATTTGTATGCTTAGAAAAAGATACAGAAAAGTAGTTTTGGAAAGTTTTGTAGGGCGGTGATCAGATTATCTCTATAACTCATTGGAATTTTGAAATAAACCTTGAATCAACTGCTGAGAAAATCCTACTATGAATCTCTGTTTGTTATTCAATGACTAAATAAATTTGAAAACCTGTCCTTTAAGTCTGGAGATCAACCCAAGTATCTGGGGAAAAACAGCATAAAGAGTACAGACCTGGCATCCTTGTTGCTGAAGAAAGAGTAATTAGGTGGGCTTGGTGAGGTAACACATTTAGGTACACATTAGGTACTCTAGCTATTAGTGCTTTTAATATGAATAAAATGTCTTTGTGTTTTGACTAACAATGTTAGAAAAGCTAAGGTAAAATGCTATTATGCTACTCTCTCCCAGACACGTTTGCTTTACTCTTATTAATGACTTCCTCAACTTTGAACCATTTTGTGAAGAACTTGGGAGCATAACATTTACCTAAAATTTGATGCAGTCATCTAAAGACCCTGAGATTTTATCTTTAAATTTGAGAAATCACTAATGGAATAGAAGAAAAAGAGTGGAGTTATAATACTTCTTTTGAGAAATTTAATAGTCCAGAGACATAAAAGGGAAATGGGATCATGGAAAAGTCTATTGACACAATAACAAAATAAATACTATGCTTTTTTTTTTTTTGACAGATCAGTCGGCTTTTTAAATATCAGTATTTTCATTATTTGACAACACTCCCAGTATTGTGGGGAGATTTTTAACTAGAAACAGAGGAATGAGAATCAGAAAGTATAGATCATCAAGGTATGACAGTAAAACTGCACTTATTTGCTACTCCTAGGTGAAAGCTGTCTCAGCATTTTAAGATATTTCTCACTCCTCTTAAACTCAATATGAGGCCCTTCTGATTAAGGCAAAGTAGCAAAAATATTCTTTTATTTCAAGTAGTATTGAATTTACGTGGAATATTTCAGTATATATTTGCCACTAAGTTGCTGGTATTAAAGTCAGTTCATTGTATCTGTACTATCAACCAAATTAAATATTGCCCTTAGGCCACAGAGCCAAATGCTTTTAGCAATGTGGCTTTAGTGCATTTAGCCACAATGCCTGTCTTAGAAAAGCTTATTTATGCAAGCAAGTGTCTGTGCACTGATCAAGACTATAGGAAAATGTCTGGCACAAGAAAAGGGAGAAGTCTTTACCCCAGAATGTCTAAAGTTGCCTCTCTGTGCTGTGTCCACAGACAAGGGGGCTGTCAAGCTCTGAATCTGGAATAGCGTGGTTAAATCAATGGAATTACTCTGGATTTTCTCCAACTCAAGGGCATGCAGCTTTTGGCAGTGAGTACTCACCAGCTCATAGAAACCTGACCCTCACTTTATGTGTTGGCACAGCTCTCTTAGCTCATTTCTGACAGTTTTATTAAGTAAAATTGGCTTAAATAAACAGGCATGTGATTTAAAATCAGTTACTTCAGAAAACTCCAGTGCTGTAGTTACTGCTTTGAAGGCCCACAAAAAGTCAAAACATTGCACACAATAATATGAATATCTATAAACTCAATGTCTAAACTATATGTCTCTGTATATATAAACTCCTAGTTAATGAAAGCTTGAAAATACTCAAATGTACACATGTGAGCAATGTGTGAAATCAATCCAGTTGCATGTCAGGGATGCACACCATGTCTACAGGACAAAAAATCTTTTGTTTTTTGGAAATGCTAATGTTTTTCCATCTGTCTACTCTGCACATTGTCTGAGCATTTTCCAAGTGTTTCAGATTATTAGCTGCAAACAGACTTGAACAGTATAGTTTGCTACATCAGCACTAGTTCAGTAAAGGGATGAAAATGACTGATTTGCTCAATGACAACAATTTATCTTAAAATTTTCTCTCAAAAAAATTTCTTCTTCTGCCTAGTTCCTCTTAATATTTGTTTACATTATCATAGGAGACCTTTATTTTCTAGCAGTGGTAAAACATTTTGTCTAAAATTCCTTAGCATCTGTGTGTAGGGGGATAGAATATAAGAAAATAAAGATAGTGTAGAAAGTAACCTTACCCCTAAGGAGTTGCTGCTGGGCCAATTATCAAAGAGTAGGAACAGACCTGATTTTACCAGGCCACAGCTGTAAGCAATGAAAAGAAGAGTGCTATAAAAGAGCGCGGTGGCTGATTTAGAAGGAACTTGAGTCAGTTGGCCACTTTGGGAAGAAGAAAGAGTCAGTGCTCTAAGGAGCTGCCTGTGAGAAAACACCAAGAAGGGTATGAAGCTTTTGTGATAGGAGACAACAGTATGGCATGCCTGCAATAAGATGACAACATCTATGGATGTAAAGAAACTGGAAATAAGGGCCTGGGGCTGATTGGTGTCCTTCTTTTGGGCCATGAAACAGGTAAAACTTTAATGCATATCTGTATTTCCTCTAGATTCAGTTCTCAGAAAACAGTGAAAGATAATGATGATCAAGCCTGCCTATTGATCAGTGCAAAAGAGGAGATCACATCCTTGCATGTACTTACTTTCAGGAATCTCTCAAACAGTTAACACTCAATGGATGGTTTCTGCAGCGGTATCCTTCCCTCTGCCTTAGGCAACCTGCAGATTCTCAGCTTAGAAGGAAAGGGACCCCACAAATCCCTGTCCCCTGAATAAGCTTCTGCCTCTTTACATGGGACAGACTGGTCTGCAGGTAAGGATGTGCAGGTAATTCTGGGCTGGCTGAGGTTAGCAGCTGATGGCTGGAAAGGAGTTAGGCAAGGTGGAGCAAAGAAGATTAGACAGACTAAGCAGCACCTTGAAAAAAATATTCTTCATGTGTTTACCAGGAGTCAATGGACTCAGCCATAAATGGACAGAAAGGGCAGTAGGAGTTGAATCTGAGGAAAAAATTAGCAGAGACAATACCTGTTATAAAAGAAATGGATCAAATTTTGCTCAAAAGTCAAACTGAACCTTGTCTACCTCATCAGTTGTCATTTTATTAAACCAGATATTACTGTGGTGTCTGATCAAGCCAGGCTAAGATGTACAGACTAGGAGCTATGAGACATTTCGTCTCACGTGTACAGGAAAGGTCCTGTTACTCTCAACAATGAAGTCAAAAGTAACTGAAAAAAGAAATGAGTAAGAATCAATGAAGTGTGTTAATAAATGTGTTTTATTGTATTGAAACCTCTCAAGGAAGCCAGCTTATAGGAGGGAGAGGGATTGCCTTTGATTTTCTTTTATTGCTTTATTAAGTTCTTTTTGTCTGAAGGAATGTCAAGTTCACTAATACATTTAAAAGAAGAACATCTTTTTAATAGAGAACTATAGATTGGCA
>JAXCLO010000001.1:102920964-102944642 GCA_035583995.1 Arremon aurantiirostris
AAGGGAAGGGACGGGAAGGGAAGGGAAGGGAAGGCTGCTAATATGAAAATGTAAGTTTTCTCAATTGTTATAAAATAGAGTAACACTTTTGGATTTCCTGTCATCCTTGGGGACTCATTGACTATCTAGTAGATCTGAATCTATGTTTTCTGAAATCAGAATTCAAATGTTCTCCTGGGGACAAGACAAGGAATATTCTGAATTTTTTGTTACACTGTGTATTTTTCCTGTCATTTCAATGGCAAACACCACCAGATTCCACAATGCAGCAGTTTTTCCAACAGATTTAAACAGCTCAATACCATCTGACATCTGATAAAACCCTGCTATTAGTCTCATCAAGAGAATTTATTGGGGATGTATATTTTGATAAATTATGTTGAAGCAGCAAAATAAGTAAGAATTTATCTTGGTTATGAGGTGGAATCCCCAACTCCATTTCCACAAAAAGACTTTTTTTTAATGGCATACATAGATAAATTATGTGGGAGTGAGGGAATCAAGGAAACTGAGGGAAGTGATGAAAGGAGTGAGTAGGGTAAGGAAAAGTACATGTATCAAGCAGAGACCAGACTAAGAAATCAAGTGGTGCTTTCTTTTGCAGATGGGAGAAGTACATCATCTATGCCCTTTCATAAAACAGGTGAGATTGATTTGTCCCAATGTGTTCCTTCTCAAGGCAGTTGCCTTAGGTAACTAAACACTTAGGTAACTAAACACTGCTGCCTCACAGAAGAAAAACCCAAACTCCAAACTACCAAGGACACCTGTCTTAAAGGACATATTGCTGCCATAGAGATATAACTCAGTGACACAAAAAACACTGGGGAGAGAATCACATTTATCTTTGGGATTTTTAGCACTAAAAATTCTTGTATACCTCAAATATTATTAAACAGAGCTTCCTTGTGCCATTTAATATGTGCTTCCTCAGAAAAATAGTACAGATATCTTCTCAGGTGAAAAAGCTTTATTTTTGGAGCACATGATCAGATTTTCTGCTATTGTTTAACTAAAAAGCAGTGGCTTGCAATGCAATAGTGTCAGCTACAAAACTATAATGCAGCTATGATCAGTAATCTTCTGAGTTCTTTGTGTGAAGGTAAGTAGAAAATGGTTACCAAGGAAAATTAATGAGTCTGTGAGATCTCAACTTTACAAACTTTTGCCTTTTCTTGGATTTTAGAGTTGCCAGTACTTTTGTAAGTGAGTAAATTTTAAAAGATGCAAAGTAATGTTACCTAAACAAGTAAAAAGTGTAATTATTTATTAAATTTTTCCCTTGTCAGACTATTCAGATCTCAGTCACCCAATCTGGCAGTGCCTAGAATGATTGAGTTAATATAACACCAGTAGGTAGTGCATTTTATCTTTGTTTGCAAACCTGCACACTGGAAGTCAGTGCTTAAAACCTGTGTAGCATTATGTGCTCATGCACTTCTCATTTTGTAGTCACCAAGGTATTCTGTTTCCTTATTCTATACAGCAGAGCCTACTGTTTGTTTTAGGTGCACTTCCAAATGTGTGAGGTTTGCACTTCTCCTTGAATTATGTAGTTATGGTTCCAGTTTATTTTTCTTTATTCTACAAAGGGATTTTTCTTCCCTTTCTACTCTGGAACAGGAAAAGAAATACTCTCAACTGTTTTTTTCTGTTTGTTTGTTTGTTTGGGTTTTTTAAAAAATGAATCTACACAGTGTTTAGTCAATTGAATTTTATTATTCATTGTTTAATTTGTAAGTTTTTTTCCTATCCCTTTGCATAAGGTCTTAGAAAACAATAGATGAAAAAAATAAAGATTAATGTGACAAGTTTATGTTTTTCCAATTAAAATGGTAATTTTCTACACTTTAAAAAAATGGAATTTGAAATGGAATTATTACCACATTCCTATCTTCATGTTTGTACATATGTATGGGTATATTTGTGCACGTGACTCCTGTCAAATAAGGTCCATTGATTAAACACACAAATTAATGGCAGTGGATATTAATACATCTTTGTAATTCATGTTGTTGAAGGCAGCAGAGGGAACTTGACTCTGCTCCCTTATGTATTGTTAACCACTCCATCAAAATAGAGCCAATGGGCAGCATTCTCCTCCCTTTATTCCCAGATGAAGAAATTAAAACCCAACCTAGCAACAGAACTCAGAGTGCAGACTGCCATGCAAGCTACTCACCAGTTTTGGGTAATCAAGCCCTGAGGTACAGGCTGATATTGATGAACTGAAGACGGCCACTTGTCTTCTGAGAAAAGATGTGTTATGCCTTATAAATCTCTGGAACCTGATCTGTTCAAAAATGCCTGCATCAATCTCTATTTTTAAAGGAAACAAAGCCTACCTGCTCCAGTTTCCTGATTGCTAATACTTAAAAGATACAAATACTTATAGCCCATAACTTATTTTACAAAACTAATTGGAATTTGCCATACATTTCTTTCAATCCTTATGTTTTATGGATGGAAATATCTTCTCAGCTTCTCTGTACTGTTCCAGAATGTCATCATATTCAATAGGTTAGGCTCAGTCTTCATCAGGACTGTGTTATATGAGAGACAGATTTAAGACACATAATAAAAAATAATATTTTTATTATTAAATAAATAAAAAATTTATTTAATGGTGTAGGGAGTGCGGGAAAAGACATATTCTACATCACTAATAAATCTGCATATTCGTTGATAGTTCTATGGAAACTGTTTTTTTTGAGAAATGTCCTGCTGTGATAAACACAGACACACAGAGGTCATGGCTTGTGGACAGGACAGAAAAGCAATCTTGTTCTCCTGATGAAAAAGCAGTGGCAAATGAGCAAATGGAAGTGCTGAACCAGCATGACTTGTCTGCCTGCCAGGAACAGCTATTTTGGTGCATTGCCAGGTGGACAAATGCTGAATTGCTCCTGGCCTGTGAAGGTGGAGGGAAGTAATCCAAGCGTAGGTTAGCAGAGCTGGCATGACTCAGAAATAAGAGAGGAGAAGCCTGGCTCATATCCAGATGAAGGAAGAGCAGGGTAGATCAAGGGGTGAAGAAATGCAGTTTGTAACTCCATATATGAACCTTTTCCCTTGGAACCAGTGGTGCAGCCACATCACAATATGAGCTCTAGAGACGAAATAATGACAAAGGCTGGTTTTGAGAGATTCAGTAAGAATCATTGTTCTTTATGATCAAAGTGTATTAATTTTGCCTCTCCCTCCCCGCACAACCTTTCTGCTATTTTACAACTGTCTTTTGCTTGGAAACACTAAGCTGCTGTGCATTGCTGGTGCAGGCTGTGTATAGATGCTGCCAGGCTCTGCACACGTGGCAGATAATGCAATTCCCACAATGTGAACTCTTGCCAGCTGACATATGTGTTGTGAACCTCAGCTACAGAGCTCCCTTAAAAGCAGTCCAGATGAATGCAGTCTCCCAGTGAATGCAAATCTAGAGTAATAAAACTATGATTCCCAAGAAAAAGTGGTGATAATACGGGTTATTTAACAGGGACAAGAGGAAACAATCTCAATTTGCACCAAGGGAGGTTTAGATTGGAAATTGGGAAAAAAAGTCTTCACCAAAAGGGTTGCCAGGCACTGGAAAGTGCTCCCCAGGGAGTGGTGAAGTCACCATCCTTGGAGGTATTTAAAAGAAGCCTAGTTGTGGCACTCAGGGACGTGATTTAGTGCAGGACTTGGCAGTGATGGGTCAACAGTTGGACTTGATAATCTTAGAGGTCTTTTGCAACCTAAACATTCTCTGATTCTATGATTTTGATCACACAATAACCCCTTGTAGCTTTCAAATTATTTTGCTTACTGAAGTTTGCAAGTCTCACTTTTTTTTTTTTTTTTCCCTGTTTGGAAATGATCTGTTTCCTGAGGAGAGCACAGAATTAAAACTGGAAATGTATATACACATTGACATGCTGTAGTTACACAGTAGCATGCAAGAAGTAACACCTGTAGGAGTTTCTCCTTTTTACTATGTGAAAATATTCATGGCTTGGGAAATCCAAATTCAATGTGTTCCTGCCCATGGCAGGATGAGTTGGGTGAGTTGGGACTAGATGATCTTTAAGCTCTATTCCAAACCTTTAATATTCCATGTTTCTATGAATTCTCCTTCTCTGCGTCATGTATTTTCAATCTGTATTTCAAGTTTCTGAATAGGGCTCACACCACTGTAATCGCAGTAGTCCACATAGGTTTGTCTAATGTTTCTTTCTCTTCTGGATGAATATTCAGTAGTAGAGGGACTGAATCTCTGTCATCTCCTGAGTTTTACCGTTAGTGCAGAGCAGCATTTTTATGTTTTGAGTGCTTGGGTTCTTCTTTTGCTTGAGGGTGAAGAATGAAAAGCTAAAGGGAATATTAATTTAGCAGTTATTAACTTGAAATTATGTATTTTTGTATACTCTTCATGAGCTGTTCTACTTTCTATTAAAAATATATAAGTGTTGATAGTGGTTTTCTGGGAAATGCAGCACCTGAGTATAACATCTGTTCTGGAATACATTCAGTTTTTTGTAGAAGTGGAAAAGCATCAAGAGAATACAACGAATTAGCTTATAATTAAGCGATTGTAGCTGGGTGAGTCCCTAGAAATCAAAAGGTGGTAGGTTCAAATTGACTGAGGGGGACAAAAAAATTTGAATTGTCCCCCTCCCATGGTGTTTGGATGCCCAACCTCCCTGTTACTTAACCATAAACACTGCTGCTTGTGTCTGTTGTGTGAAACCAGCCCTTCATTTTCTTCACTTTTCACATCTTCTCTGAAATCTTCTCTCAAAATATTATATTTTGGCTCAGAGAAAAGCAATTTCATCTAAGCTTGGTTTTGGGAAGAAAAAAGCCCAAACAAATAATGTGTTTTCAATTATTTTTTTCTAAGTGGGCTTAATCAGTCAATGAAGTGGGCATGGGGGAGGGGGGTGGGGGCATCATTGATATGTGTTTCTCAACCTGATCCTCCTAAAAATTTCCCCCTTCTAGACCAAGAAAACAAAATATGTGTTTGTTTATTCAGAACATAAACAAGGATGAAAATCAACACACAGGAAAAATTGCAGTTTGGATAAAGGGAGCTCTATTTACTTCCCCACAAGTAGCACTGTCTAAATCCTTTACTCAGTACACTGAAATCCTTACAGTGCTTTGCAGGGCTCTGTCTCTAACTTGTAAATACACAGGAAAGAAGAAACGCAGCAGTAACAGACTAAGGCAGTAGTAATGAACTGTGGAGTCAAACTGCTGATAACAACAGGAGTTTAATATCAGCCATTAACCTCTGCAATATCCCTGCATTCAACTTGGAGCCAGCTCTCAGAAAATATTACCTTCCCTATTGATATGCAACTGAGAGAAATATTCACTTCTAGAGTACATGCAATTATAATATCTACTGTTGGTTAAGAGTGTTGAGAACAAAAGAGCTGAAGTAACAGTGAAGCTTAAAATGTAACGATGCTCAAAATTTTGCAAGCTTTTTTTTTTTTTGGTGGAAGAGTTTGTCACTTCTGTGCAGCTAAATGATTTCTCCTGCAGAGTATGCAGGTTATCTTCAATAGTTAAAGATGGATATTTGAACTGCAGGAGGCAGGGAAGTGCCTGTCTTGCTGAAACTTCAAGCAAATTCTCAGAGTTAACTGGGTAACTAAAAGGGTTCATGTGCAAGTACAAACACACTACAGGAAAAACATATTTCTGAGTGTGGTAGGGGAAAGAGAGGGAGACTAAACATTTCCTTCATTATCATGAAGAGCTGTTTTAAACAGCTCTTTTCTTTGAAAAGCCTGCTGCTACCTCATATGATGGCTTGAGTTTTCATTATGAGTAGTGGCCAAGTTTTTCAGGAAGAGATGATGTATTTTATTGACTAGTTCACCTTCTTCCAGCTTTGTCAGAAAAGCTTCTGGGAACAGAGTCTGAAGCAATACAACAAGGGTAACAAAAATAGTATTGCTTCCTGCCAAACACTACTTTGCATTTATCTTTAAGTTGTTGTGGATACAAATAATGTTATTGCCATGAAAGTAATACCAAAGGTGGGGATTTTTTTCAGTTTTGGAACTTGTCACAGGGCTCATTTATTGCTCTGGACACATTTAACTCTTTGAACAATTATTATGCTTACTGCTCTGTAAACTTCGATTCCCTAAGCTCAATTCTTCTGGAAATTACAAAGGGACTTATGTATTAAAATATATGAAACATTCAAACTTCCTTTAAGTTCCTTTTGTTACTAAGTTTTACATTTAGTATGTAGAACCAGAGAAATCTGTGGTTCTTTCATTCTGTGAATATTTGAAAACTTTTCTCCAGCCCTATTGGTCCTTGAGAGGGTTTCAAATTATCTCATAACTTTGCCACCTTAAAACACCATGGTATTTTAATCATAAAATGCAAACAAAATAACTGCAACAACAAAACCCCCAAAAAACTCATCCCCTGGAAATGCTGCCATAATTTTGTGATGAAATTAATGTATAATTAATTGGTAATGTAAGCATTAATCTTAGCCTGTCATCTTATGATATTCTTTTCAAAATGAAAGGAAAACAAATTATGACCTTTCAGCATGACTTAGCTTGCCTACATAATATTTCTTCTCCTCCAGCTAATTTCTCTCCTTCAGGGGGAAGGTGAGGGCAATTATTTGAAATGCTGAAAAAGTGGGAAAAATCTTCAGGACGTTTTGCTGGAAGCAGAGAGAAACCAAAATAAAAAAATTAAATAACCAACCTCCAAATCCCCAGGAAAACAAACATCTATGTGGTTAACAACATAGCTCTATTTTTCCATCTTATGGATTTAATTAAATTGTGTGCTTTGGGTTTAGATACCGAAAACAAAATATTAAATTTCAACAACAAAACCTGAGACCAAACAACTCCTGTAAGAGTTTTAGCACCAAAGGGAAAAAAACTCTTTTAAAATTCTTAAACATTAGAGTTTTTCACCATATTAAATGTGGTTCTTCATCACTGTCTCATCTCAATGGTAGCTTTTTTCTACTCTTCTGTTCCATTAAGAGAAAATAGTCTTATTTCAGAGGCTAGTTCTTAGCACTTTGAAGACTCCATTTTCTAAATCACACTGATTTGTCTCTATCATCTTTTTGTCTAGTTCAAGTTCCTTCCTATGTTAACTTTTGCCTATCCAGTGGATTTTATTGATAGCCACAAGCAGTGTACTCCAAGCATCTCTTTTAATCTTCCATCTTGCAGATTCATAAGCAGGTTATTTTTAATTGATTCAAATTACAATGATGGTATGTATCAAGGCTGTTCTAAATAAAATGAAAAAAAGATTTAAACCAAGAAAAGGGTCGGGAAACCTCTTATATGAATTCACCTTTTTCATCCTTAAAAATTGTCAAATTTTGTAGTTTTTCATGCAAAGTGAATAGGGCACTAACCCCAAAATCAAAAAGTAGCATACTGGGACTTTCAGAATCCCAGTGGTGAAGTAGTTGAAGCTTTAAAAAAATGTCCAGTATTTAAAATATTGAGCTAAACTAAAAGAGTTTGAACTATTATAAACATGATGTGTACCATCTTTTCAGTAAAATTTTGCTGCTGGGTATAATGCTTAATGCATTAATGCCAATTATTTAGTTTCTTTAAAAAGAGTAAAAAAAGAGTATCATTCTCTTGGGCAAGACATTATTCAGGATAATGAAAATTTGTTAGTTAACATGTTTATGGTATGCTGAAAGCACAATAGAAAATATTAAAAAAACTCACTTCAACTTCTACATGATAAATTTGTTCACTTTTGGTGAAATAGTGTGTTTATTTTTAGCTCTCCAGGAAGTGTTATCACCAAGCTAAAGTCATAACTTTCCACTTTGATGTCTTAGTCAAAGTTCTTCTTTCTTTTAAAAATTAAAATGTTACAAGTTACTTCTTGGGATTCAAAGGGTGGCTAAACTCCTTAAAAGAAGGTAGTGACAAAAAATTCTTGGGGAAACCCCTAATGCACACCTGGATAATATGACCAAAAGCCAAGGAAATGTATGACTAGTTTCCTTTCACATGCCCATCTCCCACTGAAAAATGGAAAGGGTATAACATCAGTTTCCTATAAATATTTCTGAAACAAAGGCTAATGTAACAGGCAGAGTTTTTAGCAATATATGCACCATCTTTTTGCTGCTTCTTTCACCCAGTACTGTCTCTCCCATGTCAGGATATTTTTTTCGTTAGCTATCCTTTCGAGAAGCCAATAGCAATAAAAATATCTTGTGTCAGATGCCAAGAAACTGCTTGGTATATATAACAATATATTTTTATTGTTATATATACCAATCAGTATATATAACTGCTGGTTATATATACAGGCGACAACCATATCCTAATTATTTGGTGCTGTTCTAATTTGATTAAAGGACTTTAACGTGCAAGCTTTTTTGCAAGATTGAAGCTGAAGATTATTGACATAAGCAGACCAGTGCCATTAGGGTGATGAATTATAAAGGTATTTGAGAAGAGAGGTCACTTTAAAGAATATGATGTATCATGGCTTATTAAACTTCAAATCAATATTGTTAAAAAGAGCCACCTTTTTTTTCTCTCAGCCTAATTATTTTTAATTTTGCTTTTAGATATTTTTGTCCTTATTTTCATCCTCCTTTTAATGAAGATTCTTCCTGTACATCTACATCTTTGCCTCCTCACACTGCTTTTATTCTCTCTTTCCTTTTAGAACCATTTTGCTTGTTCTCTCTTTATGTTCCTATTTAGTAAAGGACAGTGACTGCAAACTTTTCCTGCAAGTCACTACTACCTTTCAGCAGATGGCACTGTTATTTAGTCTAACTAGCAGGGCAAGATAATTAACTTAAGCCCCTTTCTTAAACAATGAAATAAAGACACCTTTTTGACTGTATTTCCACCTTATAAACAAAAACAGTGGCCAAATTACTAATAAAATGCTGCAACATTATTTTAACCATGCAGAAATATGTTGCTAGATGCCAGACCTCCTTTAAAGGGGCTCTGGAGCTGTTTAGAAAAACTGCTTCTCTTAGCAAACAAGTTTTGGGGGTGTGGGGGGAAATTTATAATGTGTACAATTTATAGTGTGCTCATTACCCTCCAGCCTTGCTGTGGTTGGTATGGTTACCTTTGTGTGGGTGAGAGCAGTGCTCCAGGAAGGAAGGAGTGCAGCTGCCCTGCCTGTGTGTGGTACCCGCTTGCCTGGCACTGAGCCCGCCAGGCTCTGCACTGCAGGTTCCCAGCAATGCCTGGGGAGCCTGGTGGAGAACAAGCAAGTGCTCTGCCAATGCTGTCAGGAAAACATGCAACTTCTGTCAGCTCCAATTACAAGGAGAAGATGAATCACGT
Source organism: Arremon aurantiirostris (assembly GCA_035583995.1). NCBI lineage: Eukaryota > Metazoa > Chordata > Aves > Passeriformes > Passerellidae > Arremon > Arremon aurantiirostris. Next base: position 102,930,300 of record JAXCLO010000001.1, read on the forward strand.
CTCTTAGCTCTGTCCCTGGTGGCACTCTGGCTGCTGGAAGGCAGCTGTAGGCAGGAGTTTCTCCAGTCTGCTGCCAGCCCCACTGTTTTTCCAGCAGCTCCATTTTGAGGTTCCCTGAGGTGGAAAACCATATTCTATTAGTTTGCTCCAACTGATCCATGAACTTCTACTTGCAGTGTGCTCCCATGATAGTTCTCTTACAGTTAGCACAGGTTCCTTTACCTCTAATACATCCTGTGGCCTTCCAGGTTCAGCTGCCTTTTGTGTTCTTGCCAGAGCAAACTCTGAATGTTAGAGCTGCAACTATTACCCCTTGTGCTTCCACCGTTTGGGAAAGAGCAGGAAAAGTGGACTGGGATGGGAAAAAAGAAGTAAACAGGGGACTCCTTGTGATCAGCGATATTGGGCTGAAGGGGCCCACCTTGAGTACAGGCACATAAATAAGAGACAGCCTACAGGACGTGGTCCTGGGCAAAGCTCTCACAACTTTTCTGGATGCTTCTCTGAAACACCTGAACAGCAGGATGCACTAGAGGTCTGTGTGAAGTTACAGGACTGCTGCCTCACCCAGATGATATGGGCAGGGTGGTACAGCACACACAGCACTATGATGGGCAGATAGAGGCTCTGGGAAGTGTGGCTGGGAAGGTAGAGAGAGTGAGCTACAGGAATGCATAAAGCTCTGCCTAGGCACCAACAATGAGCAGTCATGAACTGGGCCAAGAGCAGCCTGACAAATATTTGTGATTTTATGGTGGGTGTCTGCTACACACCTGATCTGGATGTAACAGAAGATGAAGTCTTCTTTGGGCAAGTGGGAGCACCCGTAGTTTTGCCAGATCTGGTCCACATAGGTAGCCTAAACCACCCTAATATCTGCTGGAGGGGCAACACAGGTTTGAGTATATTAGTGATAACAAGTTCCCAACATAGATGAGCATGGAGTCACCAAGGAGAGGGCACTCTGATAGATCTGACTGATCCAAGAACTGATCAGGGACATGAGGGTCTGCAGCAGTCTTGACTGCAGGGAACATGAGATGGTGAAGTTCAGGATACTCAGATGAGAAAACAAGGCTAAAAGCACAATAACATCCCTGGTCTTCATGAAAGCAGAGTTTAGCACTTTCAGGGGCCTACTTTAAAAAATCTGATGTAATACAATCCAGGAAAAAAAACCAAAACAAAAGCAGACTTCAGGAAGGCTGGTTGACTTTCAAGAGTTGCAGGAGGCCTTCATGGATGAACCAGGATCTCCCGACTAGGCCCAAATGTTAAAAGGAAGTAGATAAAAGATGGGGGCAGCATTGGACAATCCAGAAAGAACATAGAAATACTGTCCAAGTATGTGGGGATAGTATTATGAAAGCCAAAATCTACTTGAATTTACAACTGGCAAGGGATATAAAGAGAGACTTCTGTAGACCCAGTGCCAGCAAAGAGCCTTTTCTCCCTTTTCCCTTCACTCTCACTTACCTCAACCCTCCTAAACATTATTGCTGCTCTCAACAGCAGGCTCTTCTTCTAATTTACTTTACTCCAGCCACCATCATGCAAGATGCACAGTTTTTTCAATATCATGTCTTTTCCTATTTGCCATCTGAGTTGTATTTTTTTCTATACTTCTCATCTCTGCTTCTCATTCCTTTCATGGTCCTGTCTTTTTCTCTTGGCTATCAAGACACTTTCTAGAGGAAGTGATAGTCCACCACCTCCCAGGCAAACACATAATTAAGGCAAATTAAGTTGCCAGGTTTTGTCTATGATTCATAAGCTGAGAATGGAGGTACAGAAGCAAAACCTTTTAGATGCTTTACTTTTATTTCTGAAAGACTTCCTGCTGCTATTCCCATGCCCTCCATTGCTCTTACACAGCTTCCTTCTGTGTTTCATGCTTGCTGGTGCATGTCCATGTCCCATCCTGTCAGAGTATTTCCATTGTCCATTTGCCATTCACTGAACAGTAACCAAAGTCTTTCATCCTTTAATCATGATTCTGTAAGTTTCTCTGAAAGTCTTTACATTTTTGTCTGTCTGCTTAATAATTAAAAAATCTTATGAATTCTTTTAACTTCAGATGTGACTTTCCTACTCCTGCATTCATCTTAGCTATGATTCTGCAAATCTTTTTCAGAATAACTCGCTCATCGCAGGTTCCTTTCATCAAGACTTAATCCTTACTCCAAATGTTGCGTTGCAATTGCTTTCCAGTCCTTCTAAAAGGGAGAAAGTTAATGTTGGAAAGCTTCCAAGTGCATCAAAGTGAGGAAAGGGTGCTAAACAGTAATGAATCTGTGAGCAGATGGTGTGGCTGTGTGATTGCTATGGAAAATATTTAGATTTTAATAAACATACAAATATTAGGAGAGAAAAAAATAATTTAAATTCTGCTAGTACTTTTATTTAAACATATTTTTCCTGGAAATGTGGTAATATGAAAACCATGTTTTTACAAGACTGTCATTTAATGCCATTAAGAGTATCACTGCAGATGAAGTTGTTTTTCAAATCACATCATTGCATGCTTATTAGAATAATTTTATGGCATATAAACATCATTTACATATGAATTGTAGTAGTATCCTATTATCTTTCTTGCTGAAATAACTTTTCTCACAAGAATTTTAGGTTTTTGGATTAAAAGGAACAAAAATGTTTTGCACACTGAGAGATGAATTAACTTACTACAAATTTAATACAATCTAACTTGATGGTTGCAAAAAGCCCTTTATCTGTTGGACTACAGATGAACAGAAACTGCCCTTTTATTGGGCTAAGCAGGAGAAAATGTGGATGGAAAATGTGACTATTGTTTTCTGGAGAAGCCAGAATATAACACAACAACAGCCTCATTTTTTATTAACAGTTATTGTCCTTTTTTGGCATGAAATGTTTAAGATTTTAAAATATTTAGTATTTCAAAAATTACCTTCAAAAATAATGTGATGAAATCTGATCTGCGTTCCTTGTTTAAATAGATCATCTAGAATTGGATGAGAGTTCTTAAGCTTTTGTACAAGCAAATTAATTTATACTCCATGAATTTGCCATTCTTACATTGCTTTGTTTTTTCAGTAAAAGTACTGTCTTACAGCCAAAATATTTGCTGTCAGAAAACAAAACAGATTTTAGCATAAACCCCCAAAACTCAATAGTTTTGAAACATTTTGCTGTAAATATCAAAAGGACACATTCAAAATATTTTGTCTGCCCCTTTGGAAAAATGATTGTTACCCCTCCTGTTTCCCTTCCACCACCCAAAGCTGACATAAGTTGCTTTATTACAGGTAAGAGTGTCAATATTTAGCATTCTTTGATTCAGAAACATCCCAGCATCCTCCTCTGGCTCAGACCAGAATAAAAACTGCTCTAAGAGGAAGTGTCTTATACAAAGGAAGATTTTATTTATGTGCTAAAAAAGCACAAAATGTGACAGAAACAGATGCACTTTTCTAGTATTTGGAAGCAAATTGATTTATGAGATATAAAACCATTTAAACTACTTAACTACTTCATGAGCACTGATATATCAGTAATATTACACATCTCCACCATAGATTTTACTTGATTTAATTCTGTAATGTTGTTGGAGCTCCCATTTTCATCCATGTTCTTATCCTTTGATTTAGTCTTACCATTGATGAGAAGAAAAATGCTCTCTACCTTAGTGGAAGTGCAATATTTATTAGAAACAACATTCTTTAAAATTTTGGAAGTCTTCTGGAATATCTGAGCATTTTTTTAATATCTTGAAAATTCTCCTGTATATTTCCTCCTTATGACTTTTCTTTGCAATAATATTGCTGACACATTTTGCAGTTTTCCAGACAAGATGTTATTTTAAGAATTTTTGTTCATTTTAAATAACAATTTTTAAAAGACCAATTTTGTAATTTTGTGCTTTTACATAATCAGGGAGAATTACTGTTGTTACTCAGGGGAAATTATTGTTGCTATCCATCCGTGACTGGTATTGCTTTGCAAGGAACTGAAACTTTAAATTAGTTTTTTATTGTTTTGGGGTTTTTTTTTTAATACTAGATTATTTTCTTTAACCACTTTCTTATAATTTTTGATGGAGCAAAATATCCTTATCTACTGTATAACATCTGACATGAGATGAATTATTAATAATGGCAAACTATCTACCTTAGCAAGTTGTGCCTCTTGTGCTTTTGAAAGTAGAACTCTTCACACATCTCGAATAAATGTTTTCTAATTTTTTTTCATTTATCTAGGAGGAAAAAGTGGTTGGAGGGCAGGGGTCTAGGTCAAATAGGACACTGAGTTTTGCATACACCTAGGAAAAAAGTATGTATTTGAAAATCCCCAAACTTTGTTTTTTCTTATCAGAATGTATTTACCTATTAGGGTTTCTTTTGAGAAAATTTATGGCTAAAGCCTAGGTAAGAGAATACCATATTTCAGAAGCACTGAAGAGTATCAGCACTTTTATTTTTATTCTAAAAACTAATTACAATACGAAAGTTAATTTTTAATTAGATGCAACTCATTTCATGATGATATAAAATTACTTCCCAGCTATAATAATGTAGTTAGATAAGGTATATTTTAATTAGTTTGGATATCTTAAATTGGAAGTACGGGAAGGCATCGATTTGGACAAATGCGCAGTTAGATGCATTCCAAGTAGGAGGACTGCAATTTATTCACATGACCAAACACAAAGGTAAAAGCCTTTTCAGGACTATTAATAACCAACTGAGGAACCTGGTTCTAAAAATCCTGAAGGAAGCATATGGTAAGGAATCTATTACAGTAATTATAGTGGCATCTATTAAGTCCTTGCTCCACTAGAATAATAGTTATACAGAATATTTTGAACCAGAGCAAAGTATATGCTTATATCTCTATCAACTGCATTTTAAATTGAGCTTTCTCAATGGCAATGTGGGAATTTCAAGGCTTGCTCCCACTTTCTTTTTCAGTTTAACTCTCAGCAAGGAGATTGTTGCAATTTCAGATCAAGAAGTAAAATACCAGAGGAGATTTATAGCAGGTTGACCAGACTTCAGTGAGATTTAGATTTTACAGGAATTTCATTATTAGATACATATCCAAAGCCAGTGGGATTCTTTGTGAGGCTGATCAATTGCTTCAGTGTGACAGGACTAGAAAGCCTGTAATGTGTTTATGCCATCTGCAGCAAGGAAACACAAGAGCTTTTATGAAGCTGATGCAAAAGTGCTTGGTGACCAAACATAGTCCAGGATTTCACATCTCAGGAATAGCTGGTAATAGAAATTCCTGGATAGTGCACATCAATAAATTTGCCTATATACCTCAAATGGGCAATGAACAGTTTACTGAGATACATTTTCTATGGTTAAGTCTGGTAGTCAGGCTGGACAGTAAACTTTTAATCTGTTTCATCATCTTTCTTGGTACTGAGGTCAGACTGACAGATCTGAAATTCCTGTCCTTCCAATCCTTCTTGTAGCTGAGTGTTACATTTGCTAATTTCCAGCCAGCAGGGACTTCCTCAGTTAACCAGAAGCGCTGGTAAATGAATGATTGAAAGCAGCTTGGCAAGCTCCTTTGCCAGCCCAAAGATTTGTGGGTGTCTGTTTGGCATAGCAGGTCACTAACCATTCCTCCTGCATCATTCACTCAGCATTCACTCATTCACTCCCCATCACTGACTTCCAGCTCTGAGGGATACTGAATACAACTGGTTTTGCTACTAAAGACTGGAGCAATGAAGGCATAAAATACTTCATGCTTTTCCTCATCGCTGGCAGTATGCTACACTTTGCATCCAGCCAAGGCTAAGGATCTCCTTAACCCTCCTTTTGCTGGTAATCTATCTATAGAAAGTGATATCCAGTGGTCAAAGATTTTGACACGTCCATTGTTTTTCCTCTTCCCTACATCCCTTGTGTCGCAGACATCTTTTATGAAAAGTCCTTTCTTAGGACTTTTCATAAAAGTCCTAAGAAAACCTTCTGAGAAGCTGCAGTTTCAGCAACAAAATGTAAACAATGATTATCTGCTGCTGTGGAATGCAACAGGTTCACCTGTGATTGGCCCATCTTGGATGTTTATAATTAATGGCCCATCAAGGACCGAGCTATCTCGGACAGAGTCCGAGAGAGCTCTTTTTTGTTATCATTCTTTTCTATTCTTAGATTAGCTAGGCTTCTGAGAGGAAACCTTTCCTTCTAATTCTTTTTAGTATAGCTTTAATGTAATATATATATATCATAAAATAATAAATCAAGCCTTCTGAACATGGAGTCAACATTCTTGTCTCTTCCCTCATTCAAGAACCTTTGTGACCACAGTCACACCCTTGTTTACAGGGTTTTCCTTATAAAGCATCCTGCTCCCTGAGTGTGGTATCTGCAGCTGAAGGACAATGCAGGGCTGCTCTCTTCCCTGGAATTCCTAAACCCTCTTCCTGAAGTTGCCCCAAGGCCCCTCTTTTCAGAGAGAGATGAGGGGGTCAGGACATCAGGGAGCACACTGGGGCAGTGCTTCACTGCAAGGATGTGCCAGCATGAGGACCAGGGTGTGCCTCAGATAAAACATCATTTGGCAGCTTTTCTGTCTGCTTCTTCCCCTTCTTTCTCAATTTTTTGTTTAGGATTATTTGGTGTGAAGATTAGCAACCTTCCCTCATTTGCACACACAAGCTTTTCTAACTTGGCAAGTAAGGTAGAAAAAGATGAAAAGGGAAACAAGCTGTGCATCCAGCTTAGGTGTGTAATATACCAATGATATTTATACAGTCTTTATCTGTGGCCTGAGACTGTCATTGCTTCTCCAGCCAGAAGGATTTGGATTATATTAGATATCCTCATGAGAGTTTCTCCTAACTTTTCCCCTGATCACTGACAATCATTATCATTATAGCTTAACATTACAGGTTATCACTGCAGCTTACTTTGTACAGCTTTCAGTCACTGTGGGAAAGTGAATATATTCCTTTCTGGGAAAGGGGAGGAACTGTGTGCTATCTCAGAAAGGCTGTGGGGTAAGTACCAATCCAAAGCTCAAAATTTCCTCCCTTCTTCTGTAAATAACTGCAGTGCAACTAATGCAGAAGAGGAAAGAGCAGTCCTACAGCAGCAAAATAGAAAAGAAAAACTCTAGAGTTTCAGGAAAGACACAGCATAGTAATTAAGAAATTTGCATCCTCTGTCCTTTCAAATAAAAAAATGAAGTTCCACAGAAATTAAGGAAATGGTAGAGGCCATTCTTTCTGTTTATGCGTTTTCCTTTGCCATAAAAATGCACAAGGATGTCTCTGGTTATGTCTCAGTTTAAAGTTGAGTCATTTGCACTGGAACAGCTTGATTTGTCAAAGCAAAAATTCATCTGGTCTGGCAGACAATTATTTGTTTCTGAGCAATAATGGGTCGTCACAGGAGGTGGGGACTGCTTTCCTCAGCCCTGCTATGGCTGCAGCCCTTTGGCTGCTTGGCATCCTCTGTGAAAGTTCTGCAGTGATTCCCAGCTGACCCAGCTTCAGTGTTCCATGGAAATCCAGAGCTCACTGGTGTAGAACATGCTAATCACACCCTGTGCAAAGGTCAGCAGGGTTGTCCTCACCACTGGAAGGAGATGCAGCCTAAATGACTGAACTGCTGTGTTGAGGTGGCAAACAGTACACAAAATCTTCTCTACCTGCTAAAAAGTCAGAGCAGTAAATCTATTCTAACAACCTGACACTGATTTTTGTAAAAGTGTGTGGGACAAGAATTTTTACTCTCTGTAGTTTTATGTGTATTTTTATGCTGTCTCATGCTCTGTGTCTTTCCAGCCACCCCTCCTTGTCCTCCTGCTTGCATCATCAGGCACAATTACACAAACCTATCTGATAATTCATATCAAAGAGCAAACCTGCACATCAGTCTTCACAATTCTCTCTGGCAACACAAGAAATATCAAAATACAACTCCTCACAGTTAATAATCTATAAAATCAACACTCCTTGTCATTCTACAGGCTAAATATTTAAAATGTTTTTAAAGTAACTTGTCTTTAATCTAGAGACTATATTTTTTCAAGCATTATACTTTTTCCATTTATAAACACACACATTTGTGTGGACAAAAGTGTATGTACACATAAAAGAAATGCTCTCCTTCCAGAAATGCTCTGGTCTCCAAGTCAATTTTAAAGATACAGCAAAGACATGGGATAAAAGCAGAGATTTTGAGATTTTTGCATCTAAGGATTGACAAATGCAGCATGATGAACAAATTAATTTTATATTATTCCAAAAATCTGGAAATGAATACATTAACAAATTAAATTTCAAGAGAGACATGATTTGCTGTCTGAGTTCACAGTCAGATCAATGAAAGAATCATGCAAAGAGTGATAGGACTAAACAATTTCAAATTATATCATTTATGTCGGTGGCAGATGCAAAAGTTTGCATCTAGAAGTTTTAATAGCCATTGTTAGGGGTTAGTATTACAGAAATAAAAAAAGTTTTCACCAAAAGATATGTATATATATATGTATTTATGGTGGCAAGGTATCTAAAGGGATTTTTTACTTGAATATGGAAAGGAAATTGAAACTCGCATTAGGAGGGCCAATTTTGTGGTTTGTGGGTTGTTTTTTTCTGTTTTTAATTTATTTTTAAGGAAAAGAGAAAGGACTGGATTCATTTGTCATTGCAGAAACTCTCTCTCCAGCCTCAAAAGCTGCAATCTTGCTTTCACAGTCTTCAAAATTCTCTTGCACTTAGCATCTTTCCAACTCTGTAACTTTTATGCCCTTCTCCTTACATTATTTTCCATAACATCAAACACCAGCTATTTATTTTTACGTAAGTGTCTTACAGCCTGTCCTTCCTTTGGTTATATCTCTATATATCTGCGTTATTATAAACAGATAAACTCACAAGATTTACTGTGGTTTGAACATACTGTTCTTAGGTATTTTTTCTTATTTTTTGACTTTCCTTGTCTTTAGTATTTTCTAGTGACAATTTTTCCCCTTCAAAATGCATGTAGTTATTTCATTCTTCTTTTTCAAGTCCACAAGACTCTATCAATAATTTGTTTTTTTCTAACAAGCTTATTCTTTCTATTTTTCATAAACATGGGATTACAACCTGGTCTGTTTAATGCAGACCCTGCCCATGGCAGAGGTGTTGGAACTAATGATCTGGAAGGTCTCTTCCAACCTTATCCTTTTTATGATCCTATGACTTTTAGTAAAATTATATTGGGTTTTTGTTCCTTACCCATGTTATTGTCAGCTACAATCTGTGCCCTGCTGCATTGTATCTGACAGAAATATCTTTCTCATCTACATTTTATCATTCAATATCTGTTTGTCATTCCTTCCTTCAGGTGGATTAAGGTATTATCTCTGGATTGGGAGAACTCACATGGTGAGACTTTTCCCATTTCAATCTACATGACTGTCTTTCCTATTAAACTGAGGGGAAATTTCTTCTGATTCCACAAAAGACCCCACTGAGAAGTTTCATTTTTCTTTCAGTTAAGAACAGTATTTCCAAATGATTATAAGCAGAATTCATGTTTATGTTTCTCAAACTTGTTTTTCTGTCAGGGTATTTATTGTAAGAAAACCATAAACTTCACTGTTATACATAATGTATATGACATTTTTATAATTTTTTTCTTTAGTTGAAAAAATAGAACCTAGTTTAAGCAGGGAACTGGTTCAATTGTTTGTGCTTAGGTAAGGCACTGTTTGTGCAAAAGGTTGTCTCAGGTGCTTTCTTAGCAGTCAGAAGTTATTTCGTGATAATTTTCTGATTTATAAAAGAAGGGCTTAAAAGTTTTTGCAGGAAGACTTAACTCAGAAGGCACCAGTTGTCACCCAGAGCCACTTTTGCTCTGGTCTGAACATCCATAAACTACATGAAATTCAGACATAAAGCTACTCTTTAATAGTCCAAACCTATTAATTGGTTGTTAAACCAATTCAACAAAGAGGGACACTGCAACTAGAAAATGATTAACTGATTGTTCTGCTTTCCATGCTAGTTAGTTTCAATACAGTCAATCCACATGAAGAAGTGCTTTGCTCATGAGAAAAGAAGTAGCTGCTCTACCTTTCTACTTCCAACTCAGTTCCTTTAAAAATGTACTTTACTGCTAAAACTCCACACATCATTATTCATTTGCACAAGAGGGAAATTTTTTTTTTTGTGTTGCAACTCCAATAAAAAGAAGTAGGGGATAAACAATAAGCCTTACTGCTTACCAAACACCTATTTATGCCTTTCTGCATGTCCAGCTTTGCAAAGTCACTCCCACAATTCAAACTGATAGGGAGATGCTCAACTCAAAGTCCAAAATACCTGGTTGAAGAGGAAAATTGTCACTTGGCTTAGAATAAGTGCTGTCCGTCAATCTGCAAGAATGCAAACCTGCTTTCTTTTTTTCACTTTCTCCTTCTCTTCTTAATCTCTGACAGGGAGCGAGGAAAAATATTCTGATTGTGAGGAACTAAAGCAATTTTGTTTAAAATTATTCAGTTTACAGAAGGACCAGTTCTGCTGACTTTGGGTGACCCTCTAGGTCTGTTTCTTCCCATAGACTTTTCCTGAGGGAAAACACAAACTCTTAAAAGAAGTTTGGTACAGCTGGTAGCTATGTCAAGAAAAGTTCAGGCTTCAGAAAAAGCCTGCTTGTTGGCTGCCAAGTCTAATTATTGTTGCTTTATTGGATGTGCATATGTCTGGAACAAGGAATACACACATTTTTATTAATAAGTTTAAAAAATTGAAATGACAGCTAAATCATTAAGTTGTGTATTTCAACCTCAATTTTGTGTTTGGCATGTACTCCTTTATATTAATGGCTATTATTCATTATACTTTGAAGAAATGATAAATATTCATTGTTGCTTGGTTTATAACACTAATTGAAAATGCTTAACATAGACACTTAAACAGTCTAGTGTATGTTAAAGCACTTACACCAAACCTGCTGGTTCTCCTGAGCCTTCTTTGCAATAAAGTAGCAGAGGGGCTTTTTCAAAAAACAAAACAAAACCTCAAAAAGCCAACCAAAGTTTTTTTTAAAAAACTTTGGGTGTTTTGTTATAGTTTTAGAGTATATATTTTTTTTTCTGAAAGCACTGAAAATTTCTAAGTTTCTAAAATCTGTGTATTCTTAATATACACATGATTATAATATACTTCTTAGACAGCTTTTTCAACTTAAAAATAACATTATTACATTTTCAATTGACTACTGTAGTCTTTGTCATTAGAATTCTAGCATAAACTTTTGTACCAATTTCTGAGATCACAACAAATGCTAAATTTCATTTTGGGCTTTGATTTTTTTATTTTGTTGGAGTTTGTTGTTGTTTTGGGTTGGGCTTTATGTGTTGACCATCCACATGAACTTAAACCCACAAGTAAGCAGTCATTACAGTACCCTGTTTTAAGAGTATCTTTAATTTTTTTATTAGCAATAATCTCACTGAAAGAGGGAAATCCCAAACAGAATATATATATCTATATATATATATATGTGTGTGTGTGTGTATCTATATATATGTGTGTGTATATATATATATCTATATATATATATCTGTGTGTGTATATATATATATAGATAGATATAGATATATAGATATAAATTTATAGATGTGAACTGCTCACAAAACCTGGATGAAAAGTGGATTGAAAGCCATATGCATTTTAGTTTTATCAACCTTAAGAATTCCTATGTAAACCTAGTATATTCTATGCTGCTGGATCAGCATATCTGACTGCCACAAACTCCACCTGAAATTACTGTCCATCAGGAATGTTGCAGATTTGTGCTCTGAGGCTGTGGAAATCACTTGTTTGGATGAGGTGGTGGCTCCAGAGAGCACAGGGCATGTTCTCTGTGGGACTTTATTTATACTGAGGTAGAAAAGAGCTCACAAGGTTTTCCATTTGACTTTTTATTTTGAATAGAGATAACTGTGCTGGATTAGAGCAGCAAGAAACTCCTGGGTTTGGTAATGAAAATAAAAGTATAGATTTAATCTACCAACAGGCCAACGCTTTGAGCTCACACAAATTATTTATATTTTGGCCATAATCACAGTCCCTTTCCAGCAGATGTGGAATATCCTCTGTCTAGAATGGAAACCCTAACAAATGTCATTGTACTCCAGTGCTTGTGCCCTTTCTAATAATAGTTCAGGAACAGGCTTAAATTAATGGATTGCACTGCATGGGGTTTTCTAATTATCATTATCCATAGCTTTTTTAGCCATAGAAAGGATGTTTTCCACTTTGTAAAACTGTGCTTTCTGATTTGTTTCTGTAGTACTGCAACATCATAGAGTGGTAAAGGAAGGCTGAACTATTTTGTTGGATCTTGGAAAACCCTAACAGCCCAGAGCAGGAATTAAAATGTTTTAGAAGTTTAAATTGACATCTCTGTTGCACTGCCTTCCAGCCACCAGAGGAGTATAAAGACTTCCAACTACATTAAGAATTTTTTTTAGGGGAAAAAAATCAGAAATACAACAAAACAATTAGGTGATGTGAAATTAAAGTAATTTTTATATGACAAAGCTATTAATTTGCAGAAATCAAATGAAAATAAAGATCACAATGAATTTTATACTATGGAATGTGAGCTACCTCTTTCTTTAAAACAGATAATTTTCTTGTATGAAAAATCTAGATTGCTTTGTATTAAAGCTATGACAAAAGTTCATTTAAAAATATATCAGACTAAGACATTTATGGAAGAAAAACATGTTTACTTGAAGCTCAACTCAGGAAACATAGTAGCTGTGGGAGAATTTGAAACACACCTTTCTCAAATAGTTTGGCATCTTATTATTTCTGTATGGGGAGGCCCTCCATTGTTTTGGGGAAAATGAAGAAATGGAAAAAATTCTTGACTAAAATTTTACAGTTTTTTTTCCAAATCTCCTTGCATAGCTTTAAGTTCTCGGGTATCATGAAATTAGGAGCTGAGTACTGCCTTGAAAATACTGAAAAGCTGTGATTCTTCATCTCTATGCATGCACCTTATCAGGCTTCCCACATTCAAAATTACACTGAATTACTGTCATGGAAGACCTCAGGAAACACATGGAGAACAAGAAGCAGCATGTCTTGCAAAAGAGGTGAATTATACCACAAAACGTATTTGGCTTTCATGACATACACTTACATTCCTGCCTGGGGGAGGAGGGGCCATGGGGGGGGAAGGCTTAGATCCATTTTCTAAGAGCAGGAATACCAAACACAATCATTAAATTCACCCTACACCAGTACCTGTTTCCTGGCCCACAGGCTGTTTCCAGGCAACTCATACATTCTTCCCTCTTTCCCATTATTCATACACTGCAAACTTTCCAGAGCATTAACCTGCAATCTTTCATCTCTCTGTAAAACCTCACAGCCTCACAGTCCTTGCAGACTTGCTGCAATCCTGAGTGCTTTCCCCAGCACACACATGTCAAAAAATCATCCTTCTAGGACTTGAGTTATATTGTCTAGCTCATGCTTCTTTTAATTAGTTTATCACTTGCAATATTCAAGCACACTTTCCTGCCATATAGCTACTAGTCAAAAGGCTGTCTTAATTATGTTAATCAGACTTTCCCAGCTAATACAATTAGCTATAATTAGCTGATCCCTTTTCTGCTACACTTTGTTCCCCCAGGGGGATTAGAAATTATTAGACTGGATGAATACCCAATCCCTCTTGCATGACTATCCCCCAGAAGAGCCCCAGGGCCAAAATGCAGGAGCTGCACTGCCCATGCTCTTGCCTGACCCTGCCTGAATGAGTAGAAGACCCTTGAAGAGGCATTGACTAAAAATGTGCCTTCCATTATAATCACTTTACATGGAGGACAGAGATCATGGCAAGCCATTCTGCTTAATCATTAAAATGTATTTTAAATCCGCTGTGGACTTCCCTGCAGTACTAAGCTAGTGATTGCCACTAGCTCTGCTGCAGAGGCACAGGCTGCAGATGCACATGCTGCAGTTTCTGTTGCACAGCTCTTGCTTTTCTTATTCATGCTGCAGACAAAACTCCCTTACAGGTATAGAGCTGATTGTCAACTGCCTGGCATGCAGAGAGGTCCTGTACAGTCAGATGAGTCACAAAGCTGCATTTACAGTGAATGAGTTGCAAAGGAATCATGTCCCATCTGGCATTGTTGTTCTGTCGCTGTTTTGCCGTGAGTGACCACCACACTGCTAAAGCATCCTCAGAGATCTCACATGGTATTTCTCTATAAGTACTGTCACCACCTGTGAGTGGCTACTGCCTGCTGTAGCCATGATATTTTCTGAAAAATCCTTTCCTTAGGATTTTTTTCTCCTGAGAAGCTGAGAGGCCTCAGGAACAA
>JAXCLO010000001.1:102951656-102961906 GCA_035583995.1 Arremon aurantiirostris
GCCCCAGCGCCGGAGGGACTGAGAACAGAGCGACCACCCCCAAGAGAGACTTTCTGAATTTGTCATCTTTTTCAGAGCAGTGAAAGAGTGGTGTCATCCATTATTGTTCATTTTGTGTGCTGGGGGTGCTGTGCCTGTTAAACAAACAGGTTCTTTTCACGTGTCTCCGAGGAATTCTTCCCGAACCAGTTGGGTGAAGGGGCCATGTGGGTTTGCTTTCTGGAGGGGCCCCTTTGGAGATTCTCTATCAAATTTGCCCTAAACCAGGACAAATTTCCAAAAAATTAGCCTTTGAAGTCTCTTAGATTCCTCCCGCAAGTTGGATCCTAAATGCAGCAGGACATTGACCAGGTCTGTAAAAGCCTTGCTGCCCTGGGCAGCAAGGGGAGGGGACTCAGGAGCAGAGAGTGACAACATCACAGGCACAGCAGCAAGGACTGACATCTTGCAGGGCCTGAGCAAGATAAAGCCCAGGGATGGCAACCGGTGCCAGGCAAGATTCAGTGATTGACAAGCAGGTCCATACTGAGGGCAAGCCAGAAAGTCACATCAGCAGATCAAGATCCTGATCACCAAGAACAAGCAAAGTTGCAAAATAAGTCAGATAATGAACAATGAACAAGGACAACTGGACTGTTAAATCATACAAATACTTATGACTCACTCTCACTGTATGTTTTTAATTCTGGAAAATGCCGAAGCAGAAAATAATATAATTAATAATATAAAATAATTAATTTTTGTTTTATTTCTAATATAATAGTAGAAATAAAGTAATAGAGAAACAAGGCTCCTCAAACTGGGAATTCCACATGATTTTCAAAGTAATTTGCTATATTCAACTTTATTGCCATTTAGGAAAACTGATCTCAAGTTTCGGTTCTCATATTTTTACTAATCACATGAAGATTTTTGTAGTGATTTTAATTTCTTGTAACCATGAACCACCACTTATGCAAACAAGTTTTAAAACCTGTGGTTCCTTTTGGCACTTCTGGTAGTTTTCTCCAAGAAGTTGCAATTTCTGAGAATTCATCATTCAAAGCCTTATAACTGCCATATTTTTATTTCTGTAGCCATGCTCTAGTCTGATGACCTAATTAGATAAACTTAACAAGCCAATCTGCAAACAGTCATGCAAAGCATTCAATTTTTGTATTTTGATGATTATATTCTTTCCAAGATGATGTAAAAAAATTGTTTTAGACATAACCATAGAAAACAAAAAAAAAATCAAAAATTTTTGAAGAAAATGTGTGCTATATGAGTTGATATTTTTAGTCCTTTTTTTGTCCTTCCTTTTATCCTTCATGTAAAGGCAACATGGCTTGATTGTGTCATTCTTATTAACACATATTGGTGTAATTTTAGTTCTCATTATACTCTGTGTACCTGATTTCTGTGGCCAAAGGTCCTTAGTGGTGTAGCTGGACTACTTCTGTAGCCTGAAGTGTTGATGTTTCTACTGCTAATTGGTTTTCATGTTTACTTCCCCTGAAGTACTTAAGAAAGGATTTGTATCATCCATCTCTAAGTAGAGAGGAAATGTTTCAGCATTAAGCTTTATTACATTTCTAGCTCCTTCCTTAATACTTCCTCCTTACCACCTGCTTGGCTTCATACTGTTTGTTCTCTTTGCCTCTTAATTTAAGCTTGCTAATCATCTGTTAATGCAGTTTCAATGAAACACCCCTTGCATGAAACCTCATCAGCTACCTCATTACCAGATCTTATTGAAGTCTCTCCACCTATTATCACCTGGCCAAACTTCCATTATGTTTTGTCATTGAGAGTGTGGGCAAGGAGAGATTCAGTTACGTGAGCACTAATAGGAAATAAAAAAAATTAATTTGACTTAACCTTGGTACAATGAATAAATGTTTCACCACTTGAAAAAATAGAGTCCAGCTTAAATTACACTTCCAGGCATCTGTTTGCTTGCCAATATGACATTCAGGTACTATAAATACATGCAAAAGCCAAATCAAGTACATGTAATGAAGTATTCAGAAAGACTAGCCATTCCAAATAATCGCTGGCATTAGGGGATACAAGGCAAATATGCAATTTAGTAGTATTACCACTTATTTGCATTTTAGTTCTTGGGTTAATAATTATTTGTTCTTCTCATCTTACACTGAAACAAGAAATAAACAGGCTATAGAAAAGTCACAGGTTATGATGTCAACATATAAAAGTGTCAGTTTTGCAGAATTCTCTAATTTTCTTTGTACAAGTCTGTCTTTTCCTTTAGGTATAGCTAAGTAATGTTCAGAGAACAGCTGTGAGATTATTATTTAAAGATAAACTTTGCACTGCAGATGCTAAAAAGTAGTTCAATGAAAGTTACAAAGGCTTTGTAATATTTTAGAGATTAATTTTTGCCTTCTCAAAGTTATTAATTAGAAGGTTTAAGTTACTGTGTTATACTCACATGGACAAACTCTACAAGAAATGCCACTGCAACACTAAGCAAAAAGGGTAGTTATGTGAGTACAAGAATTTAGTATTTACAATTTAAGCCATGTATTGCAAGAGAGAACTGTAGTTCTCATAAGATTTAATCTCTAAATAACATATTACTCAAGAAGACTGTCAATTGCTTGCTGTGGTGAGTGGACCTATTTGTTTGATTCCTCTGCAGAAGCTGAGTAAATGTTTTGCCTTCCCAGTATATTTTTCACACTCCAGAAATGGGAACAACTCAATTTCCATGGTGGCAGCAGTTTTGGCCCTTTCTTTGAATGATACTGACAAGTGTAAAATCTCTGTGAGGTTGTAATATCAGAATTGAAACTCACTGAATTTCTCAAAATGCCAGTAAAAGAAACAAATATTTATTCAGATATCTGATGAGATAAGCAAGTTTTTCTCAGAGAAAGAACGGTGTGGAAAATTTTCACAAATGAAAAGCAGTGAAATATCTCATATTCCAACCTAAATTTCAAAGTGTTTCCTTATCTTATGTAATAGAATTGAACTTCAAGTTGTTCTAATCTGATATCTCATATAATGCAGATTGTAGAAAGTTTTTATTATTCCTATATGAAATCCAGCATCCTCTAAGTGCAAAGCCTCTAAATTTACATGTTCAGATTTCATATAAAATATTAATTTCTTTGAGTTCTACATAAGAATGATTTGTAAACTTATTGTCATGAGGTCTACATAGTTATTATGTGTATCTTTAATGGGGATCTACAACATCATCTTCCATCAAGACAAATAGTCTTGATTTGCATCTCAGAGAATTTTTCTCTTCTTTCTAGTTAGTTCTGATGGCTAATCACGGTCTCAATTAAAAAAAAAAAATCCCTAATTTGAATATGCTTTTCAACCAGTAACTTTTTAATGGTCTTCTCTGCTAGATCAACAAATTCTTTGGGAGAAAAAATTCATATAGTGAAGAAGACTTGATCTATTACGCGCAGACCTTCAAGCCAAATTAATAGAGTCTCTAAAAGCTATCTTCAGATTTTTTACTAGCCCTTCCATTTGTGGTTCTCTTCTTACTATTGTGCATCACTTTTTAAATAAGATTCTCATAACTGAATTTCATTCTTTTTTTATGTACCATCTTTTTTGGGTTTGTTTTTAAATTAAAGACATATTTCCCTTCTTTACTATGGTTCTGTTTATACTTTAGAATACCATATATCCTTGACACGCTTGTGTTCCTGCTGTGCAGTGTCCACTTCACAGATCAGTATTTTGTCTTCCTTAATGAGTCAGATCTCAGGGAATTTTAAAAAATTTACTTTTTCATCAGTAGTTCAGAATTTAAAATCATGTCAAAATTAATGTTAATACTTAAAGAAGCTGTTTAGATAGATCCAGTGTATTGATTCTTACATAAAACTACTTTTGCTGTCTTCCAGTTGGTCAGTTCTTAATCCCTTTTCTCAAAGGATTCTGAATACTATCTGCTAATTATTTAAGTCTATACAACTGTAAATTATGCTTTTGTACCATGTAAGTATATTACATCTGTGGTTGCCTCTGTCAGTCCAACTTGTAATCTCATAAAAAAATTAAATGAGTTTTATTTCATAAGACCTGTCCTTCATCATGTGTTATTGATTGCATTTATATTCCTCTTAATTTAATTATGTATTGATTGAATCATGTCAGCTTTCCATTCTTCTGCTCAAGGATCATAACATGGTAATCACATATATATATATACTTAAGCTGAGTCAACCTACTGTCTCCATTGGGACATTATTAATCTCTTATCTTGAGAAATTACACTTCTATTCTATTGGTGTCGTTTTCTATTAATCACTATCCACAAATAATAAATAGAAGGAAGCTGGACAGAACCCCTACTGAATATTTACGAGTCTTGGGTTCATTTATGTTGTTTGGACCTGCTAATTTAAGAGGTCTTAATGAAGAAAAGAAACAAACATGAAGAGAGACATTCATATGAAGTTTTTATTTGCTTAAACATCATATTTGGGACTTTGGTCAGGATCCTCTGTCTCGAAGAAAACATCTGATTTATGAACAAAGTGTGATCACAAGATTTTTGTTACCTTGAGCACAGCAGACACACAACAATTATTCAGAGATTGTTGGCGTGATTTTCCAGCTGGTCTCAGATCTCCCTCCTACTTTCCTGTGAGTGATAGGAAATACCTTTTTACAGTAAGTGTTTTCTATTTCTGTTGTGTAGAAATGTACTTGACCTCCATAGAGTGTTCTGAACTCTCTTATTGGCAACATTAATTATTTTTCTTGCTCTTGCTCAGATTTTCCTGTAAGCAGGGCTTTGAATGGGGCTTCCAATGCTCTGGCCAACAGCCTCTAAGACACAGCAAAACTTAATCCTTCAGGCTGGTGTGGAAGGTTCACATCCTCACAGGTGCCCCTGATCTGCCATCACTGACACAGAGACAGACAGACGGAAATGGAGACAGAGCTGGGTGGGTGCAGCTGATTCAGCCTGGAAGAGTTTAGATCTGCTTTCTTTACAGACTCTGCTCCCTCTGTGATCCTGCCTACCAGTGCACTTAATATTCCTAATTAATTCATTCTATCACTGCAATCAACTCTGCAATAAAAAGCTTTACTGGTAATAGAAGAACTTCTGTGTCCTGAAGGAAGCCCAGTGTGAGGGACAAAGGCTCAGATATCAACAGAACAGACACAACTATCTATATGCACCTTACCTGACACTTTAAAAAAATGTGAGTTTATGTACAAACCATTATGCACCTAAGGTTGCAACTATCTAAATCCATTACAAATGGATCTATAAACCACTTATTTTTCTGTTTGTCGTTATAAGGAGTGCTACTTCTATCACAGGAATGACAATATATCACTTTTCCATCGGAAGAGTTTTTTAGCAGACCACCTCTCAGCCAGACTGAGAAAAAAATGTTTAAAGTTACTAGTAAAATTACTCATAGTTTCTATGCAGTGAGCAGGCAAAAGGAGTGCCCTAAAACAGGGGTAATGGATGATCAGAAGTTTTGAATGCATAGTGATAGTGTTTAACTACCTAAACCATTTGAACTTATCAAGAAAAAAAACAAAACCAGGATTTTCTTTGTGAAATTAATAGAAACAAACAAATGAAATTTTGGACATGAAATTGATAGCAAAAAATTAGTTGTTTGAAGATTCACTGGAAATACACACATCAGTATTCTTCTAATTAAATTTTTACTGTGTTGTCACAATGGTGTGGTGGTTTAGATTTTCAAATCAGTAAGGCTAATATTGTATTTACTGCTTAGCGTTTGTACCCATCAGAGCACAAATTCATAGTACTCATCCATTTAGCCATTTCACTGCTAACGCTAAGAAAAAAAGAATCACAGAAACTTGCAGTTCTTCTCACAAGAGATGTATTTTAACCTTAGGGGTATCCACGCTTTTTAAGTTCCATCATTGCATTAATCCTTCATTTCTACAACACATTAAAAAATATTCACTTCATATCTGTTTTTATGACCAGTTGGTGTAAAAGCTAAAGTTTAAATGCATGTCCCCAAATCATGGAGTACCTCCCAAATCTTGTTATTCTAGAAGGATGTGCGTGTATCACTTGAGAAAAATACTAAAAATGTAAAGTAAAACTCCAGTTATGATGCTTAGTTTTCTATATGAGAAGGAAAATGTGAGCCACTAAAATCAATACTTCTATTGGAATTATTATTTCTTCCACAGCTCTGAATACAAATAGACATGAGACCATTAAGCTTTTACCATTTATGGTCCTTAAAAATCTATGTCCTAATCTCAGAACCCAGTGTGTAATACCACAGAACAAAACTACTCCATGAGAAACATGTTGAGTTGTAGACAGCCTTCAAAGAGCAGAAAAAGTGTCAGCCCAAATTTCTGACAATATAAGACTAATAAAAATAAGAGTTCTCTTGTGAGATTGGAAAGAACTATACTGAGTCACTTGCAGAGGCATTCTGATGAGTAAGGTGACTTTTGTCAGTGATTTACTTGCATTTTTACATTTACTTGCATAGAGTGGTCTAGATTGGCTGGATGTGATCCTGCTCTGCCCTTCCCAGAAGTGACTGCTCCTGGGTCCCAGCTCCCATTAAATGCATAACACAGAGGAAACCCCTCCTAGAGAATTTTGCCATGGGAGGAGCTGAAGACTCCTCTTGCACGGGAGCTCTGTGGGAACTGGGAGTTTCCAGATCGTGAAGATGCCCTTGGCCACAGTCCTTGTGTTTTGGAATCACAGCTCACAGGTCCCTTGTGACCAAAGCAAAGTTTTAATTTACACACTGAGTGATAGCAAAGCAAAGCTGACACATCTTAAATTAGAATAACACAAATAATCATATCTCCAAAAGCAAACACATGAGAAGATGATTAAATTCACATCTTCAACAGCCAATTGTTTTCTGACTGAAATATATTTTTGTCACATTATCAGCATCTCTTTTAAATTGTCTTTCATTTTTGGAGTATCCCTTTCATTTTAATTACAGGTTATATATTGGATTACAGGGGCAAAATTTGTCATTCTTATAAATCATTACCCAAATTATTTGTTAGATATTTAGAATAACATGTGTTTCCTCTAAAAGGTGAATAAAAGCTAACTATATTTATTAACCGGTAAGCTGCATTCAATAATGAGGTAGTTCCATCTGCTTCAGGCTTGGGTAGACTTATGATTGTCATCTGTGATAATTCTGTGGGCTGATTTCTTTATAATTTTGGAGTGATGTAGCTTCATCCTTCTATTTTCTTTAAAAAGGTGGATAGAATTTGTAATTACTGATGGTGTCTGCCTTCTTTATAATGTGCTGAGCTCATACATAATCTAAAAATAAAGAGAAACATGAAATTATAAACACTATTCTCATATGGAGATTAGTATATTTGTTTGATTTAATTTCTTTTAGCTCTGTAAATCTGCAAGGATTCTGCTTCTTCTATGAATTAATGTTTTGAAATGGATGACCTGTGAATGTGTGAGGGACAGCCTTTAACCTGACAGGAATAAAGCTGCTGTAATTAGACTGACAAGGGAAAAGAAAGGAAATTTGAATGAAACTCTCATTTTCTAATAGACATGGTTCAGGCAGGTTGTATCCTGTGGGTTCCCACTGTCTGTGATTTGACAAGCTGTGGCCATTGTTGAAGAAACGTCTTCCAAGGAAGCAGCAAATTTCTCATCTTCAGGTGCAGAAGCAACATAAAACCAATTCTAGAACAAAAGGAAAAAATGTCAGATACAGAAATGAGGACACTGAGCTGGTTCCAGCATCTCTTTACATCTCAGCAATGTGGCCACAGAAGATTAAGCACCAAATCATACTGCACAATTCTTTACCAGTGTCACCTTATCATTCTATTAATTCATACTATGAGAGATAATTTTAAACGAATTTCTGTTTCAGCTTTTGTGCAAATGCCAAAGAAAAATAAAAGATGACCTTGAAACTCATTGAAAGTCGTGGTTAGGGTCTCGGGCCAAGTTAGAAAAAGTGCTTTCTCAGTACTTTTTTCCATGAGACCTTATACACTGGGAATTATAGATTATTTTTGGAAAAAAATAGTTGTCAGAGGTTTATGTTATGTTTAGCTTTGATACACACATATTCACTGGGCAGAATATATTTACTATTCCATTTCAAAATAACCACAACTTAGTTAAGGAATTCCACAGGAAACTGAAATACATTACAGATTATTCATCTTCTTTACATTTTTTTGGAGGGCAGCCAAAAGGGGATTTTCCTGAATACTTAGAGCTTTTTCTATAATAAATAATTTTTTTTTCCTAGAAGAATTTTCAGTTTAGTTGTATTTTTCTTACTACTTTAAGTGTATGGGCAAAGACACAATGTATCATATAAAATTATCCTGGATAAGAAAATAGAAACTCTCTGATAGGATTAACTCCTTCATGAAATGCCCGTGGTGAAAATTTTAATCAATATGCATTTTCAGACTTGATCACTGCATTTATTCCTAACCTCACTTGGATTTCAGGAAAATTTCTTACCTCAACAGAGAATTTTGGCACATGCTCTACCTGTTCTTCTTACCTTTATGCTTCCATTTATTCTAGTACTGTTAACACTCCCCATAATTGCTAATATATTTATTATGCTACATATCCCCAAAAGTCTGTAGAGCACTTCGACTTTAAAGGGACAGGAGCTGATCTGCTGGCAGGACCAAAATAATTTACTTCTGTTTATGATGTCCTTTTCTTAAAAGGCCTATTTGTAACTTTCTTTTACTGCAAAAATGAGTTTAATTCTTACTTATCGCCAGAAAGGCAACATGGAAGCTACATTTAATCTTCAGCACTGACAAATACTTAATATAGAAATGTCTTACATCAAAGTGTAGAACATATCAGTGTCAAATCCTGAATATTCTCAATGAGAAGAAGTCAGCCCAAGTTTAATTAATTAAGGTCTCAATTTATTGTCTTTATCACATGCTTGTTTCTAAGTCTGTGTATACTCAGGGGCTTTATCTAAAAGAGAATATTGTGTTGTTGCTTTTTTAAATTAAGATAATACTAATTAAATCTGTCTGAAAACTGGGGTGGATGTTTATTAATGCTTTGTGAGCGTGTCATCTAGATTTTCAATGAAAAAATTTTTGATTTTTGATCAAAACAAATTTGAAAGTTAAATCTAATAACAATAGTGAAGAAGTGCTAAAAACACTCATGGAATTTGGGATTTTCCTTGTGATACAATTTTCAAATGAATATTTATAATTTTTCAATGAATAATCTCCTTAGACAGGCACTGAATTTGATACACATGACAAGAGAAAAGCTGTTTTCTTGTCCATGGCACATGCAGCTATAGAATTAGTGTAATATTCTCATCCCACCAATAAAATTACTGTCTGTTAATAGGGGAGGATGCCTACAGCTGATAGAGCATCTGAGACAGATTAATTTGTTGCTTTCTCTTTCTGCTAAGACTAGCAGATAAGGTGACAATTAGCGTCATTTAAGTTTCTCTTTCTGTTGGTACAGATGTTTATGACTGTATTTAAATAGTCATTTACACCCTATTTTGAAGCTGCATTTCCAGCTGTATACTTATATTAGGCCAGGTGAATCCACTGAAGGGTGAATTGTGATGACAAGAAGAAAATAAAACGTTCATTTACTTCCATACCTAGACAGGGCTACAGTTATATGTGTGCATTATAATTTGTAGCTCCTTAGGCATGTCACAGCAGAATTTTTCACCTATTTTTTGAATACACTTAGAAGATATTATACAAACACATAGCATTTCAATTGAGGGAAGGGCATTAAGTGACAAAAGCAATAACACACAGTGCCTGTGATGCAAAATGCACTGCTATGCTGTGAGTTCTTTGTTGTTACAAGGTTGTGTCAAAAAAGTCAGAAAAATATAATCTTTTCTTATATTTGCAGGGTTCCCAGACAAAGGAAGGAACAGTGAATCTGACTCCATGTTCTTAGAAGGCTAATTTATTATTTTAAGATACTATATTATATTAAACAATACTATACTAAACTATACTAAAGAATATGGAAAGGATACTTACAGAAGGTTAGAAAGATAATAATGATGAAAACTTGTGACTCCTTCCAGTGTCTTGACACAGCTTGACCCTGATTGGCCAATGAGTCAAAACAATTCACATGAAACCAATGAAACAATCATCTGTTGGTAAACAATGTCCAAACACATTCCACATGTGAGCACAACACAGGAGAAGCAAATGAGATAAGAATTTGTTTTCCTTTTTCTCTGAGG
>JAXCLO010000001.1:102965583-102996694 GCA_035583995.1 Arremon aurantiirostris
GCTCAGTCAGGTTCAGGTGTCCTAAATCCAGCAGTGAAAGGACTCTGCAGGGGTGTTGGGGTGGCCTTTGAAGCTCCACATCCTAGGGCCTAAGGTACAATAACTACATTAAATAAAAGTGCAGGTTTAAAATTTCCTGTTTCAATGTCCATTTCACAGTCTGCTTTTACGCCAATTAGGGCAACACGTGGTCCATGTCATCTCTTGGTCCCCAAGTTTTTTAGGCCATTGAACAGTAATTTCCATTTTACAGTAAAGATGGTGAAAGAGACTGAACACATAGTTTCCATGAATGAGTCTTAAATTTCAAGGTAGAGTTTAAGTAAAAAAAAAAATTAAGTACCTTTTTCAGACTCATGAGGATAATTTCAAACTCCTAATAAGAGTATGTCAACTGGCCTTGAATTCTACACTCAGAAATATGAAGTTCTGCAGGATGTTACAGTCATATTTTTAAGCTTTTTTCATATATAAGTAACAGAGACTAGAAATATTTTCTGTATTAAAATAGAGTATGAACAAGATTCAAAGAACCTGTTTTTCAAATTTTTATTATGCATATGTATGTGTGTGTTTTCGTACTCAGAATGTGAACCTCTATCATAAAGATGGTAATTATTTTGCTTGGTAGCACTATTATTGCTCTGCCATTTTATATCTTTGGAAAGATACCAAATTTTGTTCTATTTCTAGGCCTTAAATAGTTCACTATTCTTAATTAAATATTCTTTTGTTAACTGCATAAGGACAGTAGCATAGCCTTTAGCTTCAGGTAAATTCCTTGGGTTTTTTTAAAAGCTAAAGGTGGTGAGTTTATTTATGTTTATTTTGAGGTTGTGTTTTATTGCTAGAAAAAATTGACACATGGGTCATTATTTAAGCTATTGTATATGCTGTTTTTCCTCCTTCATCTGACTCTATCACTGAAAGAAGCTGAATATACTACTGAATAACACTGCAAGTCACTTTGTGTACAACTAAAATATTTAATTTCTAACCAGATTTCCTTCCTACACCAAAGGTGTGCATTAGGACTTTAATGAAGCATGAAGACAAATACCAGTTGCAAATGCACAAGCCTTCCTAATATTTTAGGGAACCAATAATTAGCATTTTGGAATTGTGTGTGTGTGTCTCACAAGCAATCTGGTTCTCCTCCTCCTTCTTCCTGTTTTTTAGTCAATAGCTGGTGTTACACCAGCCATCTGCATTTCTGCAGGCAGGTGCAGGGTCAGCATCACAGCTCCAAGAATGAGGTTCAGAGAGAGATGAAAAAATTGCTAAGCAACTAAGAAGAATTTCCATCATAATTAAAAACCTCCACCAGCATTCATTTCTAAATATATGCATGTCTTTATTTGTTTTTGTTTTTTTTTTCTAACATTTTCTGGACATGGTTTGTTCAGAAGAAACAACACATGGACTTGCTTGCAAATTTAAACCATGTAGGAATAATGAGAAATATATAAAGCTAGCCATAAAACATAGGGAAAAAAATCCACATGGTTTGTTGAAGACTTGTGCCTTGGAGTTAACAGACCATTCCACAGTATTGATTGTCTTGGGAACATGATGCTGCTCTCTAAGAGCAGTAGACACCAACCAAAATGCTGAGGTGGTGCAAGTGTCAGATAAGCACATCACAGGAGATCAGGCTAGTGAACCCTCCAAACTTTACACATTTTTCTTTTTTCCATCTTACTGCTGCTTAATGGACTGAACACTTCCTACAAACTCCTCCACTTCTGCACATTTCCTCTCCCTTTAATTTGGACCTATCAGAGGGGTTTTAGGCAAAGAGGATTAAAATAAAACCATCCTCTATATAAATAATTATAAAGGTAACAAGTACACCTTGCATGAAATAAATTCTATTCCCAGACCTGTCTTACAAGCAAGGGGTTCAGTGAAGTATACAACTGGAGATTTTATATGCATTGAAAAGCACTTCCTCCTTGTCAGGCAAATATAATTTCAACCCAACCTCTTCTGAAAATATTGCTATTGGGGGAAATTATGGTAGCAGCTAGGAAAAGATTTTTTTTCCCTTTTTTTGATACACAAAATGATTTCAGGATCAGTTAGTCTAACTATGCACTGGTGAAAATTTCTTATGTAAAATATGTTCTAGTAAATATTATTTGTATATCTAATGATGAAAACTTTTGATATTACTGCCTAGTGATCTCCATAATAATTGTTTTTTGGTTTTGATGCCATATCAGGGCTTTAGTGACCTTCTAAATTATCAGAGGTTTTAGCATATAAAAATAATGACTTTTATTATTTTATGCTTCACTAGTAAAATCTCAAATGTGAATGATATTATTAAAGAAACATAGATCAATAAAATTGAGAAAAGTATAAATTTCTTCAAAATATTGTGATTTAGATGAAATGGAAATCCTGGGGTTTTTTAGACTAAAACAAAAAAGTCTCACTTAAAGATCATTAAATTTGTATATGCACATAATTAAATCATAGGTGGCATTTCAATTTAGCAATTAGAAAGGTTAGGCAAGGCATCGATGTCTTTTCAGTGAAAATCCTTGCTAAATGACACTGTTAGAAAAAAAATAAATTGTCTTCTTTAATTGTGTTCCAAACTTATCTTAACTTCAAAATGTGAAATGATTGTATGATTTTGTAATTATCTAGCCCTGAGTTTTTTGGTTTTTGTTAGTTTGATTGTTTATTCTTCAATAAAGTTACTTGCTGAGATGTTTCTACTGCTATAACATAAGCAAAGCATGAAATAAATCTTATTTTCAAATGTAGGGCATACATTTAGTATATTGACATTACTACTTCATTTTCTCCTGTGCATTATCTAATGCATTTGCATTGTTTGATTTCCATTTATATGCTGATATTTCAGAAGAAAGTTCATCCATTCTGGAAATTTAGATGCCTAGTCATACACAAATTTTGATCTGCTTCTCCTTCTGCCTACAAAAAGCATCACTTTCCTATTCTAAATCTAATTTCCAAATTAAAATAACATTTTAAAATGAGAATCTGAAGGTCTTTTGAGAAGATGTACTGCTTAATAATTCATTTCCTATATGCTCTGATGCTGAGCAGTAAGTGTTAAAAATGATTAATCCAGTCTGGCTACCAAAAGGTCCTTTCTTAACTTATTCCAGCAGGCAAACGAAAGTGAAATTCTTGTGAAGAGTGAGCACAATAAATGTAAACAGGCACATGTGAGGGCATGGCCTGGGGTTTAACCAACTGAACTGGACGTGAGAAGCTGCTGGACATGGCAAGAGAAATTGCAGGGTACAACAGATAACAGAGGAGAAGCTGACAAGTGTTATGGGTGCACTGTGAATAATGGCCAGATTTTGCGCACAGTTACTCACCAGGGAGGGGAGAGATGGCCAAAGCTCATAAATAATTGAAGGGTCAGCTGGGGATCTTTCAGAAGTGAGGTATAGCAAGGTCAGCAAGCCCTCAGCAGCCACAATCTGTGAGATACCAAACTGGAGTAAAAAAGCAAATCCAGTAGGGAAAGTGTAATTAACAGGGAGTTGATTTGGGGTGAAACACAGGTGGAAAAAGAGAGGGATGCAGATGGATGGGGAAAACAGGCATGGGAAATGCAGGGGACCTGGAACAAGAGAGGCTGATTGAGGGCAAGTAATGTGTTCTCCACCTCATTTCTGATGGGACATGGCCACAGGGAGCCTCTGCATCCACGAGTCCTGGATGGCGGACACCGCGAGGTCTGAGAGGGACAAAAGTCCTCTCTGCATTCCAGGAGGAATTCCATTCTCATGGAATTCCCTGAGTCACAAAGTCTACCAGGTCTGGCTGCCTTCTACTGTAGGTTTCACACGTCAATCAGAATGAACGCTAAGTTGTCCTCTAATTTATCCTTAAAAGAGCCATCAGCAGAAAAATTGATTTTTTTAATGAGAAAAACAATTCATACTTGAGGTAATGACTTTTACTATTTGTGTTAAGGACCCTAAAATCATAGCAAATTAACTAGGAACAAATTATACAAAATATACCCATCTTATTTTATAATATATCCAAGCTTGAAAGTCAAATCTGTACTAGGAAAAAAAGCTAAGCTGTAATTTATTATTTAAATAGGCCTATTTCTAAATCTTACTATATTTTGCTGCTGGTTTCTGCTGCAAGCCAGAAATTAAGTGTGTGAAGTGTCTTAGGAGGCTGCAAAGTCTGACAGGAAACATTAATACTTTTTTTTGTAATATGCAAGTATTTTGATAAATATATTTGAAATTATATGTCATAAAATTTATATGTATTTATTACTCCTTGAAGGACAATTATTTTTGTATCATTTTACCAGAAAATTTATCAGCACTGGTTTTATTTCCCTGATTATGTAAACCAATTTCCAAGCACATTTACCTTCTATCCTGCACCATTACAAGCAGTATGAAGTAATTTGTAGATAAGTCATTAATCATTTCCTTTTATGTTTAGTGCCATAATATTAATCATGAGCAAACAAATTGAGTAATCACATAGCTCTAATATGTGATTCCCTCAGGACCCCAGTTGTAATTTACTAATTACAACCATGACACAATATTGTGGGCTCAATCAAAAAGTGCAGTTTACTACTTTAATAATCTTTTAATTTCCAAGCTGCAGCAGCAATACCTGGCCATGAACACACCCCCTACTTCAATGGACCCTGCAAGGTTCACAGTGCCAGGAAAAAAGAGACAAAGAGTTTGCAGAAATGATCAAACCACTAGTAATTTTAGTGTGGATCATTTCCTGAAGAATTAATGAAATAATTAACTTTTTCAGATAATTATTTATTTAGCAGGAAAAAAAAAAATCTAGTTCCTGCTTATGATCTGATGCACAATAACTATATTGCTGACTAAACCCAAAGAAAATAAAGCAGAGAGGTTATCATAATCTATGTCACTCTGAAAGCATGGTTTCTTAAAAGTTTTACATCTACTTTTCATTTTTCATTCATCTGTTATGATATTATCATAAATGTGAACGCAATGAGGAAGGGTAAGCAAAGAGAACAGCCAGTGCTGTAAAATGAGAACACGTGATAGACACTTAGGTCTACAGTCAAAAATCACATTTTTTTTTACATGACCTTAAGCAAAGATATTTTTTCCTTGTACTTGATTGTTGTAGAGTTGTGCTAACCTTTGTATTTCAGCAGGGGTCCACAGAGCCTTATACAATGCTTCAGAGGGGCTGTTTTAACAGAAAAACAAGGTTCACAGTTTTTTGTGTGTAAATACACTAATGTAGGTTGAACATGGTAAACATCGCTAAACATCTATTCTAAACATTTTCTGCAGTCACCTGCTGGAGCAAATGCTCTGCATCTGTGAGGAGTTATCTACATGTCATTGTAGAAGCATTAATAACATACATTTTGATGTTTCATTTCTTGGCAGTCTTTAAATACTCTGTGCCTTTTTAAAAGTCTTCTGTCATACAATCATAAAACTACCAAAAGACACTTGTTTTTCTTCAAAGCATGCATGGCTCATGGACATTTTCATTAAGCTTTATTCTGTGTCAGATTATTCCCTCTTAATACATAAACTCACCAGAAATTTTTACCAACAAGCATTGAAACAAATTTCTATATCTCTCAAACAAAATTCTCAAACAAATTTCTACATCTCTCAGTTGTGATGAAATGTTTGGGAAGGCTTTGGTTGGAAAAGTTTCTGTGCTATCATGTGTTGTCAATTCTGAAAGGGGTTTCTTTTGTTTGTTTGTTTGTAGTTTTGTAATCAGCTGCCTTTATTATAAAAGGTATACATTTTAGTTTAAAAATCTTCCTTAAAGATACATGAAAAATAGAAGACCTTATCAAGCAGACTCAGAATGAATATTTTGCTATTTTGCATGTTATTCCAGCTTCATCATAATCCTACTGGAAACCTTTTCTTTGTTTCATGTTTGCATTATCTCTTCTTCAGTCAGTGTTTTATTCCAGAAGTCTTTAGTGCAAAATATTATCTACTTCTCATGTTCTGTTGGTGAAAAGATATTT
Organism: Arremon aurantiirostris; assembly: GCA_035583995.1. NCBI lineage: Eukaryota > Metazoa > Chordata > Aves > Passeriformes > Passerellidae > Arremon > Arremon aurantiirostris. The sequence continues at coordinate 102,971,609 of JAXCLO010000001.1, forward strand.
TATTTAATACAATACTTTCAGTTATGAAGTCATTAATATAGTAGTACTTCAAAGAATTCTACTTGGGAAAAGGGTTAATGTGTTATCTCTTAAAAGAGAAACTTGTGTGCTGAAAGAATATTATGTAGTTAAATTTCATCTGAATGCTGAATGCCTGACTTAACTATGGACCACTACATGATTATGGCATCTCCAGCATGTTCAGAGTGGGAAGACATTTGAAGAGCACAAATCTCTGCTAAATGTGTTACCCTGCAGCAGAAGCTTTGTCACTGAGATCAGCAATACCATTGACAATTAGGATGTTGACATCTGACCACTGACTTCCTGATGGCTTTGTTGTTATGTTAAATTAAGATTAAAATTCAACATATACAGATATTTGATGAACCATAGAAGATTCATATAAACTGACCTCTTTTCGCATTGTCAGTGATGCTTAGACCCCTTGAAAATGTTGGGGTTTTTTTTTTTATTTTGTTAGGCCTTTTTTTTTTTTTGTGGGAGAAATCAGCCTTTTGTTTTTCCCCCACTGTTCACACTTCATTTTCATAAATATATTTTTTTGAAACTTGTAAATTTATTAAACAGAGACTAGGGATGAATAGATGATATAACAACACTGAAGCAAGTCTTTGGTGAGTTCTTCCTGCTGTGTGTGCTATTGCGCTTTGGTATTCATCCCTGAAGAGTTTGGAGGAGACGAAAGTATAAAACTAAGGAATTAAGAGCAGAAAGTAGGGCAGTAGTCACAAAACATTGAATTTAGTGCATAATGGGTACAGTGCACTGACAGCAATCTGTCAGCTGCACTCTTAGCTGGGCACTTGATAAATACTACCAGTAATTCTTAGTGGAGTAAGAGATGGAAAATTTGACTACAAAGAGGAACAGTGAATTCACTCAGGAGAGTGACATGATTTGGTGGTGCTTCCTTAAGCCTAAAGGTCTTGTAGACCCCTAGAGCTGTGGGAGTCACCTGCACTCCCCAACAGATAAAACAGACAGCCTGTGCAAGCTGGAGAGCTGCCTCAGTCTCTGAGTGTTAATCTTGTTACAAAATTCTTGCAATCTGGTTAGCTTTTCTTTAATCAACATAAAAACAAGAACCAGTAGTTTCGCACGGAATTCCAGAATGGTTTGGGTTGGGAGGGTCCTTAAAAATCATCTCCTTCCAACACTCCCTGCTATGGGCAAGAGCACTCCAGTAGACTAGATTGCTCAGAGTCCCATTCAACCTGGTCTTGAACACCACCAGGAACGAGGCATCCACAGCTTCTCTGGGCAGTCTGCTCCAGTGTCTCACCACCCTCAGAGTTATGTTTTTTCCTTAAATCTAATCTGAATCTGCTCTCTTTTAGTTTAAAGCCAGTGTCCCTTGTCCTATCACTACATACTCTTACACATAGTCCCTCTTCAACTCAGTAGTAGGCATGATTTAGGTACTGGAAGGCTGCTAGAAGGTGTCCCCAGAGCTTTCTCTTCTCCAGGATGAACAACTCTCAGCCCATACTCATGGCAAAGCTGCTCCAGGCCTCTGATCATCTCTTTCTTGTACCTCTCTTCCTTGCAGGACTTTATCCCACAGTCTGCTCTCCTGATGTACAGTGAGCTTGTTTGTGAACCCTCCTCACATCCCTAAGGATGCTGAATTCCACTGCTCCATGGTCACTGCAGCCCAGGCTGCAGCCCAGGATGCCCCTTCACATTTCCCAGCATAAACCCTCAGAGTGGGTGAGAACATGGTCCTGCACAGCCCCTCTCCGTGTTGTGTCCTGGGTCACCTGGAGAAGGAAATTATCATCATCCCAGGAACCTCTGGGATTGCCTGTGCCCTGCTGTTTTGTTCCTCCATCCTGTATCAGGGTGGTTAAAGTTCCTCATGAGGACCACAGCTTGTGAATATGGTGCTGCTCCTACCTGTCTGCAGAAGCATCATCTGCTCGGTTGTCCTGGTCAGGCAGCCTGCAGCAGATCCCCACTGTCATGTCTCCTGTCCCTGCTGTCCCTTTGGTCCTGGCCCATAAACTCTAGGTCAGCTTCCCACCCATCCTCAGGCAGAGCTTCATACACACCACATGGACAATCTGGAGACTGCAACTTCTTTTTCAGAAGGGTATGTATTATTTTACAAGATTTTTTTTCCAGAGAAAAATAAAAACTATTGCCTCTACCAGCTGCTCTGAAACTCTTCTGCTCTGAAACTCTTGACTATGGTATGACAAGTGATAATACTCTTTCCCTTATGACAGTGTAGAAATGGTAAAATAGTCCCATGTTCAACATAGGAATAATTCAGACCCTTTAAAGTTTGGATATAAATCCTTGATGCAAAAATGGTTGTAAGAAAGTACTTGTCTGACTCCTTGACAATTTGCTAAATGTAGCAAAGAAAAGTGAACATATGTATTAGATTTGCTGGGTGAGTTTCTTTTTTACAGGTAAGGAAGAAATATTTAATTTTTTTCTGGTCATTGATCTCACCTATTATTTTTCATTCAAGAATACACAAAGTGGGAGTCGCTGATTGCCTGGGTGTTTTTTTTTTAGTGAAAGTTAATCTACCAAATATATTGAACAGTCTTTCTTATTTTAAAGAAATTAGTGATTTTACATGCTTAATTTCATTAATTGTATGCTGCTTTTATGTAAACACCTCACTGTTACATGAGTGTAAATAAAGGTTCAGAAATAACTTGTGTACAACATTTTGCAGAAAAGCAACACCACACTTTTTATTTCAATAATTACAATTAGTGGATGAAATGTGCATTAATCTGGAGATATAGATATGCAGAATTTGTTTTATATATACACTGTATTTAGGCCAGCCATCCACGCATAAAATCTTTTCTGGTCTGTAAGACTGTTAATGAAAATTGAGGTGGAATATTAGCAAGAGGAGCTAGGAAAATAAAAATATTGGTTCAGGGTCCTCCAAGGAAACTGTTCAATTTTCTCATATTGGGAAGGGTAAAGCTTTGAAGTATCAAGCACAGGATTCCATTTGATCTCAATTCTCTGAGTATACCATGAAAAAGGAAATATCCCTTTAGGTAAACAGAATGGAAACATTGTTGTAGAAAGTTAATGACAAGTTTTATTTGCCCAAACTAATTACAATCATAATAATTAGGATTAAAGCATAAAGATCTGGTAAAAAGCCTATATCTTCAACATTAATAATCAGCAGCAATTAAGTTGTTTTCCCACCAAGTATTTCTATTTGCTCCCTCAATGCAATTTTTTTAAATGCTTTTCCAAAGGAGAAAAAAACCCAAAACTGATTAGCTAAAAATATAGATGCCAAATGCAGAAGATAGTCTGAGAAAATAACATGAATAAAATGCATCCCTGTCAAAATGTGCTGCTTGCTGCAGAACAGCAGCACAGCTAATGTGGAGAGCTGTCTCATTGCTGTGTAAAACTTTCAGAGCCTTAATTAAAAGTGAGAAGAAACAAATTGTCTTTTTTCTGTTCTGTCAGCCACAAACTGCAGCATTCTTGTTGAGCATTCCAGCTTGAGACACATATGGAGAACTATCTATTATTTGACATCCCAAATTTCAACAGAGGCTTCAAAACAATTGTCAGTATCTGCAACTTACTGATGCATCTGACTTTATTTTCATCAGCAGGTACACTCCTCTTTATTTTTTTCTCACTCTGAGATGACTTGATAATTCTGGACATGTTAGCTGTATGCACAATTTGTTTAAAACTCTTTTGCCTATTGGGTGTTCCAGTAGGCAGCAAGGAAGAAATTGGCTGCCTTGAATCCTTAAGAAATGAGAAGGAGAGAGACATATTTTTCAAATGTACCAGAGATAATTTCTTCTTAATCATCCAAAGAAATTCCTCAGCTACATGCACAAATGCACCTCATCAACTGAAAAAGCATTCTATCTTTTCAGATTAAATGTAGAAATGAGTTTTCTACTTCTCTCAAGTGCACATACAAAAGTGAAGGGTCACAGAACTGTCTCCTTGGCTAAGAAGTAGCCCATTGAAAATGTAAGCCCTAAATTTAAATAAAGAAAATGAAAAATCTGAGTGCTCTTTTGTAGGATTTTAAAGAATTTCTGTTCTGTGAAAGCCTTTAAGGAAAATCCTCCAATACCCTGGTATTTCCAGAGTTATTGTGATAGTGGAAGATTCCCAAACGTCGTGCTAGAAATTTTAAAAGATATTTCAGTTTGATGGACTCAAGAAAATGAGAAATCTGATCTCGGAGCAGATCAGCTGAGGGCTCATATAACTTTACTTACCAAGCTCTGATCCCACAAAATGGAGACACAGAAAGGTGTAAAAGAACCTAGAGAGCTAATTGTCTTATAAAGCTCTGAAGGAGCTGGAGCAAAGCTTACCTTCAGTATTGGATAACAATTTGTCTCACAACTGCCTTCATCCATCTCCAAATCTGTGATGAAAATGTTGTCCTGAAAAGGCTACTGTCATGGCAAGAGAATTTCACAGTTGGTATGAATGAAAATATAGATGTATTCATTCCTGCTGTCAGTATTCTGTGTCATTTTCCTAAATACTGTTTTATGTCTCAGTGAGTGAGGCAGATATTGCTACTTTCAACATGACTTAACTGGTTAGTTCCCATTTGAGGCAAAGGGCTCTTTCATAAATAACTTAGATAACTCATGGTTCATGATGGTATTCTAAGCTATAAGTAGCATCTAAATTATTAGTTAACTGTTCCTGATCTGAAGGGATATAAACCAAAACAACAATCATAAAATTGAGCTTAATGACTGATACAGAGTCAGAAAGAAATATATATGCATACTTATTCTTTAAAAATGCTGATTTCCACATTATTATAAAACTGATAAGAGCAATGTATTCAGTATTTATGTCAGCTTTGGCAGTCATAGACATATTTTCATTATAATTAGATATGTTTTATTAACTATAAAATCCTTATTTCTTATGCTAAAGCATTCAACCTACTGATCATTGATACAGCAGATCTGGATTGTCCCGGTGTGGATATTAGAATTTTTTTAAAACAAATAATGAGTTTAGTGGTTTGATATCTTAATCATAACATCTTTTCTGGTTTTTAAGTGAGGGCAACACAAGATGTTTTGTTTATTTTGGTGCCTTTAAATGCTCTTCAGATAAAATGACTTTTGTAATTAAAAATGTACCTTGTCTATTCCTGTTGAAACTGTTGCTTCTTGAAGCATTGCAGAACTGGGGTAAATTCAGGTTCCTCTATTTTGTACTCTTTGTGGAAAATTGTTTTTAATAATTTAAATAGTTCCGTAATCTGTAGCCTAACTGATGTTTTTTGAGTGGAACCCAAAGTGCCAATTTAAGTTGCTTATCAATGCTTTTCTGCCTGAAAAACTCTCTGCCTCTTGTGGAGACTAACAGGAATTCTTCAACTAGAAAAGTTTTGGTTCCCTATGAACTGCTATATGGTTGCATGTTAGAATTTCAGTGCATGCTTTCATTTTTCTTCAAGAGAGAGAATGCTTATTATATTGGTTTTCTTCTGTGTCTCTCCTACCAGGACGCACATCAGCTATTAGAGAAAGGTTTGTCCAAAACTCTTGCTTACCATTACACCAGGATAAAATTATTTCAGAATAGATATAATTCTCTCTTAAAAAGGGCCATAACTTTAAATGAATAGTCCCAGTGGTTTGAGCAGGCTTCCTAAGTGTTCAGACCTGTGTGTAGTGACATCTGTGTAAGGAGGCTTTGTAATTAGTATAATTGATAAGTACAGATAAAACTGTTACTTGATTAACACAATGCTGCTCGAATCAGCAGATATTTGTGCTTTCAACATCTTTTTAGTCTGGATCCAAAATGTGTTGGGAATCTGTCAAGGGAAAACTCTGAATCAGACAAAAGTATTGTGTAGAGTAAAACACAAATCATCGGGGACGTGCAATTCTCTTAGCAAAAATTTATGCAAATCCCATGCATTGCTTAGATTACTTATAGAGCTGCCACTCTCATTGATTAAATTAAAACTCATTCAGTTTTCAGCACCTCAGTATGGTTCTTAAAAGAAAAAGTTGTCATATTTTGATGTCTCTATGAACTCTTCAAATATATATTTCTATGTCTTCATTCTGATGCACTGTTGCTCTGGTTTGGATAGGCTTGTTAAATAAAAAAATTAATTCAAGAGCATCAGTAATGGATTAAAATTAAAGAGAGGGCAATAGCCTCTAAAATAGTAAACACACTTTTCTTAATCTTTGAAAATGAAGAAGAATAATTGTAATGTTGCAAATTCTCTTCTCACAGTAATTTGAAAGTTTCAATTACATTCAAAGATGGAAAAAACTTGTCACAGATACTTCAGATTAAAATACCTGGCTGGCTCCTTGTCCGAGTTTCCAATGAACTTTACTGAGAGCCAAAAAAAAATTCAGCTTTAGAAATCTTGGTTCTAAAACACAGGTGCCAACGCAGGATGCAAGCAAGCCTATGAATTAGTGTTTCAAAGCAAACTGGAGCAAATGTGGCATATAATTGTTCATGACGATTTCTCCATATTAAATTGGAGATCAAAGCTTCTAGTTGCATCCTCAGGTCCCAGAGGTTATGAAATTTTACTGTCTATGAAAATATTATTCATTATTTCCTTTACAAAGGGGAAAACTGGAACACAACTTTCATATCTGCATAGTTTGTGGCTGTTTAACTGTCACAAACTGGCAGTTTATCTTAAACTCATTTTAAGCTGTTGCCACATTCATGATTACACCACATGTGTTGTTTTGATTAATCAACTCCTTTTCATTACCCAGCATTAGCAACAACTGACATCTTCTCTGAACCACAAAATGCTGTCTTAATATTTTTACAGAAGAGCAATGTAATGTTTAAAAAGAGGGATGGCATCATAGGAAGGGCAAAAGAATTATACAATTCCCAAGAATAACAGCATCTTCTGTCAATCTGTGTGTGCAGAGTAAGGGCAAGATATAAGTGAAGTAACTCAAGGATTGCTGGGACTGAATTGCCTCTTGTGCTTTTAATCCTTTGGACAAATAGCAGGTTCTCCATCCAGTGTCTGCCAGATGCCAAAAGTGGAGATAACGAGCTGTGAACCAACCTCAGCTTGGCTGATTTTGCCTTGCCCAGTGGAAAAGGATGCACAAGACTTGCACTAGACAAACTCAACAGTCAAATGGCATGTGAAGAGGTATCTCCTCCATGCATGAACTAAAATCAAGGGACTCCCTCCCTGCCTGTTCCTCTGACAGTTCAGTGCCACTCAACTTACCAAAACACAGTTTTTGATAATTCATGAAACCTAAAAATGAAGGCAACAATGGGAAAGCACAACCAACAAGAAAGTTTTCTGTCAGAACAAGATGCAAAGTAGGATGCCTTAGAATCACTATGTATTTGAACTTCTGAAAATACCTATTAAGTCTGGATGTCATAATTTGCTTTCATACTTCAAAAAATAAAAATGGAACCTATTAGTCTAAATATTATATATTTAATTACATTAATAAAGTTAATGTAATTAAAAATGAAACCGTATTTTTGTCAAGCTGAGTGATATTTAATAGTCTACCTACTCACAATACTACTGAACAAAATTGAAATTAAGGTAGTAATTTTATACTGGTAAACCAAAAATAAGCTGTTAACAGAGCATTTTGATTTCATCTCTATTTTCCTTTGTCTACCACAAAAGTACAATGTATAAAAGTGTAAATCACTTGACTGTTCTTGGGAAATGCAAGTTATTTTAGTTCAAGGAGTAAAAGCTTTAAGTTAAATAGTATTTGAATGTTTCCTCAGGATACAGTGATATTCATCTTTTTCTCAGTACAAAATTGATTGAAGAAGTAATCAGCATTGGCATGTAATTCCTATTCCATTATTAAATGTTATTACCTACCCTGCACTGTTGATATAAGGGTTGAGATAATCTACCTAGTAAATCAAAACAATGAAGTGATCCTGATTAAAATAATTTACAAATATTTTTCTTCTATTAAAATCATCCATCATAAAGATTTGCTACTATGAATGCATTGATTGTTTTTGCTAGTTAGTAATATTTCACAAATTTGCTTCCCATAATGAACCATTCTGAAACCTTTTCATTTTGTATATGGCATGAGTCACCTAAATCAAGTCAATGGTTTCTAAATCTTATCAAGATGATTAAAATTGGAGATAGGGACATTTTTCAGATAAATGTAGAATATTGAGTACTCCTCAATACATATCTGCACTGCCATATCTTGACAGCTGTTTTGATCCCTAGAAAACAACATAAATGTACATAAAAATGAACAAGAGAGAGCTAAAGCTCTCAGAATTTTCTGTCCTGACAGAATTGTGCTGTAGTTTTAAAAGCAATTATAAAGTTTCTCTAGATCAGCACTGTGAACATAATGAATACAACCACAAAGTGGTTCAAAGAGACAATGTAGCTGCACACATACATCCTCTCTTACTGCAATTAAATGGTTCCTTTTGAAACATTGAAAAATACACGCTTTATTTTTTCTCATAATTCTGCATAAAATTTCCCAAAGTCTTTTAAACTTAAAATATTAGATTGTTATTTGAGTAAACTACATAGAATTAATTTGATTTTAATTACCTAATAAAATAAAAACTATTTTTTTTTATAAACAGGAGGAAGATTGTCCCAGGTTCAAGTCAGTTTTGAAAAGGGCTTGTGGGTTTTTGTTTTGTTATGTTTTGTTTTGTTTTGAGTGCTTCTTTGTGGTGCCTTAAATTTATGGATTCTTTTGTGGCCCTTGTAACTTATGCTATTTATATTCAGACAAAACTATGGTTGTTTCCCATTAAATCAATAAACCCAAAGTTATTAAAATTCTCTTAGACTAGGCTTCATTGCTGGCAAACATGTATTGGGGAATACAACTCAATGTATTTTAAACATTACACATATCCCTAAACACCATTGAGTTCAATGGGTTTTATGGACACACTACAAAAGTATCACATTCCTTAGCTATTTTGTGCATAAGGGATGTCAAATAGGAGCTTAGTTAATTCCAGAAACCTATTGACATCCTGCAGCAGAACTATCCATATTTATGATCCAACAGGGTAAATAAATATTTTCTTTGACTGTTTAAAAATATTTTAACTTTACAATTCACATCCATACCTCAATCAAAAATATCTAATATTTTAAGTATTTTTCATCTAAATAGAATTTTATTAAGCAGTTAGTATTTGATCTGGTTTGCATCACTTACATGCTCTGGGTCATAATTTTCTTCATTTATTACATGGCTGCATTTGTAATTATGTCTTGAAAACTCTTCAGCTGGAGATAAGAATTCAGCTCCAAAACACTCCATGTCAATTCTGTCTGCAGAGAAACTGGTACCAGGCTTAGTAGAGTAGATTTACACAGCTGTAGGAGCTCTGCCTTAGGATTCATCTTGTTGAGGGCTAAAAATATTAAACACACTTTTTTTAATCAAACAAGAAAACAGAGACTGTTTATTTTCATCCACAACAAATGGAATCTCATAAAGACGATCAGCTTTCATTTAAATCAGAGAGAAGTTTTCTAGGTACTCCATTTAAAACTGAATCAGGTCTCAAAATATCCTGCACACACACCAAGCAACTCCTGAAAGCTTTCTCAGAGCCAGGCTCGCATGCTGACAGCTTTGTGACACACTTGAACAACTTCTATTTGCTGGTGCTGCCTGAAAGGACTTGAAGAGGTTCTTTCTGAATGTTATTATGGGAGCTCAAATCTCATTATTCTCCCAGACAAATGCAAGGTGATTTCTGAATAGAATAAAAAATGAGTTGCTGTTGTAATTTGCTGATATCAAAAGCTGCATTTATTAATTCAGTAACATCATCTTAGATAAGTAGGCTTCAGAACAGAAAAATAAAAAATTCATGCTCCTACATTCCCTGTGTATGTTGTGGTGTTTACAGGGTCATTTAAAATGTGTTACTACTAGTTCAGAAAGGGTTATTTCACTCTCAGTGTATTAACTGCTAACATTTTCCCTTTTTGGTCTTTGCTCAGTAATTAGAAAATATTCCACTGCTTCTGTTCATTAAAATTTAAATGTATCATTTTCCTTACCTTCTTGAATTAGCAACAAATTTCAATGCTTCATAAAATATGTTTTATTTCTTGAATTCCAAACTATGAAGTAATATTTCAGAATTTTTTTGCTAATATTTAATTTTAAGTGTTTCCTGGGATAAAGAAATAGCTCTGAAATATGATTATATTTTGATCTGAATCTGAATATGTAAAAATGTATTAAACACATAGGAAACCTGCATCGAAAAATGCTCAGTCAGTCAGAAGCACAGCTCTAGATTCTTCTTTTATTCTCTGACATCAGAATGCTACCCTGGTAGTACATTTTCAACCTTATTTTCTAGAAAATATAAAAAATAAAAGTTAGCCAAATCGTTGTTTCATCCCATTTTCTTTTACACATGATTTATTAGAAATCCTGCCTGTCAAAAATATTTTACATATTTATAAAAAATTCCAAAAGCAGTAGAAAGGTTTTAGTTCCTAAACCATTGAAAGTGTTTCAGTCACGGTTCTAAATTTTGCATCTGTGGTTCTCAAGTATCTCAGATTGAAAAGGACACCTTGGGAGATCCTTGGTTCAACCTCCTGATCAAAGGTCTGATCAAGGCTGTATACAGCAGGGTCTTGAAAACTGCTAAAGACGACTGTACAAACTCTTGGAGCACATTGTGCCAATGCTTAGTTATCCTCAGTGGTGGTCTGGATTTTGGATTTTGTCTTTTTTTTTTCCTTTGTTTTTAGTTCAAATACTTATGTTTCATGATAAATAAAAAATTATGTAAAAATTATCTGTGGTAGCCAGGGTGATTCTACTGCACCATTCTTGTGGCTTGATACATCCTTTCATACTTTTTCACATAATACAATTTATTTAACTTGGTTGACATAGAATAGCACAGTTTCTCAGCAGGGGCTCAGCCACAGGAGGTGTGCAGTATTAAAGATGTCTTTTCTTTGTGTGTTGAGAAAATTCATCTCAAAAGTCAGACCAGATATTAGTAATCTGATTTTATCAGTAGATTAATAAAAGGCATGTGCTGCCTGGAGTTTGGTGACTGAATGTTAGCACGGAAGATGCAAATAAGTTTTATATTTAATGGTTTCCAGTAATTGCACCCTAGACTGATATTTGATAGTGAACAGAAACTTGTTATTATATGTCAGCATTGAATCCACGGCCCCAAGACATGTATCTGTGGTACCAACCCTTTGCTATGTAAAACATGACAGACAAAAGCCTTCGAAAATCCTGGTGTTTGGCAGTGCTCTTCTGTAGAAAAGCATGTAAATTTAATATATATGGATAAGAAACCTTACTGTCAACAGTCAGTATTTTAAAAATCTTCCAGTGAGGGAACTGATGTTGGCCTGTCTTGTATCATCATCATAAATATTACTCTGGATAACATTAGATGTTTCTGGTCATGAAATATTTTCCCAGTTGATCCACATGCCAGTCTCTTCTGTCCTCTTTTAGAAAGTGATATAGCTGTCAAATAGAAAAGTTTAGGCTAATTTATCACACAGCAAACAGTAACTGCTATACATCAAGTGGAGAATATTTTGCAGATATTAGTAAGACTTAATATTCATATGTATTTATAGCAATGCATGAAAATGATCTGCATATTTTTATAGATTTTGTTACCTCAGCCTCTCCTAAATTATATTTGTCTTCTAGACGCTCACTGCTAAATTTATAATGAATTGTTGCAATAGGTGTTAGTCAGCTGATTAAAAGAGACTGTGAGTCATACAGGAAACAAAATTTATTTATGACATCTTCCCTTTTGGACTCTAGACAAAAAGCTCTGGTTTCCCAAGTATATTTCAAAGGACACTGAAGTGATGGATTTTGTCCAGAGAAGGGCAACAAAGCTGGTGAAGATCTAGAAATCTCAGTCTAGAAACACATTTCTAGAAAACATCCTGTAAGAAGAGGCTGAGGCAACTGGGGTTGTTTAGTGTGGAGAAAAAGAGGGATTTCATTGTTCTCTACAACTACCTGAAAGGGGATTGTCGGTATCTTCTGCCATGTCTCAAGTGAAAGGGCAAGAGGAAATGGCCTCGAATTGTGTCAAGGGAGGCTCAGAGTAGATATTAGAAATTTTATTTTTCTTTGAAAGAGTGATCAGGCACTGGGGCAGGTGTTCAGGGAGGTGCTGGGGTATTGTCCCTGGAAGGGTTCAAGAGGTATCTGGATGTGGCACGGGGTGCAAGGTTTGGGGGTGGTCATGGTAGTGCTACGTTGAAGAGTGGACTGGATGATTTTCAATAGCTCTTCCAACTATGATGATTCTGTGATTATAACACAGTCATGGCCAATGAAGTGGCAGTGCAGCACCTGTATGTTTGTCTCTTACTGAAAGAAAGCACCTTCCTCTGTGCTGAGTACATTGCAGAGGCTCATACGAGATGACTGCAGAATCTGAACCCTACACAACTTTCCTTTGCTTTGGCTCATGGCTGTAGTAAATCAAACAAAACGCTGTTAGCTTGGCAGCTTCACACCAGTAATTTACAGCCACCTCTAGGGAGGATCATGCACAGCCACAAGGATTTCAAGCACAGGGTCAGGGTGACTGAAAACACACTGTGCACAGGAGATAAATATATGCATGCGTGACTCCACTGGGCTGGTATGTGGCCAGGAGCATGTGCAGCTCTTGAATAGATTTAGAGTCTGTTGGCCACAATACATAGAGTGGTCTAAAAAGTGGTAGCAAGGAATGAAAAATGCTATTGATTCTTCTGTAGTGCCTATCAGCTGCAAAAAGCTCACTGTTCTTCAAATGTTTATTTAGGGAGAGGAAGGAGGGTGGTGATGATATTTTAGAACCTTGGAGGAGTTAATTAGGAATGTGCATATGAGGAATATGTACTTCTTTAGATTGAGTCTCAAAATTATTTGTATTCAAATGTTTATATGAGACTTTCTGTTGGCAGTTATTCTAACTATGTTAAATTTGAGTCTATGTGACATCAGAGGTTCATTTCATAATTCCCTCCTAGAATATTTAAAACATTAGTTAACTAACATTCTGTTAATCTCAAAGAACTGCAAGGCTGTGTTTCTTTTTATTTTGTTTTTTAAGACGCCAAATGCAATCCCTAAATAAAGAAAAAAAAAAGTATGTGCTTGTTTGTTTTTGTAGAAGTCTCTGTTAGTAAACTGCGCTGTTACAAGTGTTTAAAGGACTGAAAACCTGAGTGGAAAATTTTCAATGTTTTGTTGTTTACTGTATTTATCTGTGATACATGTTTCTGGATTCATTGAAATATCCAGCTAAGGCCCTAACCTCATGGAAATCCTGGTGAAATATGAGAAAGCAACCTGCTGGTTGTGTCAGAGCTGAGGCATCCCAAGTCCCATAAAGAGGATGGAACCCTTGCCTCCTTAAGGCTCAGAAGTGAGAAGAAAGGGTGAACTGAGCTCCTGTCCCTCACAAATGGCACAAAGATCCTTCTGCAGAAAGGCACCTGCTGCTGGCTCACACCTCTTGCTAAATTCAACAACATTCCAGCTCCATAGCTGGGGAGGGCCCTCAGCATGTCCTTTCCTATTCCAGGCGCTAAAAATACTTATCACTGTTCTTGATAATAATAGGATGTTATTCAGGAATAAGAACATAAAGATAAATGTTTCATTCAAATAGCCAGAAAAAAAAAAAAAGTTGGAATACTGGTGTGGACATAAAGAGGAGATTGCATGCTGCGTGAGTTGATGTAAAGAAAGAAACCCTTAACAACTGCTGCCATAGACAGAGTGATAACAAACATCATTCCTTTCTGGGAATCTCAGATCTGACCATTCACCTACCAAACACACCTAGCAGGCCACGTGCAGGAGGGAAGGTGTCCTGCCCTTCCCAACCATGCAGGAGTCTCACGGGCCAACTGTCATTTTGTCCCAGATTTTATAGTCTGGAGGTGATCATACAGCAGAATGGCTCAGTGCCAACTACTTTAACAGATAAATAGACAAGCTGAGTCTGTAGCTGGAAGAATTTATTTCTCAGGGGCTCAGTAATGGCCTCTTATAATGTGAATCTTGATCCAGACTCGTGTCACATTCAAGAGCAGTCAAGTAACCTGGGGAGTGAGAATCAGCCATTACACGGTTGAATGTAGTGTCCCAACAACAGAAATTAATGTGGTTTGATTAGATTTTTCTAACAGCTTACCTAGAAAGAAGAAATTGAATGCTCCTGAAGAAATTGGATCATCTTTTAAATGGAAAACAAACCTTTTTTTTTTTTTTTTACTGAGAATAGTTATAGAGTTTTCCTAACCTTTACAGTGTGTTGAAGAGAAAAGTTGATTTTCAGTATCTTGTCTGCTCAGGTGATACTCTCTTTATGAGAAAGAAAACAAAATAAAGAAGGAAAAAGAAAACAGATGAATTTGAATGACATTGCAAAAATTTTTTTTTTACATTTAAAAAAATAATATTAAAAATATTTTTCAATCTTAGAGAATGATAATTCTTAGCAAAATCCCAATATTTTGAAATGTACAGTAGAAATTTTCTTTTGCTTTCACATTAATGATAGATAAGTAGTTTTTTTCAACTTTAAAATTAAAACAAAGAATTGATTGAGATATTATTTTCTATTTCACATAATCTCATACATTATTCTGATTCTTACTAGGATTCCTTCAGTTTGAGAAAAAAATTTGATGAAATACCTAATTTGAGTCGCTTTGACAGGGTGGAAGTAGTGATTTATTAGGACCTTTACCTGTCTGTTTTGAAAACGAAAATTGAGGAATTTTCTGTCTAAAGAGTTGCAAATTATGAAATTAATATTAATTAGCCTCCCTCTTTTTTTTTTTTTTTAACTTGTTGTCTTTCTACAACCAAAACTCACTCAGAAGCATCAGAGATACTTAACATAGTTCCCCACATGCTCTGTGTGATATTTGTTAATATCTTTGAGTGTGACCTAGAACAGATTATTCAGGGAGGTTCTGGAGTCTCCATCATTGGGGATATTCAAACTCTGTCTGGATGTGGCCCTGAGCAACCAGCTCTAGGTGAAGCTGAACTGGTGAAGCTGGACCAGGTGATGACCAGAGGTGCCTTCCAACCTCAACTCTCCTGTGATTATGAAAATATAGATTGGAATAAATGGAAATAAAAGGATAATAATCCTTGTCCCACTCAGATCCACCTTCTCCTCACCCTCACATTTCTATCTCTGCAAGTAGTTGATCAAATAAGACAAAATAAAAAACGGACATTCAAAATTTAGTCTGTTTTGGGAAAGGAGAAATAGTGCTCTGTTTTAAACCATGCTCTAATTTAGGGGAAAGTCTGTGCTTACTGCTATCCTGCTGTGATTAGCCCTCGTACATCACTGTGACTCCACTGAAAGCAGTGGAATTAAAAGGAAGGAAAACTGATACAATGCACTGATAAATAAGGCCTGTATGTTTATAAGAGGAAATTTATTCAGAGCTTATGCCTTTCATAATAGATCATTAATCAGAAAAAATTGGAAATGCTGTGGAGGGAATATGATCCTCTGGCTTTAACTATGTGGGATTTTCTCTGTAACTAATAGATTTGAACGCCATTGTCTTTTTCTTCATTCCCCATTTATTATTTTTTTAGTTGCATTTGCCAGTTCTGCTGTTCTGTTTGTTAGGGAACTCTTATCCTTAGTGTAGTACCCTTACTGTATCCTACAGTACCTAAAATATCTCTGAAGGATTAATTGCTTTCCATGGATCTACCGATAATTTAGCAGAATTATTTTTCTTTTGATTGTGGATATATAAAATGCAGTTCTAAGTTTCATCTGTTCAGAGTAATGTTTCCTGCAGCAGATGAGTAAATGTGTCGTATTTCACAGTTTTGTACAGTTGTAATACTCAACATTTCCATGAGATACACTAGGGGGAAGGGACATGATTTTAAATAATATAAATGTCTGAATGCATAAATAAATGCTTAAGGGTATTACCATTTTTACAGAATGAAGGAAGTAGAAAAGCTACAAATTATATTGAAAAGTTTTAATCATTTCAAGGAAAGCTTTGATATTTATGAATATCAGAGTACTTTCCAAAAATACTTGAGGCAAAATAGCAGCTACCAGGAAACTTGAAACTTGTTTTTTCTCTGTGTTTTGGTATGTTGTCAATCCTTTTCACCTGTGTTCCCACAGCCTATAGGCTCTTAATGATTTCATTTAACATACCTTTATAGAAAAGCAGGCTTTGATTCTTATGAATTCCTTCTTGAAAATATGTATATTGCTCACTCATTTATTTATATTTTAGTAAAAGAGTATGTACACATATACAATAAAGTCATCAAATTAATTTTTAATTTTGTGAAAATTAATTATCCTTCATTATCTGGAACTTCTGTCTCTATGAATAAATGAGCAAATTATATTTCATGTAAGCTATTACAGGACACTTTATTTTGGCTGATCCAACCAGCCAGCACAGAACATTTCTTTCTGAGCTGAAGATACAACATATGTCAATTCTACAAGCATTAAAAAGGGTTATCAAGTACTAAATCCAAGGGTCTCTGATCCCTTGAAAGTTTGCAACCCGAGTGGCAAATAGGGTCTTACAAGTTAAATAAAGGGTGATAGAAATTGATATCTGTACAGCAGCTTTATAGTACACCCGTAGGAGAAAAATACACTATTTATTTTGATATGTTACATCAATTTTGATAGGAATTACCCAAACTGTGTAATACTGAGATTTACTAAGCATAAACTTAATTTAGGTTTTTTTTTTTCCAAATAAATGTGGATGATACAACAAGAAAAGCTATACTCTTGATATTAAAGCCTATTATTGAATTTTATTAGGATGCAAGCTGAAATATTTAAGAATGTATTTAAGAAAAAAGTGGTTTTCTTTTAGCACATCAAAATTAATGGTGAAACAGCAGATTTATCCATTGTGGCAACAGGCACACAGCAGTTACCCCTAAGCATAAGTGATGCATGTTCCCTTCAGTAATCAGTGTCAGACGTGGCTGAACCAAGATAATGATGTGCAAAGAGTTACTGGGCATCCCTCCTGAGGGGGTTCATTCTCACACCAAGCTTTTAAAGAAGAGGATGATGATGATTTGCTGCTGTCACACTGGTAAGAAAATTAAGGGGTTTTTTCACTGTTAAATTTTAATCACTAAGATTCTAAATACTCTGCTTTCTGCTGCCAGTAGAGGTGAAATAGGGCAGCAGAATCCATCCTGTCTTTGCATCAGTAGTGTGAAGCAAACTTTGGGGTCTAGCGGCTTCTGAAATCTGGGCTTCTGGGTTTTTGTGAATGTGGGAAAGCTTTCTGGAAGGCAGAACTAGCTGTACACTGCTCCTGGACTACAGAGCAAATATATACAAATATATACAAAATATATTTTGTGTAGAAAGTACTCAGGCAATATATCTCCAAAGATCATACTTGGAAAATCAGGTTGCAGATTTCCTTATATAGCTGAATTAATTTATTTGAAAAAAACCCCAAAACAACAAAAACAAAAGCAAAACCAAAGAACAGGTATCAGAAGAGAACAAGTCATTATCTTTTTAACTGAAGTGTTAGAAAGGACCCAAGAACCTTAATTTGCCTTTCGCTTCTATATATGTGGGTGTATGGTTTGTTCATATAGAGGAAGCGTGAAATGTTTTGACCTACCAGAGAGGACAGACTGAAGAGGAATCAGTTCCCTCAACCCATCCCTGCAGGAGTCATTTCAGAGGAGAGCAGTCAGCTGACCATTGTTTTGCCTAACACAAGGTGTGGACAACACTGAGATGTCAGGTCTCTGAAACTCAGATCTGCCGAATAAATTTTCAGTTACAGGAAATTTGAGGAAAAACCCCAAAGTTATTTATTCTCTCTTATGTTATCCTGGAACAATTTTCACATGAAGCTTGGTAAATAATTTTGTTCAATACAGTTTTTCCAGAATTTTCTATTTAGGGAATAACTCAAAATTGCTCCAGAGAAGGAAGCTGCATTCATTTTGTATTTACTGGATAATGCTTTAATGGGCATGAGAGATAGGTTTCATTTTCTCATTTACCTGAAGGCATCTGAGCTCACTTTTCTCATCTGATATTTTCAGCCATCACAGGACTCAGAGCCTCATCTCTAACAGCTGTAAAATTGCAGACAATTTTAGCAGATCAATTTGATCCTGCCTTATATGATTTGCCTAATCAAGTGATAATCTAGACTAATCAATAATTGCAAGCAAGTATAATTACAATAGTGTAAGCGTTCAGTGTGGAAAAAACACAAAAAAAAGAACATGACATATAGAATATTTTCTGAACACCTAAATTTCATATAGAATTCTGCAGGAGTTAGAGACAACTGCCTTTGATAATCAGATCACAGAAATGCAGACAAAAGACATCTAAATTACAGGGTGCAGCTGTGTACTTCATTTATTATCTATTCTAGATCTGAGAGGGAGGTGAGAATCCCCAAAATACCAAAGACTGTAATCACCACGATCATTATTAATCTTTTCTCACCAGCTGCACACAAGCAGACAAACACAAAACTTTGCTTTTGGCACCTGGTTAAACCCTCATGCATGTCCTGTTTTTTCAGGAATTGGAGAGAAGGCTTATAAGCAAATAGAATAATTTCAGTTCCTGTAAATATGGAGCATTTTGATTTACCTGAAGATGAAAACCAGACTTAATAGTTAGGGGGTTATTTTAATACAGTGGAAAATTTACTGGATGTTCTATCATACTGAAGGTATGACATAAATTGCACATTTATTCATTATATATTTTTTATATTTTAAAATATACCTGCTTCAAGGTCAAAGTAAAAATCTTAGTGAAATATTGTTAACTGCAGGGAAATTATTTTTAGAAAATTTTAAGATTGCTCCAAAGAGGAAATTCATGAGGTCTGTGCAGAACAGCTAGAAAACGGAAAGAAGCTAGTGTGCATTTTCTACCAAGTAAAAAACAAATTCAATTCATAAAACAACACCAATATGAGCAGTTCCAAATTTTCTTTGAATATATCCAAACAGAAAAGAAAGCTTCTACTAATGTACAGAAATTCATACTTTTCTGTGTAGGTAATTGCAAGGATGAAAAAACCCGAAAATCCTGCATAGGAAAAATCAGATTGAGAAAGAAAGTTTATCTGCCCTTAGCTTCTTGACCTAGGTCTGCACAATCTGTATTTGTCTGGTGAAATGTACAAATGTAAAGCAACTCTTAATTGGCACATGAAAGAAAATTCAAATCTTCTCTTTTTATCTCCCTTAAATGAAATAAACCAGCAAGCACTTATGGAAGAACCTTAGTTATTGTTTTTCATTTAGAATTTTTATTGATCTGTGGAAAGAGGGGGCAAGGATTTTTCTCTCTCTAGGACAGCAGGTCCTTCCTTCCAAGGACACCAAACACTGATGCTGAACTTAGGTTGTTTCCACCTGAACTAGTGAGTTTATTCAGTGAAAAGGAAGTCTGATGCAAAATTATCTCTGGAGTACAACATGAATACTGTGAGCAGTGCAGTCTACAGCAACAGACAAAAGTGGAGCAGCTGCTGAGGTTTTGTTCAGCAGTCATGCATTTTAGGTAGTTTAGTAGGGATTTATGAACTTATAGTGACAAAAATGATTCTATTGATTTAAACTACTCAAATACCTCATTGTAATACCTGTGGAAATCAGTAAGATCCTGACCTAGGCAGCTGAAATTTTTGGCTGTTCAGGGATCTCAGTCTGATTTATTTTTGTTTCTTGGAAGGGTTGAGGGGTTTACCTGTAAAATGGGGGACATAGAAGAAGAAATTCCATTTTCTAATATTATGCTGCCTACCCGAATGAAACATAGGTGCTTGAGCTGGAACTCCATCAATACAAAAAAATAAATGAAATGGAATTGGAGCCTGAGCCTCTTTGATAAGGTATTCAATGACTGGGATGCAGGAGCACAGGCTGGGAAACGTATAATTTGATTTAAGTGTCCTCTGCAAGGTTTACCAGGTCCATGGCTGAGCCAGCACTCCTTTGATTTTGTGAGTGTTCAGCAATGTGTCAGGACTGGGGAGAAGGCACTCAGGTGATGCTGAGCGGGTTTGATGTAGGAGAATAAGGTGGAGAGTTGATTCATGGAGCCATGGTATTGATCTAGTTAGTGTTCTTTAATCATTCTTACATATTTTTGTAATTATTACCTTTTGTGATAGAAGTGCAGGCTGCTCCAGAGAGCTTGGCTTTGGTTCATTCTGCTGTGGTTACTTCTCACCTTTGGATGACTCTCACTGGCCCCTTGCTCTTCTCCAGCTCTGGGAATTATTTCTGTTTTTGAACCTCCACTGTGTTGCTGTGGTTAGCTTTTTGTTCTCTCTGAGCACTAGCAATCCTGGCTGTGTTATCTTGATTTCCTCTAAGTTTATGACAAATTTCATCATCTTAGAAAGCCAAAAATTTTCCTATTATACAGAGAGTGAAAGCAACAGTCTACTTCACTACTGACCATAACAGAGTTTGATTTGTGGGCAGAATAATAGTGCCATCATTGCTATAATTTATTTACTTCAGGGTAGAAAACATAGATTCTAACCGAATTTCTTCCAAGGAATAGCCAAGACACTGACAGAAAATGAGGTAAAAATCCTCCATGAGAAGTGATCAGATATTTTCACCAAGGCATTTTTAGGGATAAATGCTGCTAATTTTTAGCCACTATTTGGTATATTTGTAAGAATATGCCCCTTCCAAAACTAGGAGTTTACCTCATAATGGAATATCCTGGTCAAAATGAGAGAGAACACCCCACGGCTCAAAGCACAGAATAACCAATAGCTTAGTAGTGGTGGTCTTTCAAAAGACAGGTGACCAAAATTCTTGCTGGATACTGACTTGAAAAGAAGCCTCACCACCCAAATCAGTGTCCTGTAAGATGTTCAGGTGTGTGCATAAGGAAGAGAACCTTTTCCCAATCTAGTGGGAGTTCAGAGGGACACTCAGTGCATCTTTAGTGCAGTGTCCCTGCTCCTTCCTGCTTACTACCACACTCCTTGCGAAGACAATTGGCAACTTCCTTGACAAAAAATGTATCTTTATATAACTGACAATTTATGACTTGATTTGCAATGAAAAATCTGTAATTTAGTGGTATACCATTCTGCATATTCTTGGAAGCTCAACTACCTGTAGGGTGAGAGGCATTCAAGGAATTTACCATTGGAAAATGACTTTGCAGTGTCTAGATATGTGGTATAAGAGCTTATGTGTTAAGAATATTTAGAGTCGTTTTTATCACTTAAAACATATAAGGGGAAACTTTAAAAATATATTATTTATAATAAAGGAAAATATTTATAAAATATATTCTTCTATCATTAAATCTATATGTACTGTTCTTTTCTATCTTATGGCTGAACAAGCATCATTTGCCTTTTAAAAAACTTGTTGTCTTGCTTCTTCTTGGTCTGTGTGACATATCACACTGAAACAATGTTCAGGTAATTTTCTCTCTTCCTAAATTTCTTGAAAAACGTTTCTATTTTGTACCCTAATTAGCAAATTCCTTGCTTAAGACCTTAGTATGCTTTCTCCATCTAAAATAATTAAAAGGTTTATTTTGAAACAGATTTTACAGAGAGTCTACTATTAGGTTAAACACACTAGAAAACTGATTTGAGCATCAATTGCCAAGAATCCTCAAAACCTGCTTTGTTATTATAAGGGGAACCACCAAAAGACTGGGTTTTTTGCCTTTCACTGTTCAAACTACACAAAAACAGGGTGGCATTTAGCCCTTCAACCTTATAAATAAAAGAAAGAAAAAAGAAGTTTCACAGAAAACATTTTTGCTAGCTGCTCTCAAAATTCATCCTCTTTCTATGACTATCATGACCAAGCATTTCTGTCCTACAGCCTCCCTTTTCCAGACCTTCAAGCAGTTTTTTGTTGCAAAATCTGTATCTTCATTATTTACCCCAGCTGTATTTTTTGAGGTACTGCATTTTGTTTTCAGCAGGTTCATTCTTTAGCATCACAGAGATCAATGCTGGATGAAAGAGAGCAGGCTACCTCTCCATGGATAACAAAATAATTCAGGGATTATACAGTACCTTGTCATCACAGCACAGCACAGGTCATTTCTGCCACTTATCACCAGCAAAGGCAGGCACCCAGCAGCAGAATCACCAGTGCTCTCATTTGTTTTGGTAGTAGGTATCACCTTTGACTGTGCAGCCGAATTTCAAACTATCATTAAAAAATCATTACAACCCCAAATGGGAAATTGTGAACCTATGCTTCATCCAGAGTAGTTTTCCTGAGCTCTCACAAAGATGAGAGCAGCAATATCAGTAATGTAAATAAATTGTTGTGCCATACCATTGACATTTTTATTGTGGGTTTCTTTAACCCAGTGCTTCTTTTAAGCCTCTCTGAAGCACAAAGAGAACTCTTTTTTTACACATTGAGAGGCTGGGGAGACTGTGTAAAGCTGCACCAAAAATGCTTCTTTATGCAGAACATTATTGGTGCCATGCTATTAATTTTCCAAGAGGCACTTCATTTTGAAATGCCTTGATGACCTGAACCTTAATGCTTCCTTTGAGAACTCCAGTACCTGTAAAATCCATGAGGCAGTCATTGTGTAAATGCTTTATATCACTCTTCAGTTGCATACACACTTTTAACTGAAAATAGTTAACTTAAAACAAGCTAAACCTGATTTAATGGATAGCCAGTAAGAGATGTTATTGACATCACAAACTTCTTTGGGACATGCATTATGTATTTTACAAGAAAGAGACTATTTTCTTCTTTGAGTCTGACACTTTTCATTTCCTGACCAGACACAGCTCTTAGCCTCTTTTGCAGCCAACTTCTTCTAAATGGCCCAATGTCAGCCAGAGTGAAAAAATAATGGTCTTTCTTTACAGAAAACCTGAGATTTATGTGTGTGTATCAAGTAGACAAAGCTACTCAATGCATTGACATGTTTCTTACTTAAAGCACACAGAGCAGCATCACCCAAAGAAACTGTTTCATCACATTTGCTTAGCAAAGTCTAGCTCCTTTCTTATGAAAGTATGCTGATAGAATTGAAGTAAGAAACCTAAAATTTGTATCATATTTCAATCCAGGTAAAGGCCCTACCCATATAATCTAAGGAATTAATGCAGTTTGTCTGTCTTTCAACATACTTGCTTGAAGAGGGAAAGTTCTGCAGAGCCTTTTTAGAAATTAATGATTTTAGTTTTCCCAGAAAAATAAAATATTCAATTACAAACCATGAATAAAAATTTCTTTGGGGAAGATCTATCTGCATGGAAACTGCAGCTTCTTATAGCTGTGAACCCAGCCTCATGAATTTAATGTTCAAATTCATAATCAAAGGTCACGTAAGGATTCTGGCTGGGGAGTGCCTACTCATTTAATCCTTTGAGCTCCCTGGAGACAAAATCATTACCAGGATATAAAATAGGCCAGACTCTGGTGCTTACCAGCATTATCTATAACATCTGATCACACATTTGTGATGGAAGGAGGATCGTCCACAGGACTGAGCCCTATGGATGACAAACAAATGTACAGCTCTTGCTGTAGTGTAGGATCACTCCTCCCAAGGCTGGCACAATCCTGCAGTGTGGCACAGCAGCTTCTTATGAAGGGCAAGTTTTCTATTCCTTTCTCAGGGAGGGACTCCTCATTATGCACTGTTCTTCAAGGAGACAGTAAGGAATGTTCATTATGCACTATTCCTCACAGAGACTGTAAGGAATGTATTTCCCATTCCTCTCTGGTCCCTCTGCAGAATGGTCCTGCAGTGTGTGCTCCCACTGACCCCATAGAATGAGAACATTGAGCAGAATGGGGTGATGAGGGTAGCAAAGGACTTCATGAGGCTCTTCTGGAGCAATCCTGGAATATTTGTTTACGTGGCTCCTGAAAATGACACTGCGCTTTCTGGATTTGGAAAAACTGTCCCTAACCTTCGTGGAAAGTTCTGTCTTTTTATTCATTCTCTGTGTAGGATTCGATGAAATTCTTGTGTGTTTTCAGCTATAACTATTTCCTCTTACTTTTGACTTCCAAAGTGTTTGCAAAACTTTCTTAGTCAAAAACAGCACAGGAAAATACTCAGAGTGAGAAGAGGATTAGAAGCAGAAATGAGGTAAATATTGTTTCACTCCATTGAAGGTGGTAATAGATAAAACACAGGAAAAACAAGTCTTGTAATCTGGAAGTTTGAAAAAAGTTGCATGAAAAGCAAGTTACCATTTTCAGGAGAAAAACAAGTGTTTTCCTGCTAGCTATTTTCTGGTTATGCAAAATGCTGAGAGAGATTTAAAAACAGAGAATTTATTTACAATTCTGATGGAGGAGTAGGTGTTGTGAACATTGCGTGAGTACAAGCACGGTGTGTTCTGGGCTGCTGGAGATTGTCTGGTGTTCTGTGCAAGGAAACTGAAGAGCACTGCTCACCAAGCTCTGCAGAGCTCAGCTCTGCCCTGCCTGGCACTGATCAACCCCTGTGATGTGCTCTGGGCTCTGGCTTCTGCCTCAGGAGGGCTCAGCTGTCCTGCTTGAGAATACAATTAATATTTCTATGCTATTTTGCAAAGGAGGGAGAAAAGGATGAGAATAGATAAGTATTTATTTCCATCTTATTCAGAAAAAAAGGTAAAGGAGTATGACAGCGGTCACAAGGGTTGTAGGTGAAGAGAGGAGACAAGAATGTTGACCTCATGTTCAGAAGGCTTGATTTATTATTTTATGATATATATACTACATTGTAACTATACTAAAAAGAATAGAAGGAAAAGTTCTCAGAAGGCTGGCTAAGCTAAGAATAGAAAAGAATGAATAACAAAGGAGCTCTCTCTGACTCTGTCCCAGAGAGAGCTCGGTCCGTGATTGGCCATTAATTGTACACATCCAACATGGGCCAATCACAGGTGCACCTTTTGCATTCCACAGCAGCAGCAAACCATTGTTTACATTCTTTTTCTGGGGCCTCAGCTTCCCAGAAGGGAAAATCCTA
>JAXCLO010000001.1:102996794-103044229 GCA_035583995.1 Arremon aurantiirostris
AAAAGTTCTCAGAAGGCTGGCTAAGCTAAGAATAGAAAAGAATGAATGACAAAGGAGCTCTCTCTGACTCTGTCCCAGAGAGAGCTCGGTCCGTGATTGGCCATTAATTATACACATCCAACATGGGCCAATCACAGGTGCACCTGTTGCATTCCACAGCAGCAGCAAACCATTGTTTACACTCTTTTTCTGGGGCCTCAGCTTCCCAGAAGGGAAAATCCTAAAGAAAGGATTTTTACGAAAAGATGTCTGTGACAAAGGAGGAAGAGTTTGCTGTGGGTAAAATGTGTCTACAATGCAGCAGGTTTACTGAGGGACCTTAAATGAGATCAGATGCTTCTAATGCAACTGAAAAGAAGACATAAACTCTCTCCTGTTATGGTACTTGTGTCATTCATGGCACTGCAGCAATAGGAAGAAACCCAGGAACTGCATGGAGCCTCCAGTCCCAGCCTCTGCCGGATAAAAATGTGCTCATTTATCTGAGGGCAGGATTTTAACTGCCTGTCATGTGCATGTAATCTATGATAAAGGTTCTGGATACTTAAGTCTAAGTGTTTTAGACAAAGCTATTAAATGCATTGTGAATGACCAGAGCTCCCAATCTGATGAAAAAAATCACAAGAAAGAGACTATTTTAAAATCTTTGTAATATTTTCACTTTACTTTTGTTTGTGCTGTATTTCGTGGTTGTTTCCAAGAGCTGAGAATTATATTTTTCTAAAGAAGACTTAAAATGGAGATTTTTATGTTTCCTGTTTGTCACTATTCCAACTGCACTGGAACCCAAGAATATTCTGCATTTTTCCAAACAAATAAAGATAACTTGCATCAAAATAATCAATGTAAATTTACACATACATTTCAATATATATGCAAATAATTTTGAAAACTTGCTCCTGTTTTGTGGGTATTTACTGTAGGATTGATAAGTATTTGCAAATGTGGTGTCATGACAGGAGCTGTGCAATTCAATGAAGCATTAAAAAAAAAAGATTAATTGCCCATTTTACTTCTTAAACTCCTTTCTCTTCTCTGCCCCCTTGCTCAGTTGAGTGCTTGCTATTTTTCACTGAAAGATCTAGGAAAAAAATCTACTTAATTTAAATAGAGAGCTCAGGTATTTTTACTGATATCTATAATCCCTGAAAGCAATATTGCTTCTGGAGTTAGCTGAAAGGATGCATGATATTACTATAAAACATGTATTTATTAGGAGCTTCCCATCAGGTAATCATGGGAATAAAATATTATATTAGACCTATTCTCTTGAAAATATATACACTCAAAACGGTGGGCTCAAGGAACTCACATATATAAATAATTTTTAACGTCACTTCAGTGGCCAAATCCAAGCACAGCTGCAAAATCAGCCACCTTAGAGAGAATGTTTCAGATTTGATTTACAATTGATCTCAAATCCCAGAAAAACCATCTACATCTGGTTTTACCAGTGCTTTTTTTCCTCCAATACTGTAGTACTCTTGACATAAATGTTAGATAAAGATTTTAGCAAAAGTTCAGATTCATCATATATGCATTTATTTCAGGACATTATTGTTTTTAAATGTCTAATTTGCATAGAGCTTTTGTGAATTACTAAGGTAAATCTTTTTTGGTTCATTTTTATTTTATTTTCAACAATAATATTAAGTGGATTAAACTGATTTTTTCTGTAACTCTACAGACATCACTGGAGTGACATTAGGGACATATTAAACCTGTTTGTCTCATCAAGCATCAGGGAAATATGCTTGGAAAATTCTTGGAATTCAATGTCCTTTGATGCCATCTAAATATAAAATACAAATTCCTGCAAAGATTTTCCAGACTGGCATGGTTCAGAATTTCATTTCAGTAGATGATATGGAACCAACAACCTTAAAAGATGGCAAAAAAGGCAGAAATATTCTATAAAATAAAAAATGAATTATTAATTGTTTGAAAGCAGTCTTGTGAGTTACTGTAATTTTGAGGAATTTTTCCTCCTTTGAACCCATCCCAAAGTATTGTATTTAAATTTTTAAAGAAGCTTAAAAAAGACAGTAAGCACAAAATGAAACACATGAGGCTCTTTTTGAATATCAGGAAACATTTTTGCACTGTTTGGGTGACAGAGCACTGACACAGGGTTGTTGTCTCCATCCTTGAGGATATTCAAAAGTTGTCTGGAGTAACTGTCTGTAGGAGACTCTTCTTGAGCAGGGTAGTTAACATCAGAAGATCCCCAGAGATACAAACCCATCTCAACCATTTTGTGATTCCATGATGGGAGCCAAAGATGATCCTAAAGGAAGGACTTTTGCACAAATCTCTATTGCCTTAATGTTTCCTGTCCAAGAAAAGTGAAAAGGGCCTTGCTACACAGCTATGCTTTAATACTCGATTACAGGGTCAAGGCTAATTGGAAAAAAATTATCCATTATTCCTTAAATTTGCATTTTTCTTTTTCTGAGGACCATTAGAATCATAGCTGCCTTAACATTCAGTATTAACTGATTGTTCTGCCTTTGATTTTGTACAGCAAATTTATACTGAGCCACATTATTTAGACACTTTCATTAACCATTGAGACTTCTATTGTTTCAAAACTGGCAATAAAAAGAATGTTCCTTGAAATCAGCTTTGTAACCTGACAGCACTGGAAATAAACCCTGCAGCCCTTTACTTTAAAATGCTGTCTCAAGTGCAGCTTATGCATCTCTGCATTTTCTGTTCAATAGTTTTTGTCATAAGACACAGCAAAAGATTTTTTGTGTCATTATCTCACACATTTCTCCTATGGGTGCTGCATATGAACTGCATATATTTAAGAAAACAAGGTCCATTTTCCCAAAAAAGTGACAATTTTTTTTTCAAAATACAAATTTATCCTGAAACTCTTTACTCATGATCCATTTCTTTCTCTACTTTTTCCCCAACTCTTCTCTCCTTGCTGAGGCTACACAGTCTCAGGTTCTGCTCTGCCTTTGATGGATTGGAGTCCTGAAGGTGATCTCTGGTGATGAGAAAAGGAAAGCTCTATTTCAATAGCTTTTTCATTGAAGATATTTGTGGTGTTGTGAGGTCCCCAGGACGAGGTGAGAGATGAGAATTTGACTCCAAGTTCTCAGAAGGCTGATTTATTATTTTATTATATTCTATTCTATTAAAAGAAATGATGTACTAACACTATACTAAAGAAAGAGAAAGGATACAGACAGAAGGCTACAAAAGAATGAATAAAAAACCCATGACTCCTCAGAGTCTCGACACAGCTGGACCATGATAGGTCATTAAATTAAAACAATTCACATGGTGGATAAACAATTCTCCAAATCACATTCCAGAGCAGCAAAACATGGAGAAGCTGAAGCTTCCCAGCTTCCCAGGAAAAGAAATCCTGGCGAAGGGATTTTTCAGAAAATATCATGGTGACAGATATTTCAACAGAAAATGGAATTGTATACAAATAGAATTAGGAGAATAGGAAATTTTCCTAACACATAGAAATCTGAAAAATTAGCGTGTCTGCAATTGTTCTAGGAAAACAACATTAACTGGATAGGAACATGCTGAACACATTTTTGCTTATGTGGAGAAAAAGTCAGTTGTTGAACCACATTGTTATCACTGCCTGCACCTCTGTCTTATAAAAATTTAGGAAAGGGAGTCCCTGATTTTTCTTGGTTGACTGTGAACACAGCCAGACAAGGGACAGCTGAGTCTTCCCCTTCTTACTTGCAAAGATTTTGCAACAATTTACCTGCCTTCGAAAAAAGATTTTCTTGATTGTTCATTGCAAAAATTGTTAGACTATCCAGGTGTTTGTTCAAGTAATTTTCCTTACTTGGTGTATTTTTTGTCTATCCAAGAGCCCAGGAAAATTTCACAGACAATACTGCAGGGAATCCAATTTGGCACTCCAAGTCTGGTCTCATTAGAACTCTCATGATCACAAAAGGTAAAATAGGGTGGTGGTGACATGATAAGTCTGGGCACATTTGCAGTCCCAGATGCACAAATAGTGTGAGTTCCACTACAAGCCTGGGCACATTCATTAAGATTCAGATTCATAAACACTGCAATTTATTGATTAGTGTGACAGGATCAGGTTCAGAAATAGCTATTGATAAATCCACTGATATCAGAATCATAAGCAATAGTAAGACTGCAGAATAAAGCTTATCCAAAAGGCATTCTTGTAGGGGAGGAGATGGGTACATCCTTTGGACCTCCAGTATACAGAAGTAGACTCTCCAACCTTCTTTTACCCTTGAATTACATTTATATTGTTTTCTTTAGGGGAGAAGAGAAAATTTCATCATTAGACGGAATTTAAATGACTTTAGTAATTACATGTATAGTATGTGCAGGTTTTTACTTTACTAACATATCTGGGGCATAAAAATTCAAATGTGTTTTTGAGTTGAAGAAACATGGTTCAGCTTTTGCTTGCTGTTTAGGTCATTCCTTTGGCTTAATTCCCATTACCTGCATTGATTTAAACAGAACATGACCACAACCCATCAGTGCCACTCCATCCTTTGTTTCCTCCTCTCCCAGGGCAGAACACCAAGTTCCCTCAAAGTGCTTGCTCCTAAGGTTTGCAGAGAGTTTGTTTCTGGTGAACTATTGCCAACATGGCACTTCTTGCTGAGTTTTGTCTTTCAGTATTTTTCCACAATCTCTCTCACTGAAATGTTCCTATTATCATTTGGTTTTTCTCCAGGAACCTAAAAGTTATTTCAGTCAGATGAGAGAGGAAAACAGAATACATGATAGCATTGCCATCATAGCTCTTGCTTTTCTATTAAGAAAAACCAATAAAAGCTCTATTTGTATCCTGGTTTTTGCTTTATTCCTGTCACCTCTAATAATTTTATAGTCACAGTTTGCTTCCACTTCAGTGGAGTCTGAATTAAGAGAATGCTTGAGACTCATTGACATTTTTGCAGTTGCCCTGCAGAGCAAGAGGAATGGTCTTGTGCAGGGCCAGGAGCTGTATTCAATGGTCCTTGTGAGTCCCTTCCCACTCAGCATTTTCTGTGATTCTGTGATTAAGGAGAAGGACAGCTGTAGTTTCCTGAAGTGCAAAATAAAACATGCATATCATACAGCTGGAATACAGGTTACTGTATAATGCTATGATATGTTAGAAAACAGTTACTTAAATGGAGACTTGATAAAGTATTTAGTTTCAGTTTGATAGTGTGAGCAGCAGCAGGAACACTTTCTCTGGGTTTCCAGTCAAGAGAGGCTCAGGGGAAAAAAGCTGAGGCACTTGTTTGGTGTAGTCTTATGTTTACAAGGTGTAAACATAATGTGTGTAAACACATGTTTACGTATGTTTACATCCAGGTGTTGGGATACTCTGCCCAAACCTAGTGCTAAAATCCCATCTTTGTAAAATTAATCTGATTGCCAATTTCTTGAATCTGTGCTTTGGCTCTTCTCAAATTTTGAAATTTATAATAACCTTTCAGATCAGGAGTTGTCTGTGCTTAGTTAAATGTTCAGCGTAATCACGCAAGGTCTAAGGTCTTTCCTACGTATTTAAAGCCTTTTATGGATTTTCTTTTCCAAATAATTTTTGCTTTTAGATATATTAAATTTTGGGTGCATGAATTTCTTAGATTCACTGTGGTTTTTTCCTGCTTCGCCTGTTGCCAAATCACAGCTGATCAATTAAAAAAAGAAAATATACTGTAAAGTTTTAATTATTGTATCAAATATTATCAGGCAGCCGAAAATCAGCTTTTATCACATCTGCCTGTGATTTTGCCAAAATACAATGAGAATTAACATTTTACTGGCTACTAAAAGAACAAAAACAAAAAACAAACCAAAATCCAACAATCCCAGAAAAATAAGCACTGTAGAAACAGCACTGGTGGCATTCATTTAAACATCAATGTAATGTAATATAACGCAGTGTAAACTTCAGATACTGCTCTCACCCTCTTTGGTGACTGTGAAAACATTTGCTAATTGCCTGTACTCCCACGATCCTCCTCCCTTCTGCTGAGACTCTCCATCAGCAGCAGCATAATCATCAGTCTTTGAAGTCAGGAGCAGTCTGCTAACTGAGCAATTAGTTGAAGCACCACGAGCCAAAGGTGGGAGATGTGTTCCTTTATTTTTGGTGACATATAAACAGCACTTACATGAACTTGAAAAGATTAATAATATACACATGGATTTGCTACATGCTTTTATTTTTTCGTGTTTGAACACGGTGAGTGAATGCCAGCTATCATTATTTGATAAGAGGGTTGTCAGGCCACAGAAGCTGGCGTGTCAGATCCCAGGATCCTGACCCACAACACACATCATGGGGCATCAAGAATCCACATCTGAACAGCTGAAATGACATTCATCTGACTGAATGTCGTAATTTTATATTGTAATTTACATATAATTTTAATTTTATATAATTTAAATTGTAGTAATTTATATTTGTCCATATATCTATATGGACTTCAATTTTTGTCAATGGGAAGAAATAGATTTATTGCTTCTTTAAAGTGCTTTATTTAAAGTGCATGCATAATGGTGCATGGCCATTCATAGATAGTTTTATGATATTAATAAAAATGGACATTGGCATTGTATTAGTTGGAACTCAAAATGATCTTTCCTGGGCATCTGGATATAGGAACAATATTGAGTATTTCTGGGTAATAGCAAAAACCTGGTTAAAAGATAATTTCTCAGAATTTTTACTGTTGCCTGTTGCATTTCAACAATCATAGGAATACTTCAAATTTTGGGAAGCCTTGAATATGATTTTATTTCTTTTCAAATCCAGAAACTTCAAAATCATCTCTACCAAAAGTCTTGCAGCTGCAACAGTTATATGAAGAGTCCTTTCAAGGTTGTTGCATTGATCTGCTGAATGAGCTCATCAAGGCACCTTCACAGATATTCCACAGTAAATGCTTCTCTTTTTAATATATTTAGTGAAGAAAAGTGGGATAAATAATAGCATTCAATAAAATGTTCAATAATACTTGTTTGTATTAAGAATTATCCATTAGAAATGAATGGCAAGAACAAAACATAACCAAAATTACATAATTATGCCCTGATAATCCAGTCCTTTTAATTAATAATTTATTAATAAAAAATCTTTAAAAGAAAGAGAAATGTAAAATCATGTTTCCATCTCCATCTGCCTCTCATTTTTTATCTTATGCAAAGTCTCAGATTATTTCAAAGACTGGAGGCAGATGACAGAGAGCTGAAGAATCACCTTTGCTGCAGAGTAGAGGAAAAGTGAAGAAAGGAAAAAACCAGTATGCATATTGCTATCATGTGATATGCAGTGCAAACAGAACTCTAGAGAGCTGCCCAAAGACAGCACCTCTTTACTGAAATGATTTGCTATATTCTCACTCTGAGCCACAGATGCATGGTTTAACTAACACATCTTCCTCGTAAATGTGTTCTACTGCATCCACTACAGCTCAGACAATGCAAACTGAATTTGTTCCTCTTGACAGAAACGTTTAATTATTAAAGTGCAGCATGCTACACAAACAGGCTGGAGACATATTAGGCCGCGCTTTATTGAACATAGAATATTTTCTGATGTGAATTTTGTCTTAAATTTGCAATTAAAAATCTGGTCAGTGGACATGCAATATTAATAATCATGGAAAGCTATTTTATCATGTATGGAGAGACATGGTACTACTGTGTGGACCGTGGTGTAGTTTTAAGGTATTTCCTCTTTTTGATAAACAATATGAAAGTATTCTCTTTCTTTCCCCCTCCCCCCTATTAAAAGTTCTAAATAAAATGAAGGTATGAAATAGCAGTACAGATGAATATATCATTGGAGTTGTAGTAAAAATGGAACTTCTGTCCCATGGAGAAGGAGGTGTGGAATGCAACAGAACATGGTACTAGGGCAGAGAGAAGTGAGATCTGGGAAGAGTCCTGAGAGAAGGGATTCAGCTAGGTGCATTTGTTCTAAGACAGAAAATTGCACTGACGTTCATGTCTAGGAAAATAAATTTTGTCCTGAATGTTTACTTTTTATTGCAAAGTTGGAGGTTTTGTTGTTTTTGCTCAAAGTGGGGGAATCGCTCTTCATACGGTATATCTAAAGAATAAATGTTGTACTTTTTAGGAAAGTTACCTCTGCATAATTTCAGGACATAAAATTTCCTCCTGTTATTCAAGCCTAGCAAACAGGTTGATTTATTCCATACATTTGTACTAGAATGATTTCTGTTCAGTCAAATGAGAGAGTATGGCAAGGTATTTAAGGCCACCATGACTTGTAGCAATCAGTCTACATAAAACAAAACAGAAATCTCTTGCCTAATCAAAGGTACATGTGCAATCGTAGAGTGAAGACACTCAAATATGGAAACAACAATCTCTCTGTTAAATTAGGCAGAGAGCTCCTCTGTCTCCAGTGAGTTTTTGGTAAGTGTAGCAACCCTACACTGACCTTGTCTCATACCTTCTGAGACACTTGGTGAGGCTTATGATCTTCTATTTGAGTGCGATATTTCTCTTTTTATCCGTGCATCAACAATTATGTGGAGATGTGAGAAATTTCAAGCTCATGAACAAAAATTGCTGGGGAAAGCAGGAAGAGCAAGAAGGCTTTGAAAATTCAGGCAAGGACCAGAGCAGCAGCTTTCCCTTTTCCTGCCTGATGGGGGAAGGCTGCCCTGTAATGCAGCATCCATCCAAACTGCAGCTGCACTCCTGCCCACCAAAGCTTTGCAAAGGACAGGGAGGAGACAAAACTGCCCCTGCCCAGTCAGGCTCTTAAAGATAAAATAGGTTAAGATATTTTCTAATTAAAGGGATCTTCAATAAACAAACTTGACTACATATCTAGCTTTCTCAAAGATGTTGTTACCTCCATAGGGAGAAACCTGTTTCTCAGATTAATTTCCCATCTTATTAATTCAGAAAAGGTTATCTGTAGGCTGAGTACTGATTAGCCTTTCAGGAAAGGTAGAAAATTCTGTAAATTACAAACATTTCTTCAGAAGGAAGAGGAAGGGAGAAGGAAGAGAAAAGGTGTGTCTGCTTTAGGATACAGCACAGACTGAAAGGAATGAATGTATTGAGTGAAATACGTGAGGCTGAGGATCCACTACCGACGCTGTTTTGTGGGCAGAGCTGGTTACTACAAATTCTCTTGTCTGGTCTCATAAAAAAACCTTTTCTAATCAATGTAGTTTTTCTCTAGAATTTGATGAGTTTGTTTATTTTTTTAATGACTAGCATAATATTGTGTCTTGATTATTTAATGAATATTTGTTAAATATCTTCCTGGTTTTAAATAATGTTACTGATTGGAAAAATCCTGTCCTGTATATTTGAATTCATTTTCCTCATGTACAACCGGTAGTGACTTATTTTTATTTATAGGTCTACACTTTCAAAGATCCTTTTAGTTGAGGACTTATTTGCAGAGTAATCCTAGAGGAATTCCCTCCCACTTCCACTTAGCAACAGGCGTATATCTATCTGGCATTACAGCAAGTAAAAATTAGCTTTTGAAACTCCATCTGCTTATGTGGGAAGAAACTAGAGCACATAAACATCTCTGTGAAGATGTATTTGTTTCAAAATGCAGTTTAGAATTTTTGTTAGTGGTCTAAAGTATTGCTCTCATGTATTTAGCTCTCAAGTATTTATATAGGTTTTAGCAGACAAATATATTGTCCAGTATTTGAAAAACTGAAAAAGTACCTATTTTACCAGTGTGCATCTATGGCTACTTTTACATCAAATAGTTTAGAAAAGGAGTGCACTTTCAAAAAAACCCATTATTTTTATGATATATATTTTTGCCTTATCACAGACCGGTATCAGAGCACACATAATGGATTCTTCTAGTGTAAAACTAAACCCAAATACTTGTTCCAAAAACTTTGTTAAGGCAAGTAATCATATGGAGAAGATTGTTCCTACATTTGTGTTTCCAACCTTATTTAAGAGATGTTCAATTTAAGGCTGGGGAAGGTTTTCTGAAAGACAGGGATTTGGTGTTTGCAGTAGAGGGAGAGGACAAAATAATGTTCCATAGAAACATAAGAGAAAGTCTTAATCTCCAAAGACACTGAACATAAGCTTTTCGTAATTATATACATTTCATGAGTATATTTATTATTGTTAGAAATTTTTTAAGCAAGGAATTGGGAAACTAGTTCAGATTGCCCGAAAATCAGTGTAATTTACAGAATTTTCTACCTTTCCTGAAAGGCTAATCAGTACCCAGCCTAGAGATAACCTTTACTGATCACAAGCATTTGCCAGCACCAGATCCATGCCTCGACTGAGGAGTTCAAGGACATCCAAATCCTCCAGCTCCAGCTCTTGCTGCCCACCAGGGCAGCCAGATTCCAGGGTCCTGTTGAAGTTGTTTCACTTTGCACAAAATATCTAAATATCTTCTGGATAAGGAGGGAAATCAAAGTTGATTCATGGAGGCAGCAGTACAGTAGAGAGACCATTGTGCTTCACAGACTGAATTTATATTTTATACCTAAATTGCCCTCATGTCCTAAAATAGAAATTGGAAGATTTAGGTTTTAGCAGAATATTTATGTTTATGGAGGGAGGTATTTACATGAGATGAAAATATTGTGCAGTTACTGGCATTCCAAGCTTCAAACCTGTTAAAAAAAGAAGTTTTTTAACTTACAGACCTTATAATGATGATGGGCAGTTTGAAACAATAAGATAAAATTCATTTTTTTACGTCATATTCTTGCCAAATCTTTTAAAAAATTATGATTGTGCCCAGAAAAAAAAAACTGTCAGGAAAAAATATGGTATAATTTCATTGAACATTCACAGTCCTAGAAATACTTCTGGTGAGTTTATTCAATAAATTTAAGAAATGGAGAAGAAAATCAAAGTACAGCCATAAAAACAAGGAAGAGACAAAATATAAAGCAAAGATAGGTTATCTTCTATAAACTGGTAAGTACTGACAGGAGGATGACAATCTTCATGACATCTACAATTGTTTGAGTTGTGATAAACACTGTAAAGAACTTGAAAAGCAGTAAAAGTATAGAAGGTATAATTTGAAAAACTCACATAGTGTTTTGGGTTCCCTTTTCAAAATTGTATTTTTTTAAAGAGAACTTTGCCTTATGCCCTTTAAAATTCCAATTGCTCATAGATGTATCTTCCAGTACCTCTTTGTTGACATCAATGTAGCTATTCTAGGAGTTCATGTGGCATGCTGGAGAACATCTCTTGTTTAAGAATCACTAGGAAGGACAGGCATGTCAGCAGATTCAAAATAGTCTGCAACTAACGTAAAGGATGCATTTATCATCAATGAACTCTAGTTTTAGTTGCTCTCCCTACATTAATTGGTGAAAATGGAACACTTTATTTGGCTTCCAAATAAATGTACACAAAGTTGTCTTAGAGGTAGGAAGGATTATGTGTAAAGAGCTACCATATGGCTGAGATGACAGTGTTTATGTGCTTAATTTAGGACATGCATAGGCAGTTAATCATTTGGATATGGAAATATTCATGTTTATTAAAAGACAAGAAATTGACACCTTCAGTTTTTAAGGTTCTGTTTACAATGGCTGTTGTCCCAAGAACTCAAAGACATTTTTCTGAGGCGCATGACTCTGATTTCCTATTTCTGAATCAGAATTACTCATATTTCATTACTATTTGAAGATGAAGGTCCCCTGTCAGTAATGTCTGAGGAACATACTGTCAATAACTTCCCTCATGTGTATAGGCTGCCTGGAATAAATTACTGACTCCTGAGTGTCTACACTTGTGACAAACTGTCAACAAGCCACAGAATACTCACAGGACTGCACCAGGGCTTTGCACATTGCTCACAATTTAACCAGCAAACCAAGGGCCTGAGTTGGGTGCTGTCTCAGGAGTCCAGCTCACCATGAGGTGCAGCTGAAAGGCTGAAAATGACACAGGAGGGCGAGGAAGTTTAGAGACTCCCAGGGGATGCCCATAGGCTGCCATACCCAGCAAGGGATTTCTTTCATCCATACAGCAACTTCAGTTAAGAAGGAATACAGCAACAGGGTCTAAGCCATTTCTCTTTCACTGTGAGAAGGGTCTCAGGATCTTTGTTGTGCATCCATTGTGTCATGTGCCTGAAATATTTATTGTAATGCCCCTGATCAATAACTATGGATGCAGACTACAGCCTTTAGCTAAGAAAGGAGGAACTATGCTGGTGCAATTCTGTTTATGTGTATTTGTATATATTTCTTGCAAGCTCAGGACCATGGGTGGAATTTTGAGGCATCTTCTGTGAACTCTAACCTGCTGTGAGCACTTTTTGGTACAGCACAACAGAATAAACTTTTGTGATTGACATGAGGGAATTCTGACTCCCTGACCCTTATTGAAAGGATTTAAAAAGATTGAATGGGCTTTAGTGGACAAATGTCAGTGCCATGTACTGTTTCATCTCCCTTCAGAGGTGAGAAGTAGTGTAACCTTCCATTTTTTAAAGTGTAATGCATTTTTGGATAGTGACATGCAGACTGCCTGACAGCATAAGCTTGAAAGTATTCACTGAACCCTTTTACTTCTGTTTTAATGAGATGTAACTTTAATAGCTCAGTGTTTCCTAAATATTTTGCAGATTTCAAGCATTAACAGAAGGAGTTCAAAAAGGCTCTGAAATGAGACACTGAATCCAGCACACCAGTCTTGGTTACCAATCCCAAGCTTCAAAAGCCAGTCAAGGTTCAGATTTACCTTAGAGATCTCTAGTTCCAGTTTCAGGAAAATTTATATCTGTATATGCTCATAGCAGAATACTTCCTCAGGATGCTGTCCATGGAGAATATTGCAGAAAATGCAGCATAAATATTTTTCTCCTAAATAATTTTTCTTTCAGAATGGTTCATACAGAAATTGTGAGATAAAATGTGTATACTAGTCTTAAACTGAATTCTGCAGTCCTAGCTCTGCGATTTAATTACCTTTTCCACTTGACAGTTATGACTGTCAGGGCATCTAAATTCAAACACATTTAATGCAATGCAATTGACAAAGAATTGTGATTAATAGTTTATGTCTTGGTGGAGTAGTGCTCCCAAACTGTCTGTGAGAGGTTAAAGTGCTCTGTCTCTCATGGTAAAGAAACTACATGGAGCTTTTACCTAAACAATGAAATTTTCATCTCTGCTGTGAAGAGGTCAAAGAAAATGGCAAGAAATAAAATGTGCAGTGGATAATAATCAGAATTAGTAGAGGAGTTGGAAAAAAAAATTATAGGTTACTTGCCACTGTTAATTGTAGGTTTTGAACCTTTTGTTACAATTCCAGACATCTATGTAAGGAGAACCACTAATTAACCTCAATCAGTACCAAACCATGAACATGTGTATTACATGCTGGTTTTTGATAATAGGCCAGGCTGTGCTAAGAAAGGAACACGTTCCAGGAGAATGTCACTGAAAAGAAAGAAGGGATGGATACATAAAGCATGGCACTCTTATATGAGATGGCCTGAACTGTTACCTTCTTCTGCAAAGGCATGAATACTCTTTTGATATTTGGTTGTAGTCCAATTAATGTATAGATCAATGCACATTTTCTGGCTCAATAGAAAATCATCATGATGTTTAAAATTGTTTATTTCAGCCTTGCAAAACTGTCATTCCTCTAGCCAAATAATTTTTTTTTATTTTATCTCTCAGACAAGGAGCAGTGTGAGAACTCTGCGCTTGTGCTGAGAGCAGCTGCTCCCAAGCTGAAGGGTGAAAGGCCTTTGGCAGCCTCAGTCAGATGCTGTGAAATTGCATCCAGCTCTTCTCACGTTTTGCCGTTGCCAGTAGGTAGGGATGATCTTTACAAGGCAGCAGATTTCACTGCTGTGGTAGTAAAACAAGGTAGGTATGAAAGAAGTAACCCCTGACTGCAGTGAAAGCAGGTGACAAGGCTCCCCATTGTGTGGACTCTCATTTGTTGAACTGCAGAAAATTACATATTTCTTTTGAATGCATGGTTTTATTTTACATTTCTGAGCAATCAAAAAAAATGCTAAAGCATGTGCAGACCTAGATTTATGAAAGCCTTACACGTGCTCATGAAAACTTAAAAATTAGATTATATTGTTATTTAATTGCCTTGTACCTACTTATTAAATCTTAAGACTTCATATTATTGTTGTTCTGAAATTTATTATTATTATGTCAAGATTAAATATTATTAGGTAAAGCCTTAGCTAGTATGAACAAAAAGTATTTTACATTAGAATTAATATGTAGTAAAACTCAATTATTTAAATTCATTTTAGTTTAAACATATACAGAAATTCTTATCTTTCTTGAGGTGCATATAGGAAAAGACTGAAAATAGTATAATTTATCTGCTTCTAATAACAAAGCTTAAAAAGACATTTTAGCCTCTTAATCATGTTTTAATGCCTCATTGCTCACTGTTCATCACAGGAGTTTTAAGATAAGTTCTGAAAACTTTGGATGTGACCTTTTTATTTTGTGTCTATTTAAATGTAGATAAACTCTGCAGGATGTTCTACAGTTTCCTGTAGGTACCTCCAAAAGACAGACCAGTACTCCCAGTATCGGCTATGCATGAATGAGAGACTGAGACGTATACAATTAAAATAGCTAAATAAATATGACTAAAAAAAATAAAATCCTAGAGGCAGGTCACCAGCTCAAGTACTAGGGTGTGTTGGTGCAACTCTAACCAAACTAAGTAAAATTTTGGGGCTATTTTCATTTTAGGGCCAATTCTGAGCTCATTTACATTAGATATGTGCTTAGTTGATTTAATTTTATAGCCCTAAAAATGATGTACTTAGAAAATCCCATTTAGAGGTGTATTAAGGCAAGCATCATAAATAGTATAAGGGAAAAATTTAATTCCTCTGTAGACAGCAAGCAACATGGACCCCTTTTGTCTTCTGCATCAGCAAATTAATCCCTGAACCCTTTGAAGTTATCTGTTCCTGCTGCAAACGATCTGGCTCATTTCAGTCACTGACTTAGTGGCACTGAAAGTTTTGGTTGTGGGCTGTGGTTTTACAAAACTGTGTACAATTCATAGCAGGCACCTCCTCAGGAAATAAAGGCTGATGAATGAGGTCCCTTTTGTGTGATCTGGTGAATGAATTGGTGTCCAGACTTTCTGGTTTTGTTCAGGACTAGACCAGTGGAATTTGAGGGAAAATGAGGGAGACTCTTGTGCCCAGCACATTCTAGTGCTGGTGTTGCACTTTTACAGTGCTTTGCTCTGTAAAAGCTTACATTTTTAAGTTTACTGTCTTTCATTTCTAGGACTACAGTCTGCCTTTCATTTTGTGCTCAACCTGACACACACACACAGCCCCAGACTGCTGTGGCAGTGCCTTTTCTTTTTTTGTCCCAAAGTGCTGTTAGCCTCACAGCCTCATGCTGGAGGATCCAGGAAATATTATCTTACCTGTAGAGTTGGGATGTGTAGGAAATGATTGCCACCAAAATGTGCATTTTCCTTTTCCAGCCATTGCTTCAGAGTTTTTAGTTGATATCCTTACGCTAGGGAACACACAAATCTTAAAAGTTAACTCTAGTAGAAAATAGTGATATAGGTGGCCAGTAAACATTTGCTGATAATGCACATGCAGAAAGGTAAACAGCCAATCAGTGAGTGCAACATCTGTGCCTGATAAAAGCGCAGTCTCACACTGCAATGCAACAGCACTGATGAAATCATATTTTTATTGTGTCAAAAATACTCAGAGGAACATCTGCAATGGAGACTATGAACAGATGAGGATGAGCTGGGGCAATCCACACCAGTTATTTTATTGACCAGCAAATTAGAGTTTCCCTTTCCCTTTCCCTTTCCCTTTCCCTTTCCCTTTCCCTTTCCCTTTCCCTTTCCCTTTCCCTTTCCCTTTCCCCTTCCATTGGCTTGTTACACAACAATGCTTTTTGCTGAATACACTCATAACCCAGGACTAACTCCTTGTCCTTGTTTACTAAGTGTTTTTGAGGACACTCATTTTATCTTAGTGGCTTTAAAGACTGTAAATACAATCAACTAAAAAAGTCCCATTAAAAAAAGAAACAAGTAAATATGTATTCCAATGCAATAGGAAACACTGTTGTGACAAAATAGAGCAATTTAGGCATGCACCAATATAAAATATCAGGATTCTCCATTAGTTTTTGTTTAACAGATAGTCAATATCAAGTGAGATGGCACAGTTGTATTTTCTTAAAGATTCTTCCATAGATTGAACAATTAATTGTTAATTAACAGGACATATATAATTTGTAAATATCACTGAATATTATAGATCTTAAATTATATAAATTTAATTCTTTTTTTATATCCCTGTGCACTAATTACAAGACCTTTTATGATTTTTCTTTTTTTGTTGTCATTGTTGTCCTAAAATTGACCCTACTGGTTTTACTTTTTCTCCTTTTCCTACTCTGAAAGAAAAAAACTACTCCATTGTGCTGGGCAGCTGCCATTTTACTGAAAAAAATACCTGTGGTCCCTCTTAACCAACTATCTCCCCAGAAGAGGTTAAGATGCATGAAAAATGAATCCAGTTAGGAATGGAAATTAATTTCATGACTGTAGTGCTACCGAGAAAAAAAATAAGGAGAAAAATTTTTATGATCTACCATAAATCCCCCTTTCCTAATTCCCTGTGTGCTGCACGGGGTGGGAGGAGTTGAGAGTGAAGGACTAAAAGTAAGCCTGGTAAGGAGGGATGGGGAAGGGCACTTTTTTAAAGTTTATGTCTGTTTCTTACCACTTAAATGTATTTTAGCTTACAAAAAATAAATATTTTTTCCTCAAATTGAGTATGTTTTTCCCGTGATGGCAACAGGTAAATGACCCCTCTGTCTTTATGTTGACCAACAAGCTTTCTCATCACATTTTCTCCCCCTGTCCTGTTGAGGAGGGCAAAAGAACACCTATGTGGCATTTTGACCCTTAAACAATACTCCTCCAAAACAGTTGTTTATGTGATGGAGAAGATCACTAACCAGAAAGACAGACAGAGGAGAAATAACATCATTTTGACTGATAAAAGTTATTGCATAGCAGTATTCTCAATGGTTGTTAGGACAAATTATGTAGACCACAATGAAGAAGTTTCTGAACTGAAAAGTAAAATTATATGAGCTTGGTAAAATTTAGAATTATATTATCAGAAAATGCTGTGTCATTGATGGATTAAATGAGGAGAGAATCAATGTGACAAGTTAGAATGATAAAAGTCAAATAGGACTCCAGATCTGATGGTGCTGTGCGCAGTGGCACAGAATGGAGCTGAGGGTTTCAGAACAAAAGGCCAAGATGTGCTTTTTTGTCTAATTAAATTTTATTTGATGACTAATTATCCATGATGAGTTTCAGAGGAACAAGGAGAGGT
Organism: Arremon aurantiirostris; assembly: GCA_035583995.1. NCBI lineage: Eukaryota > Metazoa > Chordata > Aves > Passeriformes > Passerellidae > Arremon > Arremon aurantiirostris. The sequence continues at coordinate 103,014,175 of JAXCLO010000001.1, forward strand.
TTTGGACAGGAGAGGTAGTGATATAAATTTGTCTCATAGAAACAAAGGTTGAGGTTGAAAATATATTTGTGCAAAAAGTCACTCTAGCAAAACTTTTCAGGATCATATTCTAAATGAATTATATTATATTTGAGTTTAAGAGATAAGTTAAAATTCAAAAGACTAGCCCCTTCTCTTTGTCTCAGCATCTCAATACTGGTATTATCAAAGTTTTAATTGATAATACCAGTATTATCAATACTGGTATTATCAAAGTTTGGTTTCAAAGTTATAGGCTTCTGTTATTAAGTCAGATATCAGACTTTACATTATGTTTTTCTGTCACTTTAATTTCTGATTAACTTTAGCAAATAATCAGATCCATCTTTCCAGGACAGTCACTTTATCTTTATTATTGCTATCTATTTTACAAATGAATTAATTAGCATTCTCATCACAAAACCCAAGTTCATTATCTGATAAGAATAAAATTTCTTCAGAAACATCCTGAGGTATTTGATTTGTCTTATTTATATTCTCAGTAGGCAGCTTTTTTTCACTTTGTAGAGATGGGTATAAGCAAATCATGATTCTGCTCATTACTTTCCCCTGACTGAGATTTTATTTCTGTCCTTTGTTACATGGAATCTTTAGTTGTTTTTTTTCTTCCTTTGTTTAATTGGTTTGTGACTCCTGAGATACCACATACTTTCCATTCTTGAGTACGGAAAACAAGTTCTAATTTTTTTTAATGTTGTTTAATTTAAAATGTTTTTTAATGTTGTTTATATTCAGCAACATATTAAATTGAGAAGCTCGTCTGGGTAATAATTAAACAAAAATTTAACTCATTTAAATATCTTTTTGCTGAGATGTGTTTAGTACTGAAGTAATGATGGCCATACTACTAAATCTGTACAGACAGCTTAATCGGAGGGTGGCAGTTTTTGCATTTAGTCCTAGCTTTTCTTCTAATAAAAGATTTACTTTTTCCTCTGTTAATCTAAAAATTTTTATCCCATCTCTATTCAGTTTAGTACCACTCCATTCAGGTACATGCTGCATCTTTTGCCAGACTTTCTCTAATATCCAAATATATGCCTCCAAAAGGAAAACAGATTCTATTTAGAGTATGGAGCTTTAGGTCATTAAAATTCCTCAATAAACAAATAAAATAGAGATCTATTTTCTGAATCACTCTATAGTATTTCCTTAGTAGCCTATGAAGTCTTTTCTTCAGAGTTAATAAAATTTTTTTGATTATTCTAATCAGAGATAGAAGTCCTCTAAAGGAATCCTTTGCCACCCCACAGCCAGGCCAATAAAATATGAAAAAGCATCAAGTTGTTAAAAGAATGAGCTCATCACAATTATTCTCCCCCTTATTTCCCCATTTTACTTACAGAGACCCATTCTTTATTCAATTATTCCTATGAAAGTGTTCAGTGCAATTGTGAGACCCCTGAGAGTACATGAAAGAACCTCAAGGGTCCTGGCACAGGAAGCTACAGGAGGCCTAGGGTGAGTTCCAAAGGCAGCTGTAGGCCAGATAGACCTCCAAAAACATCCTGTGGTGCCATATTGCTCATTTAAGGGAAGTGAGTTGAACCCAGGGTGTGATACAGCTTTGTCTTTCAAGATCTGGAAGCAAAAATTGGAAACTCCAGGGACTCACTTAGAGATAATCTAGATAAAAATATGTTCAGTTTATGGGACTAGACTAGAAGTGAGACAAATGAAAATCTAATGTCTATGGTGTGGACATCAGATCCTTGTCACCAGTTCTCCAATTCTGCAGATCCATCCTTTCCATTTTGCATGGCTTTCTTTCCATTTGGTATGGCCATGGCATCTCAGCTATTGTTGTAGTAATTGGAGATCCTGTGAAGAAAAATCATCCAGACCATAGTTCAACTGTCTGAGATGAAAAAAAGTGTTAGTTATTGGTTGACAGTATCATTCCATCCTTGGTTCACTAAAAGTGTCCTGGTTTTGTATTGCTATCAGTAGTGAAATCATTGTTCAGGGTATGCAAAAGCACAACGAAGGATTGCATTCAGAAGGTGTCAGAAGGATGCCAGATTTTCTCAGTGGTGCTCAGCAATAGGACAAGGGCCAATGGGCAGAAAGTGGAACACAGAAAGTTCCATCTGAACATGAGGAAGAAGTTCTTTCCTGTGCTGGTGACTGTGGAGTCTCCCTCAGTGGAGACATTCAAGAACCACCTGGACACAATCCTGTGCCGTGTGCTCTAGGATGGCCCTACTTGAGCAGGGAGGTTGGATGAGATGACCCCACTGTGGTCCCTTCCAACCTGACCAATTCTGTGATTCTGTGAATAACAAATTCTTAAAGGCCTTTCTGGAAGTTTCTTGCTAAATTATCTTATACTGACAAGATACAGCCAATTTGATTTAATGGCAAGCACACAGCTTGCAGCAGTATAGCTAAATCCTTTTAAAATTGATTGCTGAAAAAAAAATATCAAAGTTTTGACAGTTTTTCTACTCTATACCTTGTTTATTGTTTTCTTTGCCTGTTAAATCTGAGCCATAAGTAACTCTTTCCTTTGAGGCGAGTTCAATGCATGGAGAACTTAATGATTTATTACTTAACCTCTGCTTAGTGGGATTCACTGTGACTTGGAATGCAGTCGTACAGAAAGAATATTCCTAAATAATGTATTTACATTTATAAGAGTACAAAGTGAGATATTGCCAAACTGAAATGGGTACCCAATGGATACCTTAGCAGCGATGTAATTCTGAAACACAGGTTTTTAGGAAAAATGGGTGCATTGGGCAGAATTGATGAGTTTAAACATAGAACTATAGTGAATGAGCTGTTGAAAGAGCAAAAGGAAAAAGGCCATTGAGTCATTCAGTCAAAAGAATATTTAACACAGAAATGAGCATTTACCTAAAGAGATGAAATTTTCAGTCCAGCAGCTTCTTCATTGCATTTACAAGTCAACATTCCTCTTTCACAGTCACACTCGGGGATCTTTGTTGCCCAGCAGTCATGCTGCTGACAGCTCTCACATTGTGCTGGCCAGCTGATTCCTCTTTCCCCCAGACAGGGGGATTCCTCCCACACCAACCTCTGCAGCAAGGCTCACATCAGAAACAGGGCAGTGAGGGGGACAGAGAGGCTTCCAAGCCTTCAGCTTGTGCTGGGCTCTGCAGACGACCAGAATGCATATCCAGGTGATACCCAACTGGGAAGTGATTAGAAATCCCAGAGTAGTAACATAACTAAGGGTTTGTTTGTAGTATTATTGTAAACCCCAAAGAGTAGACTTTGCAGTGATTAGCTCTCTTTGTGCAGGTGTAAAGGTATTTTTTTCAGTTCAAGTGCAACCCACTTCAGATGGGTCAGACCAACTCACTTTACCCAAAAGAAGGGGCTTAACTTTCCAGATCAGCTGAGTACTTCCTTCAAACAGAAATTGAGACCTAGAGTGTGAGGATTTCCTGTCAAGCTGCTAGAAAATCTGACTAATTATGATTGTATTGGAATAGAGCTGAATAGTCTTAGAGTATCTTCAAGGAAGACGTAATGATCTTGATCTTCAGCTTTCTTCACCTTTTGATGATGAATGCAAAATAGCTCTGGCCACATTTTCCCTGTATTTCCTTCAAGAGCTTCTTGACATTCATCAGGTCCTTTAACATTGTCAACTTAAGTGGTACTCAGGCTGTGTTTGATATGATTGTTTTATTTACATAATGGACTGAATTTGTAGAGCAGAAAGAGTAGCACTCCAAGTGAAAAAGAGGGGGAAAGTGAAAGGCAACCCCTAAGTTTGCCTCTTCATTATTGAAGGGATGCATCATTTCTAAAGGCATGCTACAACTTGAGTAGGTCAGTAACTGAAAATAGATCAGAGGCAGGGGAAATATTTCTCTTTGCTTGTATTCTAATAGCTTCAGAAGAGCTAAACAGCTGCTGAAGCATAGTGCTTACCTATTTAAATCTCCATTAAGCAGCAGTATTGTTTTTCTTCTGCAACACTTAGGTGATGATGAAAAAAAGTTCTCTAGGTAATTATGACTATATGGCAGCATTCTCTATATCATAAGTTAAATTGGGAGATTGGTAGATTAATGATAGAGTTTGTATAACAAAGAATGGATGCCCTTACCACCTCATTCAGATATACTTTTGTTCTGTAAAGATTTTCCTGTCCTACATTAAATGGACAAAAAGCAATATCTTGGCTGACAAGGAATTGAACTGAATCTGCTAGTTCTTTCCCTTGTCACTCTGTATTGGTGGTTTGAGCAATAATCTACTGACCTCAATTATGCCTGGGAGATGACCTTCTCATTACTGCCATGTCTGCAGCTGCGAGATGGACAGAAATCTTAGCTGTGGATCACTTAATACATATTCAGCAAATCACACATGTTTCAGCACACATCCCATGTCTTTTAGTGACACTGCTGTTAAAGTAGATAATAACACAGCACCTAAAGTGCTCTTGCTTTGAGGGCCTGGGAGACAGTTTTAATAGGCAGCAATTTATTGGACTTATTCTTCAATATACTCCCTTTTCTTTAAAAGTCCCACTTTCTGTGATGCATAAGCATATTTTTCAGCTCATCCCTCCTAATAAAGAATCACTGCTGAGTTTCAGATATGGCCTTTTTTTTTTTTCATTTCTCTGAGCTTCTTCCTAATCCATTCTCTCATCTCAATTAGAGTCAAATCTGCATTCTATTTAAACGATAATAGGTTAGGAATCCAGCACAATTAATTATTAACAAGACTTGGTCATAGAAAATTAACTTGCTGGGTTTATTTGTCATTTGCACAGATTCTTCCTTCTCTCTTGGCTATGAGACAGATGGGACACTAATAATGAAAAGCTTCTATAAACAGCTCCTGAAATGCAAGCTATTCTTGTTTAAAAATATCAGGCAGTTAAGATATGAACATAATATGAAACAAAACAAATTCAAACTTCAATATAGCATATAATTTCCTAGCAGAAAATGTATGTGAGCAGCTTACCTATATCCCCATCCTTTCAATATTAATTTTAAATAGTTCATCTTGGCAAGACAGGGCTTAAAGAAAAGAAAAGCAGAGCAAATGAAATACAATAAGTAATAACAATAACATAACCATAAGCATAGGAACACATTTAATGGAAGAATTCATTTAGAACTAGAAAACTTTTGGAAACTCCCAGTGTGAAATCAGGGAAAGAAGATCTCTGTGGACTTTCACAAAAGTTTAAAAGGGCAGCAGTTATTCAGCTCTTCTAACTCTGTCTTTCTGACATGAACTGCAACCTGCCTTGTCGACACCATTCAAAAGAAAGCAAAAAGATGTTTCTTAAGACTTTTCTTCTTATAACAAATTTTGACTAAGTAGTAGATTCAACAGTTCAGAAGAAATGCGCAAGGTGGCCATGCAAATTTCTTATCAGAACATTTTTGGAACATGCTAATCTATCATGGTAATCAACATGACTAAGAAATGAGAGCATTGAGTATTTTTTATTGTCTTTGCTGGAAAATCTGACTCAGGTCACTAATTTAAAAATGGAAAAAAACCCCAAAAAAAACCAACCCAAACAACAAAAACCAAATAGATATGGTTTGAAAATATTCTAATTTTCAGGCAAAAATCAGACATATAACTTTAGCCAAACCCAGAAATGTTGTGAAGGAGCTTGTGGGTTTATCGTAATCAGTTTTTTAGGATAATTTGAAATCAATGGTGCTGACATGGTACGATGCAAAATATTCATTGGAAATAAAACATTACCTATTGCTGAAAAATGTTAGCAGAAACCTGAGGCTGTATGAGGCCATATCACATTCTAGTTCTCTAATCTATTGTGGAAGAGAACACTGTGCAAACTTAACAAGTCCTGGCTTAACAATAGTGCTTCCAACAGATCCATACAATACTCTGAAATAAAAAATTCTTCTGTAAGGAATCAGTCAGGAGAAGGGCTGATGTTACAGCAGTCTGGCTACGTGCAGCTAATGGTTCAGAGCAAGCCTTCTGGGATGCTTGTTCTAGTATCAAAGTCTTAATAGAGCATGACCTTGAGTGGAGAAACAGGCAATTTGTGAGAAACTTTGGGTGTCAATGCTTGCTCAGCAACACTTTGAAAAGATCCACACGTGCAGGTCACATTATGTTTGAAATCTGCAGAGGAATAGGGAGCCTATATTCAAGCAGAAACATCCTTATGTTTCAACCTAAATAATAGAAATACTGTATAATGTGCTGCTATTTTTACCATTTAGGATTTTTCACGTTGCTCTCATTTAAAACCTACAATGCATATGAGTCCTACAGTTTCACAAAGAAGCCCTAATTTTGTGCTCGTGTTTGTGCTATAATGAATAAATATTAATCTCCAGAGGAATGCCTGCTAGATTTGTGTAAGATACCCTGGAGAAAATTTACAAAAGCTGAAGGAAGAGTCAGCAATTTGCATATAAGGTACGTCTTTTAAAATGCAATAAGGCTTGATCAGATATTGAAAAGAGATCTTAAACACTTGAAAAAATCTTCCTGTTTTGTCATAGCATTTTAGTTTTAAGTACTCTAAGATACAATTGTAGAGCCGCGAGACACTCATGAATTTTTATTTTTCTTTTAAAGATGTCCTTCCAGATCTTAACATTTGCAGCATCCCTACTGGCCAGAGAAAAGCCAGCCAAACAAACCCCCAAGTTTTAGGGTTCATAAGGATAGTGGAAATGTCATTGGACCATCTTGCATTCACAGACACCTTTTGACTACATCACACATTGCATAAATAGCCATAGTATTACTTGTGCAAATGAAGAGTAGAAATACTGCTGAATGATGCAGTTTAAAAGGCTTAGTTTTCTTTGTAAGTCTTAAATAGTAACACTTCCTGCATGCTGTTCTTGAAATATTGACCATCAAGCACTGATCCTAATTTTCTATCTAATCAGGGTAGAGAAACCATGCCTGTAGCAAGTCATCTGTCACAGAGTTCCATTAGCAGATTTCAAATATTGACTGGCAAAGAAGTATTCACTTTCCTGAGATTAGCAATCTATAGGATAATATACAATGTGTCTACAATAGCCGTTAATGGAAAACTGATGAAGATAAATCTAATTTGTAACAAAGTTACTGGTTTGCAAACACTTCATAAATAAAAGACAGGCCTAACTCAATGAACAGTTTCTAATGAGTATTTCAACTTTATTGATGCCAAGAACTAAAGTAATACCTGCTATGAAGTAATAATATTGTTTTAGCTGTATGGATTAAAGTTGTAACAGTTTCCTTGTGATCTTCTTTCAATAAACTCTCCTTACTAAATCAGCACGTTCTACAAGTTTATAAGGCATGCTGTCTCATTTCAGAGCAAAATCAAAACTGGGAAGTGCAGGTATCAGCTCTTTTATGTTTACAGATCCATGTAAGCCTAAGAAACATAGGTGAAAAATTTATGTATATATCGAAATATTTGCATTTATATTATTTGCCAAGATGAACGTTACTCATGGATAAGGAAAAGCACCCAATTATTATTAAAAAGGGTTTTAAAAATTATTAATAATGGGAGTTATTTTAACACTGTTATAGAATTTATGCTTGTGCTACTGAAACCGGAAATCCAGCATCCATTTAATTGTTCCTCTGAGAAAATGTAACAATTTGTCTTTTGCATGTATTTATGTGACTGTCACTTTTTTTAGTAGTTAGTAGATATTTACTCAATTCCCATTTCTTCCATTATAAATCTCTGGAGATATGTTGTTGAGCTCTCCTCTCAGTAGTCTCATCTTCAGACTGAACAGGCACAGCTTCCCCAGCCTTTCCTCATAGGAGAGGTGCTCCAGTTCCTTCATCATCTTTGTCATCCTCTGCTGGGCTTGCCTCAGGAGCTTGAAGTCTCTTTGGCACCGAGGAGCCCAGAACTGGACACAGCACTCCAGACTGGCCTCACCAGAGCTGAGAGGAGGGGCAGGATCACCTCCCTCAACCTCCTGGCAATGCTCCTCCTAATGCACCCCACATGCTCCTTCATTTCCTGCAAGACAAAAGAGAACACAGCTTGTGCTGGAGATCCCTTGCCCAGTTGTCTCCAGGGCCCTGGGGTCAGTTATTGCTCATCTCATATAAAAATTTGGGTAGACCTTCAACACCAAATTTGGAGACATTAGGATTGTCTTTCATTGGTATCCTTTCACCTGTGTACATCCAATGACCAAAAATGTGATCATCATCATCATTATCTAAGCCTGAGTAGGTATTATGGAAGATGGTGTATGTCCAAGGACAGGACTGGAGAGGGAAAGACTTGGGCAACCTAAATGTCTTCTCATGGTTGCTGCTTTGCATTTTCACTCTTGGCAGAAGGTCAAGTCCTTCATCCTACTAGATGTTTGTGCAGTGATCACACACTGGGCCTTTATTGCATTATAACTTCACATACTTTGTACCTCACTTTTATTAACAGGAGTTTAGTAATTGTACTTTGGTGTAGCACAGATCGCAATATTTGTCTTTCACCATTTCCTTAGTTTTAATTTAATTTAATTTAATTTAATTTCCTTAGATTTACATTCTTCAGTTCTCCCCAATGCCTTGATGGTTTATGAGCATGTGCTGCAGGATTCATCAAAAATAAGGTATGACCGTCTGTTTTCACCTTGTTGATTTTAATAGAATACCCCTATAATCTTTTCACTATAACCTCCTGAGTCTTCTAATAACAATTCTTCTACCATAACTTTAAGTTACGGAATTTTTTTGAAAGCTCTTTACTACTGACTATAAAAGGTGAAAATTAACCCTTTGGCATTGTTTTGTATCATCTTTTGTAAGAATATTGTGAACATATATGTTCTGACAGAGAATGAAACCTTTTTTGAAGTTTTGCATCTCTGTGTGAGTGAGGAAAGAGAGAGAAACTAATCTAGGGATATAGCAGTAACAAAATATTTTAGGTTTCAACCCAATCTTATATCTACTCATTAATTTACAAACTTAATTATCCCACTTGCTATTATTTTTGTCTACATAATTTTTGCCTCAAATGATACCTTAGTTTTCTAAGATGGAAAATTCACCTACATATATGCATCTGATTGAAGAATCACAAAGAAACTGAAATTTCACTCACTCTTTATTGAACCATTAGATTAGCATAGATTCCACTCCTTATTTATCACTTTGTCACTTTTAATGCACATCGTATTTCTGCTACTGAAGTATTGCAGGACGCAATGACATTGCAGCCATCTCCCCCGTTGCTGGAGAGATCCTGAAATAATGATATGAAGAAAAATGAATAAATTAGTATTGCAATATTGTGCTGTCAGTCTCTGGAGGTTTTTTACTCTTCCTCCTCCATCTTCTCCAGGTGTCTAAAACTGTTTTGTCAAGATAAGTCTCTACCTCCCAAAACAGCTCGTTGCTACTGAGATGCGATGTGAAGATTCCTTTGAGACTGAATCCATTTTCTCCAATTAGTGCAGCTGATAAGTTAACCTGCATAGCAGAAGGAATAAAAGCACACAAAAAATCCACTCCAATCCCCACCATTGTTCTATAGGAATGGTAGATTTTCCTCTAACAGATGACAAAAATGAAGTAGGAAAATTTAAGTTTACCTTGTTTACGTTTTACTGTGCACCTTCTGAAGATGTATTAGCAAACATTATAAAGAAATTAGTGTCAACTATTGGTTTTGTGCTCTACAAATTTTTTATTTTATATTCAAATATTTATGAACCTTTATTTCCCTGGCAACTATTTAAAGATGTCCTGGCTACACCAAGTTTCATTTTAAATGTTAATTATTCTATTGAGCATATTGTGGCTAGCAAAGCATATCCAATAACAATCCAGTAAACTAGATCTTCCAGAAGGTACTCTCAGATGGAGTAAAAATAAAAAATGTAGAATAAAGTCCCCTTTCCAGACTGTCTTTAACACCATTCTGGAGTTATATTGTGTATGTCAACAGTACATAATCATGTATTTGATCTGACCTGTGCTATTGATACAAGCAACGTCTTAATAGCTTTCTCATTTTTGTTTACATTTGAAGCCACTATAAAGCATTTCTATCTCTCTTATTTTACAAGACCATTTTCTATCCTTTTTTTGACTAAATTTTTCTGTAATAGCTATGGAACTGTCATCCTTAAAGGAGACCTCACCTAAAAGTGTGTTCTTAGGTGCTTTGCAGAACCAGAAACACAATTATCATGTCCCTACTTACATACTTTTTTCAGTAAGTTCAGGCTTAATTACTTTTTTCAGGGTCTATGATTAAAAGCATACATCTCTTCTTGCACTACATTAATTTTATCAAATAAAATTTCAAATTCAAGCTCTAGCTGCACCTAATGGGGAAAAAAATCCCACTGAAAATGTTACAGAACCTGCAAGTATCATAGAGCTGCCTTCTGATTAGCTTCCTCATAAATAATATCCATTGCTACCAGATATACTGTAAAGAAGTCCTGTTTTCCTACAGCTGATCCCTATATTCAGAAAAAAATTCATATCCAATGAAACTTTAATTTCTCCTTCATCTCCTTATCCTATTTTTTCTATCTGATATTTTCAATTATCTTTCCACACTAAGTACTTACAAAGGATTCATGTAATTCATGTAATTTCCTCTGTCAATCTGATGAGCTCCCCATTGGAGCATGTCGCACTGTTCAGGCTCTGATGGGGAATGTTGGAAACATCCACACCAGCACCACACGCTCCCCAGAACAGTGAGGATCTATTACACCCTCCTTCTCCATCACCATTCACTCATTCACTCCAAATTTGGCAGATATGGGACCATGCCATTGAAAATCATGACTCCGCATCACATAGTTTTGTGCAGTTGCACTAATTCTCTCTTTAATGATCCATTCTCAGCTTTCAAATGGACTTAAACTCACTACATAAAATAAAGAAATAATGCAGAATGTGTTTTCTTGGGTGCAACAGCACTGGGAGAAGGGATAAATTCTGTTTATCATGTACGTAGGCATCCATCTATGTACACAGCCAATGTCATCTCTAGCTTCCAGAGGAAGAACAAGGACAATAATGTAAAATCATTCCTTTCCAGCTGGGAAGAGAAGGATTCATGGACAGATGGAAAATTCTCTACTAAGGTCATATTGTGAAAATCATCTGGTATTAATACATTTTAAGAAAAATGTATTATTTCCCAGAGCTTTCTGTCTGAGTTATGGAAAAAGGTCAAAAATGTTTAGTGAAGGTCTTAGTCTTTTTTTTCCCCAAAACCCAAACAAACAAACAAACAAACAGCAACAAGAAAAGAAGAGAAGGAAGTCAGAATTTAGTCACAGTTTATTTTTTCCAATACTATATTAAACTTTTTATTGAAGTTCTTTAAAATGAATTATATGAATCCTTTATGACCCATACTATGTTTATTTCATTATGGTATAGCTACTGAGACTCCTGCAAACATATCTTCCAGTCTTTTAATATGAAAACCAGTGGAACAGATTTATGACCTACATATCACTATTATTATTCATTTTTTTAATCTTCCTTTACTTTCACAACAAAGAGTTCTTCCCTGAATGAATTTACTTCAATTTGACATGCTAGTATATTTGAATGATTTATTCTGTGTGTCTTGGAACCTCTTATGGTGATCACATAGAAAGAGTTTGTTGTTTCTTCTTAACATATTTAAAATACCATACTGAAGATGCAAAAGTATGTGGGGCTTTTTGTTGTTATTTTATTTGTTTTGTTTAGTTGTTTTTTTTAATTAAGAAATGCCTTTCTAATAACTGTCTTCTACATAAATGTATATTTGCAACACACATAAATTTCAAATGTAAACCAGTGGTCAGGAGATCATTGTTATGGTATTAATTAATTCATTAGTTGAGTACATAGGGACACAGCTGATAATGTAGTTTTATTTGCAACACGGTCAATGTCTGGTACACCAAAACTCCCCAAGGTTTAATAACCTACAAATTGCCTACATCTTGATGACTTATCTTTTCTTCTTCTTCCTACATGGCTAAAAATAGCTTTTCATTAAACATCAAACCTCTGTGTCAACATCTATGAAGAGCAGAAACCACAGATTTCCCTCCAGAAAAGTTGCTTCCAGGTCAATTTCCAGTTTGTTTATATTTTAGAACAAAGCACAGCAGAAAATAATTCAACCACTTCTATGGGCAATATATAATTATATAATCATAGCTACTGAGGAAGTGTTTAATTACTGCTTGCCTTTTTCCCTCTTCTTCTAAAACTATCAATTTATATGTGTGAAATGAAAATTTAAATCTGTTGTAAAAAAACAGAAAGGGTTTCTACAATGTGATTTGATAAAATAAGACAAATAAGAGAAATAAACAAGGAAACAGAATTATCTTGGAGAAGAGAATAAACTGTTTTAAATAGATTAGAAATTGTTACTATAGAAAAAGGTTGTCTGACACAAGAAAAATATGTTTGGGTTTGGGATTTCATAATGTTTCAGAACCAAATTTCAAAATTTTTCATCTTTGCTCTATGAATACAATACTGAACAAAACAAAAAAAATTACATCATTTTATTTTCTTTGTTTCAATAATTTGAAATTAAGAGTAAAACTGGTCTTGTTTCTCAAGCTATAATGAATTTAATCTCTAATTTGTGAAATCCAGAATGAAGAACAAGCTGTAGATGATCTTAAAGTAAATCTTTTCATAGGTTTAGCTCCACACCTACCATGCTTGGGATAATTAATGATAGTGCTGGGGTTCTTCACAAATTAGAAATAACTCTGATATTATCAATAAGCTGGGTGAGGGCAGACATTTTTGCACCCTCTGGAATGTAGCAGTAGGTGCTTTGGAGTCTTCTGCTCTGTGAATTCACAAGATAACAAATGAGTCACTTTGCTGACCTGAAACCATGCAAAATGTGTGCAAAATGCCAAAAACTTCTCATCGCTCTAAGATTTCTACAAAACCCCATTACTGCACTGTCTGACTGTGATATAATCCTACATCTGTTTATTCTCATATTAAAAAGACAGCAACTCCTCTTCCTGGCACTGAGAAGAAGAAAATGGAAAGAGGCCCCAGATTTGCCCAGTGTCAACAACTCTGGGATGGGTCCAGAAATTAAACTTTTGGCTGAAGAGCCACCAAACAAAAAAATTCTTGCTTCAATTATTTATGTAACTTTATTTATGAGTTTTACACTTGTGCATTTGAAGATGAATGGTGAATTGAAAAAGAAAAATAAAGAGCAGAAGAACAGCATAACCAGAAGACGAGAGACAGGTTTTGAAGTGTCTCTGAAGCAGGAAACACTGATGAAGACATATTTTGAAGATAAGGTAGATGGTAATAAAATCACCAGATGAAAGAAAAAAAAAATCATGGGAATATCAGAAAAGAGGAAGACTATCAGCTAAAGGGGGAATAAAAAGAGACAATGAAGACCTTTAGAAAATTAATTCAGGCAAAAAAGAGTTTTGGAATAAGTTGGAAGAACATTTTCGTCCAGTGGGTTCTGTATCAGGAACAAACTAGAAAGTAAGCAGAAGAGAAATTTAGGTTAAAGAAAGGAGAAAAACCCTAGAAGTTAATACATTAAATGTTAACATTTTAACTCTAGAAGCTAAAATACATTAATTAATTAATACATTAATTATTAATCTTAAATGATCAATAATTAGGCCTAAACATCAGAAAAACTCATACAAATAGCTATAATGACAAAATTCATACATTTGCAAAGAAAAATATAATGCAATATAATAATGCAGTCATTTTCTATTTGCATGTTGAATTGCAGAAAATTCAGAAATTAAAAAAAAAAAAAAAACCAGAAATTAATTAAACTGTGTCTTTACAGCCTGGGTAGGATAGAGGATTGTTGAAAAAGGAAATATACTTCTTGTCCATGCAGAAATGTCAGGTATTAAAGCTTTCCAGGAGAAAATACAGATATAAAAAAATCTTAGTAAAGCTGATGTTTGTAGAGACCTGCTAATATGCATTTTCTTGGAGAGCATTTAAAAAGGAATTATTCTAAAATGTTACAAGAAACAATAAGCTCAAGAGTAAAGAAAAAGTTTAGAGGTTCTTAATACCTCTAACATAAATCTATAGTGAACAATTTTTTTTTTTCAAACAATATCTCTTTTACTGTCATGTCAGGATGTAATTTATGCTGGAATTTTTTTGTTTGGCTGCTTGGAGTTTGTTTTTTCTTTGTATGACAAGTGTTTCTGCCATCATTTGTTCCTTTTGTTTTGTTTTTAAATTTTGCTCAAGCTTTATTTTTAAGACATAAAACATTTCCCTGATGTTTGTGATGGTGCAGTGGTGCTGCTACCATGAATTTGTGAGGTGACTGAAGATACCACGTAATGTTATAAGCCTCATGTGAAAGACAAAGATCATTCTCACTCACAAGAAAACTCAATCACAATACTTCACATGAGGTAAAAGGAGGACAGCATTTCCACAGGTGGAGGAAAAAACAGCCCAACATGGGTAAAAGATCTACATTGTTTTATTCACAGGAAAACAAACACTTCTCTGAGAGAAAATATGTGTTAGCCTGTGTCCTCTGGTCTGAAAAATAGCAGATGTTTTCAGTTTCTATGTATCAGCTACCACTGCAGCTGGAAAAATATCAGAGCTGTTAAGAGAAAAGAGTTCATAATTAATCTTGTATCTGCAGATTGCCGTATCTCCTCCTTTTCCTGTAGACAGGTAAATTTGGTAGTTATTTTTTTTTCTTTTGCTTTGTTGTTGAGAGTATTTTGCAGATTGAGGAGTTTTTGCTAGACAATGGTCATATTCAGCTGATGCACAATCCAGCCTGCTTGTACTGATGGACAATGGACACGTTCACAAACAATGAATAATGGACATATTCAGAAATGGGGTCGGTATATCCTTGAAAAAGGTACAAGAAGAAGAGTCATCAGGACTCAGCAAGTTTGTCAGCAAGCTTGGGAAAGTAAGAAAAAAGTGAGTCATGGGTGGGCCAGACGACCACAGCAAGACACGTGAAAAATTAGGTGACCCAATCAGCATACTATTTTAGACGTGTGAACAGCTAGGATTAACCAATCATGTGTTAGCTAGAGACACGTGGACAGTAGAGATTTATTATAAATATTTATTATAAATATAGCCTTTTTAGGGATAATAAATTTGGCTTTACTGTATCATATTGGTCATGGTGTGATGTCCCTGAACATCCGCACCTCCATTTTGTCACTACACTCCCCCTTGCTGGTGTTTCCTTCCAGTGTGAGCCTCTCAGTCCAGCTCTCCAACTTTCCAAAAAGCCTTTGTGGCTCTCCCAACAGCAGCAGCAGCTCTCCTCTGCCTTCCCTTTGGCTCCTCCATCCTGCCTCCTGGTGTGCAGCCAGAGGAGCTGGGCAGGGGCTGGCAGCTGCAGCCCAAAGGAGTAATGCCCATGTCAGTAAATCCCCAGTAGCCCTGGCTGAGGAGCAGGAGCAAGGACAGGGACAGGTTGGCAGCCTGTACCAGCCTGCCCCATCTCACCTGCTGTGAAGGTCCCAGCCCGGTCACCTGTCCACATGGATAAAGCCTGCTCTGGACTCTGTGGCGCTGGTGGTTGGAGCAGTGAGTTATGCTGGCAGTATGGAACCAGTCCTCAATTTCAGCCCCACCTGTGCAGGTTCCTGCCCTGGGATGGAGCATTCTGAGAGCTCTCATGCAGTGCCAGTCCCACTGCAGCTCAGCAGCTTGCTGCATAGCAGTCCCACACTATCCCTCATCTAGGCCAGCATGTCATAAATGTTAAAAAAAACCTGCCTGTGAGCAGATCCTGGGGAGAAAAAAAACCCCAAAACATCATCCTTTTCTTTCTTTGATCCTCTTCTCATAAGGGAAGATAAATTAGATGGTGTGTCCTAAATCCTGCAGCCTTTATATGTCTCAGTACAATGAAATCTTGTTCATATCTTAAAGCTTTTCCCCCAACCCAGTTATCTCAATCCTAAACTGTATCTGATTATATTCAACAACAGAAATTCCCTATTCTGTTTAGTCTGCCACTGACTAACAGTGAAGATCCTTTGCCTTCTGTTCTGTTGGAGTAATGACCAAGTACTTCAGAACTACAGAGTGTCTTACAATAGAAAGTATCAAGACAAAATACCTATACTGATATAATCTCATGCAACAAGAACCGGCATTCTTTTCCATTCTTTCTTTTTTTTTTTAACATCAGAAGACTACAAGATCTAGACAAGAACAAAAAAAAAAGTAATCCTTTGAAATTTCAATTTCTTTCAAATAAGCAAATACCTGATCAAGGTAGCCATACTTCACACTTAATACCATCTATATGAAAATTGATTTTCTGCCAACTTAAGAAATTGCCAGTCATTATTTAACAAGTGGCACATTACATACAACCCATTGAAATCAATGAAAGAATCCCGTTTTCTTCAGCAAATAACTTGCAGGAGAGGACAAAGAAATAAAGCTTATTGCTGCAGCAATGACTTCTTTTCAAAGGATGTTGGCAGCAGGAGCAAGCAGGGAAATACTTGATCACGAAACTGATACTTACTGGTGACAAAGGTCTAGAAAGTTGGGCTTTTTATTATTTGACTGGCTTATCAAGTGCTTTGAGATCACACTCTGTGCACGTGTGATTGAATTGATATTTTATTCACGCAGCTATTGGTGTGATGCTACTTTACAATTCAAGTCTGTAAATGTTAGGCCAAGAGCACTCTCAAGATTTCTGCTCTCGAAGTCAGCACCAGGCATGGCCTGATGATGCGTGGAAGAGACTCCAACACAAACCAGCCTCCTGTATTTTAATTTCCATGGGCATCTGATCCGACATGCATATTTGTAGGATGTGGAAAGGCATAGAATGTGAGTTTGCATGTAGTCCTAGTGATTAGCTTGTCACCCATTTGGAATCCTGGCAACATGAGAAGTTTTTCAAATCAGTTACAGTAAGAACCTTACTTACTCACACAGGTTTCCTGTAATCATCTTGAACACTCCCAGGATGAATGACTTCCAGCAGTACCATTGGGTATTTTGCAAAACTAAGAGATATGGAAACACCTTTGAGTTGATATAAGAACAACAAACTTCTCCTAAGCATTAGTAGATAAATTCTCAAATGTTATTTTCACATATTCCTCTCATAGATCTTTTTAAAGATAAAAATAATTCAATTTTGTCCCCTGAACTCATATGACATATTTTCTTCAGTTTTCTATCTTTCTATTTTTAATAAATGAATATGTCTCTATAAAACTCTAAGTCTTTGCTCAAAGGAAATGTAAATGCTGTCATTTACAACTTTGAGATCAGTTATTGACCTTTAATAGCAGTAGGCTTGACTTGTTAGAGAAAAACCCTTTCAAAGACTGCTGATATATACTCCACTCAAAACAATCATCTACCAATTAAAGCAAATACAGTGTCAAAAAAAATTATAAAACTGCTTGTGCTCTTGAAGTAGTCTGATATTTTTTATCAGCTCATCTCGATTTTAGTTGTGACAATATGAATAAGGCTACATTAGATAAATCAGCTACATTAGATAATCTTAAAAATCAGAATGCTACTTTCCTAAAAATGTTTTGAGGCTCTAGATATTAGCAGTGGGATTACAGGTCAAATAACAGTTAGACAATCATAATTAATGGTCTAAACCCTGGGATAAATTAATAACACTCAATTTTACCTTTCTTTCCCACTAAATATATTGCTCATTTTTCTTTGAGAATATGCAAATCAGATGATGGGTTGTTATTTTTTTATTGATGATGAGACCTAAGAATACAAAAATGTTAGGGTTTTTTTATATATAATTAAATTTTTTTCAGTATTAGAGCTGATGGGACAATGAAACCTCTCCACAATGTTTTAGGAGAAAAGATAATTTTAGAAGTCAGATTTTCACCTTCACTTTTACCCTAATTTTAGTAAAATAATGTTTTGAAGATGGAATAGATTACAGTTTCTTTTGCCCAAAAATCATAGAATCATAAAATAGTTGTATTTGGCTTCTTGAATATAAATTTAAAGATATGGAAGTCTGAGGTGTGTATGAAAAAGCTTCCCAGAGGTCTTTTTCTGATGCACTGGCTCTTTCCTGTTCAAAAGAAATGAGAAGTTGAAAATATACTCTATAACCTGATTCTTGGCTGCTTCTCAATTCTCATACAAAGTAAAGATAAAATGCTGTGTGGAACACATAGCTTTGAGTTTGCTTTGTGTTTGTCTTATAAAATTTTATATGTCTGCTCCCTCTTATTTCACTTCACCCTTCTGAAAAGTGTCCTAATCTGCCCTACACCTTCCATCATCGCCTTGCAGCTGCACAGCAGTACATCAGAAAGAATGTCCTGATCTTTCTTTTCTGAAGGCTGAACAAGCCAAGGCCCCCAGCCTTCTCTTCAAAGCCAAATTCTCCAGTGTCCTGACTGCCCTGGTGATCTCTCTCCAGTGTATAAATGGTGTCAGAGTGCCTGCTCTCTGTGTGTTTGCATACATCAGAACCCATCAGAACTTTGTTCTCAGCCTCATTTGTCATTTAACCTTGACTACCAGATTCAGTGACTTCTAATCATTTTTGAAACACATCTATTCTGTTCACACATGATCTGTCACAGATTCAGCCTACCTTCAGAGCCAGCCATAGATACACAGTCTTGCTTCCCTGCACCTGCCCCATCAGAAATTTGGGAAATGGCACTTGTATTGGCACAAAGCAGTGAAAAGGGAGGGGTAATGCTGCCTGCACAAAATTGCATCAGGGAGGTTTATATTATGATGTAGAGGTTAGGAAAAGATTCTTCATCCAATAGGTCATTGGACACTGGAACAGGAAAATGGTCATGACACCAAGCCTGACAGAGCTCAAGAAGCATTTGGATGATGGTCTTAGACACAGGGGGGATCCTGGGCCTGCCCTGTGCAGAGACAGGAGTTGGACTCAATGATTCTTGTGGGTCCCTTCCAACTGAGGATATTCGGATTCTGCACTCCATATTTCGGTAAAACATGTAATTACATTTTTGTGGATCCAGCTGTAAAAACCCAACTCCAACGCTTCCTCCTGCAAGGCTCCAATGCAATGTAGGTCACCCAATAACATACTAGTTTTGATAATTTCATTCAGCCTTTTCACCTACTGATGCTGTTTACTTCACGTTCCTTTTAGGTTGCTGTGGTTACTAATCTACATGTAAACATTTTTCACTCCTTTCCACCAGTGGATCTGCCCTTTCTTACAGCCAAAGTTTATAAGGGTCAGTACATAACCATTTACCACTGGCAAGGCCATGGCACCCAGGGAGAGCTCTGGGAATTCAATGTTATCTTCTGCTGCAGACCCAGATCTGAATTAGATATGTTCTCAACAGGGCTCAGTGAGGGGGAATGATCTTTCTGCTGGCCAGTGCCCCTCCCCTCAGGGTACACTGTCCTTGTTTCCCATTCTGCCCATCAGGATCCCCCACCCCTGTGGAAAAAGACTCAGGTCCTTTTCCACAAAGCTGCTTTCCAGACAGACAGGCTGCAGCAGGCCGCATGGAGCTATTCCCCCTCAGGGGCACAACTTTGCATTTACTTTCTTTGAACGTCTTGATTTTCCATCAGCCCATTTGTCCAGTCTCACGTGTCAGGTACCTCTGAATATCAGCCTTGTCAGCATATCAGCTTCTGCCCTCAAATCTGTCTGATCCTATTGTCCAGATTTTAAAAGGTCACAGTTTTGATTGTTGAGAGATATCACCTGCAATCAGCTGCCAACTGGAGCTTCTATTGCTGATATTACCCTTTGATCCCAATGGGAAAGCCAATTTTTGACTCACGTCCACTCAACTGTCCATTTACTGAGTTCATGTTTGACCAATTTAGCTCTAAGATTACTCTGGGGGAATAAGTCAAAGGCCTTGATGAAGTTAAGGTGTGCAACACCCTCTCTTCTCTCCTTGTTCACAGATCTAGGCATCTCAACATGGATGGTGAGTTATTATTTTTCCCTTCAGGTAGACATTAAAGATAAACCATCTTAATTGTATTCCTGAAGTATTTACAAGAATTTTTGAGAACTGTATATATTCACAATGAGCAAACTCTGGAAACTACAGTATCTGAGGCGACGTGTCAGATGTGATTGAAAAGACTAGGAGATAAACAAGTAATTCCTCTTTTTTGATAGCTTCTTACACAAATGAAGAACCACCTACCTTTTTTATAGGTATTGTTATTCACCCTGTTCATGAAAGTAAAATGGGGAAGAAAAATATGAAAAAATTGAAAAATATGAAATAGTAAATGAGTAGAATTTTTTTTTCATGTGGACATACTCCCAGTGGCAGTGGAAACTGTCTAATTTTGACTGAAACCAGCAGTTTCACAGTTTTTGGAATCCATACAGAATCAAGAGTTAGCTAGTCACAATAAGTTCAAGACTTGCAAAATGATAATACATTCTCATTGATAAAAACTCAGATTATTTTGTTTTCAAATCATTAACTAAAGATGCAGAAAAGGTGACTGATTTCCCTATAAGGAAGTATCTTTTAGATAAAGTCATATTATATTCACTAATAAGTTGTTTCCATAACTCCTCTAATTATTTATAACAGTGCTCTTTAGAAATGGCATTTTCTTAAAATTGTTCTGGAATCTCAAGTGCTATTCAAAGCCTACCAAATTAAATGATAATGGGCTTTATATCAGACTCATATAAAGTGACATTTTTGGAAAATGTAGGTAGGACTATAAGTAATGTACTGCACAAAGATTTGATCTTTCTTGAAAAGTAGGGAGATACATTTAATTTTCCAACACTAAAATCTGAAGAGGCGCTATTTATGAACATAGAAAACAAAGAGGATCCAAATTATGCCTCCAAGTCGCTCTAGGAGCCTTTTTCCTTCTCCTAGAAAGAGGACATGAATTAAATCTGATTTTTCTGGTACTGTTGGATTAGTCCTGGCTAAGAGCCAGATTTCCACCCAGTGGCTCACTCAGCTCAGTCCCCTCCTCAGTGAGACATGGGGACAAAACCAGGGAGATTGCCTAGCAGTAATGTTGTAGGCCAAACAGTTAATACTTGTAGGCCAAATTAGTTTATTGATAATGAAAATAGATTTGAGTAATAAGGATTGAAGACAAACACTAAAACAATCTCTTAAAACTCAATGTCAGTCCTTCACTCCTGACTCCTCTACCCTGCTCCTTACCAAAATAGGGAGGAACATGTGTGGAGGTAAGTTAGAAACTATTTTCTCACTACCATTCCTTCCTTCTCACACTTTCTTCTTCTCCAGCTGAGGTCCTTCAGGTAAAAATTCTGTTCCAGAGTGGGCACTCCACAGGCTGCAGGGAATGCCTGCTCCAGTACCGTGGGCACCTCCTCCTCTCCCTCCTTCTCTGACTTTGGTGTTCACACTGTAGTTTCTTACTCTTTTCTCCTCCTCCACCTGTCCAGCAATTTTTTTTTCTTCTTCTTAAACATGTTTTCCCAAAGAAATAGGAAAACTATCCTGTGGTTGGCCCAATACAGACAAGGGGAACTTGCACTCACTTCCCCCTTCCCACTGTCCCTCTGCTGCAAAACACCTTTGCTGCCTGTAATAGCAGTGAACCCCTCAAAGGGGAATAATTAGCATTGACTTTATGATTCCAGAAGGCTGATTAATTGCTTTATTATACTATACTGTACTTCTAGAAACTTATTGCTCTTGCAGACAGTCTGATACATCTTTGACCAGATTGGTCCTTGATCTCAAAACACCATCACCAGTGGCCAATTAAGAAATCACCATTGGGTAAGCAAATCTCCATAACACATTCTACATGTGCACAACTTCAGGTGCAACAAGTGAAGATAAGAATTGTTTCTCATTCTTTTCTCTGAGCTTTCTGACAGCTTCTCACAATTTCCCAGGCAAATCCTGGGAGAGCTGTGTCTCTCTCTGTTCAGAGGATATGTGATTACCACAGCCACCTACACCCAGTACAGTGGTAATCCTGTTCAACCAAGCCCTGGAGCAGGAACAGGGCAGGATGCTGCTCTGCTGTCTGTAGGAACATCACAGGAGTGATGTTCAGAGTCAGTATCTGTAGGAATCCCACCTTTCCACCTGGTCTGGCAACTCTGCCACTTACCCCACTGCTTAGACTAGAAATTACTGGAAGGATGTGGAACAGTTAGATTTCTTTGCTCAGTATTTTATGCTAAGGATTCAGATAGATAGTGGAATTTCAGGAAGTATCAGTCAGATAGGTGCATGTGGATCTATATGTCCCCACATAACCTTGTAATTCAGGCACTAAGTTCTTTAGGATAAAGATGAATAATTCAATACAAAGAACTGCATTGTCTAAATAGTCATTCTGGAGGGATCTCCACCAGCCAGGCATTTACAGACAGTTATTTCTATGCCTTAAACATTATGGGAAACAAATGCATAGCCATTTCAAAAATCCTTTTTAAATAAAACTGTATTTTTTTGTGCCTGTGCCTGTTGTGGAACATTAGTTGTTTGGCTTAAATAAATAAGCTTTAAACAGAATGAGTCACTTATTGTTATAATACTGTGTGGTTTAGTATGCTGATTGCTTAGCTCTGTTTGCCTTATCTGAGAAGCTGCATTTGTTGAAGCCTTAGGCCATAAGCTGGGGACCTTCACCTAGATAGGCTTTCTGCTGTAATAGAGTGAATTTTCTTAACAATTTGCCAAGTAACTGGTATGGTGCTGTGTTTTGGCTTTTGTACGAGCAGAATGTTGATAACGCACTGTTTTAGTTGTTGCTAAGTTATGATTATTACAAATCTAGTACTTTAGTTTCCCAGGCTCTGCCATAGAGCAGGTACACAACAAGCACACACCAGAGCTAAGGAGGGAGGCTAAACATATCAGCAGAAGCTGAAACTCATCAAGATAATAACAGTTAATGCCCCACCTGAATGGAAAGAAGAGAAAGAACCTGATAAAGTTTTAGAGGACCCCAAACCAAAAATCACCACTGAACTAAAAAGGTGTGTGGAGAGCATGTGAAGAATGGGTGCATAAATGCCAAGGGTCTATTTGCCCAGGGATTTCTTTGTTCTGGGTCCCTTTCTGGAGGCACCCAGCTCGAGCTGACATACTGCTGTACCACACTATTAAATTCTTTATTTTTTTAGAAAATCTGATACCTGAGAGTCTTCTGCAGGAAATACAGGATTGAGCCTGAAAAAAGAGGGATCCCATCTGAGCATGAGTGTGTGAGTGAAGATTTAGAAGGGGCTCATTGGAAATACCTGCTGTGAAGGATCTCAGGCCCCAGCAGCTGCAATCTTGAGTGATGGTGCGGCTCCCCGAATTATGCAATGTTGGAGCTGTCTCTTCTCCCTTAATGTTACCCTCCTGCATTATTTCATTATAAATTCTGGTATGAATAATGTTACATAGCTGAAAAAAATGCAGTACCTTCAAACTGAGTCTTATATATATGGGAAGTTTGCATGTGTACATTCCCCATGTTTTTTCTTCCACAAGTTAGATGACAGATTTAATTGAGAGTAGGCTAAAGATCTGAAGAAGGAAAATGAACCCTTGTCTAAAAAAAAAAAAGAGGGATGGAAAGAGGCAGAGGGAAGGAATGGAATCCTGTTGCATCTGTGTAGTGAGGTGTTAATAGCCTTTTTTTTTTTTTGTGAAATAAATTTCACTGCCAATCAAAATCCCTGTTTTTCACACTGAAGGCAAGGAACTTTCATTTCAACTTTGATTCAATGAAACACCCACTTTCATGCATACACCTGTATTAGTTCTTGTTCAGTGAAACAGATGGAGGTAAAGATAACTCAATGTAAACATCCATTTGAGCCCTGCTGACTTCAGTGAGAAGGTAGTTTGCTTTTGATGACTCACATAATACTGGTAGAAATCTCTTCATCTCTTCAGTGTGTAATACTTGGAAATGTAGCCCATATTTTTAATGGTATTTAGAATAACTGAAGTCAACAGAATGCCCTGTGCACACATCATCTCCACTGGCTTAATATTATGAATAAAAGTGAGTGCTCTTCTAGTGAGACAACAGTTCATTATTAGAAAGATATACTACAGATCAGAGTTGCCTTCAAAGATGCAGTAGCCTTTTTTTCATAGATTTTAATACTCAGTTTTACAGTCCATATTCTGAAAAGTACACAATTATGTAACGTTATTTTGTGGATGGAAAATATGGGATGTAAATGACCATTGCACTTTGCATTTTCAGTTGCAGAGATAATATGTTCATTACCATTGGATTTACTAACTCCACATTCTATTTTAGTTTTCTATATCCTTTCTCTTCCTATTTGGCTTTGATGTTTAATGCATAACAGATATAGACAATAAAAAGATGCAAACAAATCACCCCATTGTGGAATTCATTTGTGACTTCACAAACATCAATTTCGCTCTATCCAGGTGAGTGCATTATCTTTCTTTGTCTGCCATTTCCAGCCTTACCTGGAAGGACTATCCATGTATTCTCTGTTGGTTTTTCTGGGAGCTCTGAGTAAGCCCTAGAGCAGACAGCCAGTTCTAGCTTGAGCTGCGCTGTGGAAGTGTCTCTGCTCAGCCCTGTGCCCTGTTGCCCTGATCTTTTTGGAAGGATCCCAGATCTGCCTCCTGTATGATGACTCTGTCCTTGCCTGGGCTCCTGGCTGAACAATTTCTAAAACAATTTTCCACCTGAGGATTCTGGTTCCACAAAAATGCTGTTTTCCTTGGAAACAAGCTGGTTTTTCTGCATCTTTTATGGAAACCAGGCAGACGGGGAGGCTTCCCTTCCACCTCTTGCAAGCCAGCTGGCACGGTGCTGGGTGAAGGAGCTGCCTGCCCATCTCACTGGAATTCATGGTTGTCCTGGCTGTCCAGCTGCCCTGCTTCCCACCTGGCAGCCTGCTCCTATTGCCTGGCTTCCTGGCTGGCTTTCCACCTGGGTAGCCAAATCCCTGTACAAAAGTTCTTGAGACATGCTCTATGCAGTCTCAAAACAATCAAGTTTTCTGAAATTAAGTTAGGCAATAAAGCAAAGTTTTCTTTGTTTCCAGTGAGAAAAACAGAAATAAGAAGTAGAAAATTGTCAACAAAACAAAAATTGCACTTTGATTACCTCTTTAGATTTCACAGCTGTCTCTGTTCAAAAAAAAAAAAAAAAAAAAAAAGAGACTATCATGGTAACATTGCTTGTATTAGCAAATAAAAAGGACTGTATAAGCCATTTTCCCTTTGCTTCGGCTATTTAGTCTTTTAGTCTGTTTAGCATTTTCCTTTTTATTTCCTTAAAAGGAAAAATGAAAAAAAGTCACTCTGAAATGTTACAAGGGCTTTGAGATTTAGCATTGTCATTAAGTGAAATTAGGAACACATTTAGCATATCTTTATGTAGCTTTCTGTTGTAGCAACAAGAAATTAGGATATTCGTTTTATTTTTTCAGTGTTATTGCTTATATATAACTAAAAAAATGCATGCATACACAATGTACAAACACAGAATTCAACCTAGACAAAGGGCAAGCCCCAGCTCTGAACTTTAATGCAACTCCTGGGCCATTGGGTAAAGGGTGCTGGGGTGGAGGATCCAGATGGAGTTTTTCAGAACAATTAAGGCCTGTTAGTGCAGTCAGGGCACTGAAAATGAGTCTCAGTCCAGGGAAGTTTCCAAAGGGCTGTTATGGGAACTCTCCTGCAAAGGATCTTTCCACCTTGCTCTTTGGCATGTCCCATGACAGAGGTCTCAGGGCCCTGGGACAGGCCCCAAGCACAGAGAAATCTGAGATGCCACAGAGGAATGAGGCCAAACAGAGCTTTTCACAGAAGACAGCTGTGATGGGAACACTCTCCAAAGCAACCTTTGCACACAGACCTCCTTCCTCTGTGGTACATGAGGTAGACACTGGGTTGGTAAGAAATTTAAGACTGACTCATCCACACATTTTGTTGAAGTACACATGTAAAAAAATCAAGAAACAGATTTTCTGTCTCTTAAAGTATATATTATTAGAGCAGAACTTAAACCAGTAATTTGTTAACAGACAAATCCTTGATCTCATGAGTGAGAAAATAGAAATAAAAATTAATTTACAAATATGTCCTCTACCTATTATTGTTCATGCCTATAGATCTGATGCAAAAGTTTTTGAATTCAATATAATGACTTTTCAGTTATTATGAAATCCATGATATTTCCTGTGAATTCAATTATTATTAGTAGTAGTATCAGCATCAGCATTGGTATTATCATTAATATTACATTTTTCTTGGTTTTAATTTTTAAACTTATCTTAACCTATGAGGGTTTTTCCTTTTTTTTCCCTCCAATTATTATCCACATCTCACTGAAGAGGGATGGAGGAAATAGTGAGACAAAGTATGGTACTTTGTGTCAGGGGTTAAACCAGTCAACTATAGCAAAATAATACCTTAAACCAGAAGACAGCAGCTAGGACTGGGACAGGCAAAATCTCTACTGTTTAATTACATCCTTTGCACAGCATTCAATGAATATACAGAATCTCTAAACAAACCAATTGTGACATTCATCGCACTTTGAATTTCGACTCCTCTTCCTTGGAAGTTCCCCAGGAATGTTCTCTGCTGAGCAAAGAAGGGAGATACCAGGTGGCTGTTTCTGGATGTTTTGAGTAGCAGCAGTTCAGGCAATTATTTGAGATCATGTCTTTGCCATCACAGGTTAGCTTCTAGGTCAAGATATCTAAGAACTTAGGAATGTCTCTAAAAGTCCCAGTCAAAGGTTGATTGAGTCCAGTGGTGAGTTCAGGGGCCCTCAATGCCTACTTGGGAATAACATTAGACAGAAATTGTGACATTTCCCTAGGACACACTCCTGTTCCAGCTAATTTAGTTTAGAGATACAAAGCTGTCTTAGGCAATAATGTTTACAGTCAGTGTGGAGCCATGGTATTGGAGCAAAAGGTGAATTCTGGGTTTTTTCATTGCTTTTGCCAGTGTGCCCTTTTCCATGA
This sequence comes from Arremon aurantiirostris, assembly GCA_035583995.1. Taxonomy (NCBI): domain Eukaryota; kingdom Metazoa; phylum Chordata; class Aves; order Passeriformes; family Passerellidae; genus Arremon; species Arremon aurantiirostris. The sequence goes on from JAXCLO010000001.1 coordinate 103,041,173, forward strand.
AAGAAGTGGTGATAGGCGACACACTTGGTGTCATCTTCTAATCTCAGCATGGGCTGTTACCTCAGGGAGCTGAGCTTTGAGCTCCTAGTCATCCTACAGAGACATGGATGAGGTTCCTACCTCAGAATTTTGTTTGGTAATAAATACATGCCTGCCCCTAACCTCCATCTAGGAACTGCCTCTCTCCTCTGGCTGCTAAGAACCAGTGTGTCCTATACCTTTCACACCTCTGTAAGAACTCTTTTCTCTTTTGATTCTCCTTCCACTCTTCTAAGTACTTCTCTCTTCTCATAAGAAGGGTGGATTACTCTGATCCTTCCTGCTTGAGTATTTATTTTTGATTTTCTCAATCCAATGAAAATTAATAAGATCAAGTGAGTCAAGGGATGTAAAGGGAAAGTAAACAGTTCATTTTATGAAAGAGGAAGAGGATAATATCCGAAATGCTCTGTTGGAATCATTTCACCTGATCAGTCCAAATTCTAACAGATTATCAGATGGCAAGAGCATTCTAAATGAGTGCAAATCTGTCCTTTGCGCTTTTAGGATCCTAGGAACACAATTTTTATTCTATTGGTAAATATCTCAAAAAATTGCTGCGAAAAGAGGTAATATGTTATAACTGTGGTACAGCACAAACTGAAGGCACAGAAAGCTATGAATTTTAGAATCCCTGGCTATGATGAAACTTTAAAATTACATCTGACATTACATTGAGCCCCGCAGTCTTTGTCCAGAATTTCTTCCCCAAAACCTATACAGAAAAAAAATCCTGAATTATTTTAAATTGCAATAACTTTGCAGGTTTTTTTCATTAGATTTTCTCTCATTTAACTTGTTCTTCTGGCTTAAGCTCTCACACATTCAAATTCTGTAGAATATGACACTCATACCTGATGAAAAACACTGACACAGAAGTTTTCCTGTTTCTATCTTTCCTTCAGATACAGATAGTTGGATGAATTTGACCCTTATATAAATCCATGCCTCATAAGTTTTACAATTTTTTAAAAATCTGGAATAAAAATGAATGCATTTTATACTAAGGATTTATTGTATCAATCTCAGTTTCTCTGTTATTTCCTTCCTCATCTATAGAGTCAGTACAAGCTGAGGTAACCTAATGGAAATCACTACAGTTACATGAACATTATCCTTGTACTGGTCAAGAGAGAGTAGACAGTCTTCCTACATGAAGGAAGGTAGATTAAACTGAAGTGGAGAATCTGAATATATACCAAAGACTTACTGGAAAAAGAACTTAATGATGCAAATCTCTACAAATAAGGAACTAAGATGTGCAGGAATTCAAAAGTAAGGTGATACTTAAGAGGCAGATAAACATTTTAGAGGTGAAGAGCATAGCTTTTACTGCTAAATGCACTAATTCATTCAAATAATTGAGTAAAGCCCTGCTCAATAAAACTGGTTATGCACATTCTGAATTCTAGTCTTGTTTGGCAGTGGATTTGATTTGGTTTTGTGTAGTTTTGTTTTGGTGTTTTTGGTAATGTTTGGCATTTAGTCTGAAACACCTGAATAACCTCATTGCAATGAGGTGACTGCTATTAGCTAGATCTGGTGCTGCATAAAAATTCTAGTTGAAAGATCCAGCTCCCTGCTACTGCTAGAAGATTAGACAGTTGGAGCACAACTGGAAGTTGCTTCTTCCCAAGCTCACCACCAGCATAGTTTCATGGATTTTATCACTAAAATGCACAACAATGTACAGTGAAAACACAGAAGAGACTTAACATCTTTAAGCTGTTAGTATATGCACAGGAATTAGAACAAAAATCTTGTATACACAGAAGCTGACCTACTTACATTCAGCAGACTGTGTTAAATATCAAAAACCACATTCTGCTGAAGGCATTATATTCCTTGGAAAGTAATGGCACATCCATGAAACTGTTTTTCATTTATTCATTCTGAGACAGCTCTTTTGGACTGTGTGCATGATACAGCAGTTCTTGTAACAGAGATGGCTCTGAACCCTTGCAGTAAGTTATATAGAAAACAGAGAGATACCAAGGAAAAACAGCAACAGAACACAGCTTTTAAGATATAGTCAAATCTTTAAAATGGGATCAAAAATTGGAAATACACATTTATGGATACTGTTTGGGAATTAAACTTCAGGAGGAGAGTTTTGGTTGTAGAGTTGTCATGATGGTTGCCATGATGATCACAGATAAACTGTGGTGGACCATAAAACTGAAGGAGATATCATTGATGTCGCTACTGCTGGAAATTGCCATGATTACATATGTTTGTAATTCTACCCTGCTAAATTTGGCAAATTACAGCAGCACATCAAAAGGAAAAACGGTATGGCCAAGGACAATGAAGTATGAATGAAGAAAGTACAAATATAAGGGTCAAAGTGTTAAGAAAACATGGCAGTTTATAACTGAATCCTAAACAACATGCCCAACACTGTGATTTGACTGTCAGATGTAAATAGTAGGATTTGGATTGTTTTGAATGAGCAAAAATTTAAAAAACCCATTCAAAATAAAAGAACTATATATAATTATTTTGCTCATTTTCATTTTGGTTTCATTTAAGGATACAATTTCATAAATTTATGAGTCTTCCAAAGTTTGCATTTTCCTCTTTTTGCTACTCCATATAAAAGAAGAGCTAATGCAATTGCACTTCATCATCCAGAGGAGTGCTGCTTCCCAGTGTGCTCAGAGCTGACTCTGGCACACTCTGGGTTCCCAGATTCTGCTGCCTTGGTCCGATGGGTGCAGCTCTGCAGTTCATGGCTGTGGGTGCAGTCAGCAGCAGCTCTTACAGACCCACCTCTTGCAGAGAAACCCAGCTGGATCCTCACCACTGCTGATCAGCAGGAGGTTACTGGTGAGCAGTGCCAGCCCCTGCACTCTGCACAGTGCAGCTCCACACTTTGCATCACATGGATCACCCGCTGATTTAATCCTGTGGAGCACCAAGGCACTTACCTGTGACAGTGTTCACAGGGGTTCTTGGATGAGGGAAGAGACGAGAATGTTGACTCCATGTTCAGAAGGCTTGATTTATTATTTTATG
>JAXCLO010000001.1:103057756-103075981 GCA_035583995.1 Arremon aurantiirostris
CTTGCTGTGTCTCTGCCTTTGTAGCCAACAGCTCTTGGGTATCAGTGGCCAAAGCAAAGCTGTTGCCCCAAAATCAAATAATTTCCTTGCTTTTCTGCCTTTTGTGTTGGTCCCTGAGAAGTGCTAGAAGTATGCCAGTAAGTTGTAGGTAGGTAATATTCCTGAAAACGAGTTTGATCTTACTGCAGTTGTACTTGCACGAGTGACATGATTTAGCAATTGTTTTCATGTAAAATTCGGTCACTGAAAAGAGCAGAACACGAAATTCTCCGGTTATTGGATTTGTTTGTTTATCTCATTTAAAAACTGATTAGTGAAACCGAATGTGGAAAGATGAAAATATTGCACATGGGAAAAAACCCTTTTATTCCCCTGTCATTGTTTGTGAGCTCCCATCTTCCCCAAAGAGCTACAGGTCAGAGCTTTAGGTATAAAATAACTATGCCCAAAATGAATTTTAAAGGACTTCTGCCATTTCTCCTTAAGCCTGTGGTGAAAAAATCTATTTTTGAATCTAGTTTTTCATGTACTCAAATAAGAACAGCATAACACCTTACCCATTAATATAATAAACAGACATTATTATATAAACACATCTTTGCTTGCAATTTGGATGCCAGTTCCAGAGGAACCTTCTCTCTCTCTTTTTTTTATTTTCCCCCAGAGCTTTTGATCCATGTTTTTCTGCTGATAGCTAAGGCTCACATTATGAATGCACCTTCCACACTCATAACAAGGATTATAAGGAAAATGGGATTACCTGTTAAAGACAGTTACCAACAGCAGAAATAAACATTTACTGGATTGCTCTGCAGAGATTTTGATACTATAATGTGGGCATGGGTACATGAAATCATGTTCAATATCCTTACTTACATTTTTTCAGTAAAATAAAATACTGAGTTTCTTTTTCTGTAGTACCACCTGATTTTGATCCATGCTTAAATTCTGGTTTCTCATTATTCTTTTAATGGATTTGTGTCACTAAAAAGTTCTTTGGAAAGAAGCTGCATGCTTCTCACATCCAGGGATGGGATCCAATCCCTATGGGATTCAAGACAACAATTAGGATGCATGCCTCCATATTTACCTCTGCTATAACATGTGAGGCCACATGTTCGTAATGACGGGTATATAGAAATTTTTCCCTATTAAGAATAAGACACTGGCCTGTACATGACATTATTCATTTTAATTTGCATATTTGCCATAGAGATGTATTGTAAGAATATTGATGTTTTAAGTAGTAATTTATGCAGTTGTCATATGGATGAGATATGAGTCTCAGACTTAAATCTTGCTCTTCTTCATGTCAGTGATACTAAAAACAATGTTATACTAATGATGGTACAATATAAATACAGCTCTTAATTAACAGAAGTCTGATAATTAATAAATTACATTTTATGTCCTGGAGCCTTTTGCTATTAATCATGATTTTTTTGGGGATATAAGCAAAACATCGTTAATGATAATAAGCAGACTGTGATTATGAAATTAAATGTAGCTTTTTTTTTTTACTGAATCCTATTAAGATAGTTTTCCAGTCAGAAGCCCATAGTTATTTTCTGCTGAAGCCTTGAACTTACTAAGCATAGTTTTTTGGGTTGGGTGAGAATTAGAAAGTTTTTGATCATTCCAGAAAATAGAACTGAAGGACCAACAGTGCCATAATAGTCTCACCCTTTCATTGCAAAGTTTTATCTTGCTTTTCTTTGTGAGACAGATTTGTTGCCATTCCTTACTCAGGACAAAAGGATGCAGCTGTGCTTAGAATATATTTTGGAAGATAGATCCTGTGTCTTGCAAAATACAAGACACAGGATTTAAGTCCTTTCTGCCACTACATCCAATTTTGTGTTGTGATATTTTATACAGAAGAATTTCTAAAATGTGTTATTGAAAAAACACAACAAAACCAGAAACTGTTCAGGCAAGCTCAGACAAATTTCAAAATCTCTGTCTGCATTACAACATCTGCCATGAATTGTGTAATTGATCTTCCTGTATTTAGGGAAACTCCAGGGGCCAGCACAGCCCTCTTGCAAAGAATGAACCTCATCCTGAGAAAATCACCTTCCCTGTCGTGTTCTCCGTCCTCCTGTACAAGATGGAAAGATTACTCCCACACTTAATGGTCACATTGTTTGACTTTAGAAGCCTCCCTTCTTCCACAAATCATGAATTTAACTTGAAGCAAAAAGCTGTAACAGACCTCTGGTCCCCTCTCCTTCTGCTTTTGACAAGATTCCCTGGATGGACTCTGAATCTCATTGATAATTGCTTTCCTGACTGTTGGCAGATGGTGTTAGGTGCCCTGAGGCACTGCACTGTGGCCATCAAGGCTGTGCCCCTGCCGCATTCCCCACCTTGGCCCACCCCTGTTCTTGCAAATCCCTGGCAGGAATGTCCTGCCTGTCCAGTTCTGCATCTGTAGGAGCAGTTTCTGCTCACCTGACTGCATTTTGCATACCTACACTTTGGTCCTCTCCGCCACGGTAATCACTTGAAAAATATGAAAGGGGCCGAGTCCAACAGGAGATGTCTGAGGAAATTTCTAAAACTGGTTGAAATTCACACCTAGAGAGATGCAGTATGAATTAGTCCAATAATCTGTTGTGCAGGCAGAGAGGAGCTAAATCAGCCACCTTGGCTAAAGTCAATCTGTTGTTTCTTATCAACAGATTGTCTCAGCTGGGAACAGCTGGGGTGTTCCTGGTCTGCCCAGGGAATTGATCACTTGAGTGCCCTGGGTGTGCAGAGGGGCACAACTTCTGTGAAACTCACCTGCACCACAAGTATAACTGCAGAGCAAACATAATTTTATGCTTATGTCTCACTAATTCTACTCTTGTTTCCAAATAATTTACACAAGTTTTTCAGAGTCATTCAGACAGTAAAAGTGTCAAATGTGTAGTTTAAGTAAAGAATCCACAAGTTATTACATCTTTCCACAATTTCTTTCATTTTAAACAGTGTTATTTTAATATTTCTGACAAAGTATAAGACTAGGAAGTACTTATTTCTGATAAAATTATGCAGTTTAAGACAAATAAAAATTGTTATTACAGTAGTGTGTAAGGAGTAACTTTATTTTCCTTTACAAGTTATTTACTTACAAAAAAGGTGGAAAGATTTTAAGAGCTGAATGAAAAGCAAGATTTTTTAAAACATATATAAATTACTATTTATTTTTGTCAAGAGTATCTTAAAGAGGAGGCATTTTACCTAACAGAGACAACAAACCCATATTCCAGCTCTCTGGCAGCAACAGACTATGTGCTTGTGTCTCATTGGATTAGGCTACCGTGACAAAAGAAAGGTAGGGTAGCACAAACAGCTTAAAGCACATTTCATCTGATTTTAGAGGCAAACTGGCTCAGATCCCTCTGCATGTACAGAGAAGCCAATATATCTAAAGAACAACTTATATTTATGCCATCTGCAGATCATGCATGAAGCAAGGTGAGTCAGACACGTACAAGTCCTTCAACATACCCCTTGATCTCAGAAATGCTGTAAACTGTGAGTTAATAAATACATTCAGTTCTAGTATCTGAATGTTCCTGATAGCTATGGATGCATTGAAGGAATTCTTGGTAACATGTTGAAATTGTGAATTTTACATGCTGGAGTCTGAATGATACCTATGAAGCAGGTCAGCTGTGAAAGCAGAGTCTCTTTTCTGAGGATTATAATTTTAGATGGATTCTCTGGCAGTTCTAAGATCTCCCTATCTTTCTTCCACTTTGCAGCTGGTGAGTGGACCATAGCTATTTGAAATGTAGTATTTGAAATGTAGGAGAGAGCATCTATGTAAAATTAATCTCTGGCGCCTGTTTTTGCTTCTTGAAACTGTTCAGAGGACATTACAGTGTTTTTTATATGAATACCTATGTATAAATAGATGCACAGTATGGAGTTTCTGGATATATGAACTGCTAATTTTATGATCTCTAACACCAAAAAAGAAAAAAAATGCAACATACAGATTCCTACTGAGCTGGCTAATTTTCAATATCTACCTTAAGATGGTCAATCGTGCTCTGAACCTTAACATTCAGACTCTTGAGCAGTTTATCATTTGAACTGAGTGTAAATGAAACTAGAAAGACTAGTCTAAGTGTGGACATATATCATAGAATCAAAGAACCATTAAGGCTCGAAAAAGACCTTTAAGATTATCAGTCAACTGTAATCCTAGTACCACCATCATATTTGTCAAAATCCTTTCTCAAGTGCCATACCCGCACCTTTTTTGAATATTTGTAGTGGTGGTGACTCCTTCGTTTCCCTGGGAAATCTGTTCCACTGCTTTACTAATTTTTCTGTAAAGAAATTTTTCCCAATATCCAATCCAAGCTTCCCCTGGCACAACTTAGGGCCATTTTCTCTCATCCTGCCACTTGTTAGTTGGGAGGAGAGACCAACACTCACCTTGGAATTACCTCCTTATAGACTGCTACATGTGCTTTCACATTCCATTTCACCTCCATAGAAGGACAGTGAAATTGTGCACTGCACTTTATGCACAAACACAAAGACTGAAAACAGTTTTGTAGCAGAAACATGACAGTTGGTTTTTGTTTGGGTTTTGTGTGTGGGATGTGTTTGGTTTTTTTGTTTGGTTTGGTTGTTTTGTTGGTTTTTTTTTGTTTGATTTGTTGGATTTTTTGTTTTGTTTTGCTTTGGTTTTTTGTTCTGTTTTGTTTTGCTTTTGTTTTGAGAGGACGATCTTGGAGGGATGTTGCATTCTTCCCAAGAACATTTTGGATTTGGTGAAAATGGAATGTGTGGGCTTAAATGTGTCCCAGAATGAAGCTAAGCATTATGAAGCTGTGTCTGTAACTTCTGGTGAGATTGCAATTATTTCTGAGTGCCACCCAAATGCCTTTGGCAGTCATAGGACCTTCTCTAGACAGCAGTGAAAATTTTTATGTATGGACAAATGCAACATAATTTAAATTCCATAAATCTGCTGTGTAATCTCCATAGCTTTGGCAAAAAGAGAACTAGGGGGAATCTTTACTTCCCACATTTTTCCTTGTATATGTATGTGTATTTCAGTGTGTATATATTTGTCTAAATAGATTGAAAATTTTGGTCTTATACAAGTTGGTGGCAGTTTTATTACTGCATTGTCATTCACCTAATATGACAATGACTCTTTGCAAAAGAGAGCTCTGGGACCATTTTCTATAAGTTTTTCTCCTTACCTCCTCCTTCTGCTTTCTAATCTAGTCTAATTTACTCTAATCTAATTCAATCTTTTTGCTGCTTTTGGGAATGTAGATAACAAGTCGGAAGATGGAGGAGTCCTTCTTCCATGGCCTTGTTTTGATCCATTTATATAGGAGATTTTGGTTCGTTTTTGGTTTTGTTTTTGTTTTCTTTCTAGATTTTTGTATATTTTATTTCCATTAATAAGTTACAGAAAAAAACCTATATATATCAAAGCAAAACTATAGATACAAAGAACTTGCACAGTTTCTTATTTACTTTTACCAGCTCAGAATTTTTCTAATATACTCTGTTGAAATGGGATAGGGGACAAATATAAATTTTGTTAATAAGTGAGAAGATCCTGTCTGTAGCAAGGCCTTTGGGCAAGTCTTTCCTTAGAGGAAATAGACATTAATTGTGGAAAATGTTTGGGTTTTTTTTTAATAAACAGAATTACTTTCTTTAAAAATCAAGTAACCTATTCATAGAAAAGCCTACTGTGATAGTTTGACATATCACACTCAAAAAACAGCTACCTATTTAGATGTTGTTGAGAATATGGGGTTTATAGTTTTAAAGCTGTATTGGCAGGGATCAAGCAATGGTGGGAGAGAGTTCACAAGGGAATCTCTCTAAGGAGATGTCAAGTGGACACGAGTACACTACAGCTTTGCTGCTTGCCACTTGGTTTCTGCCAACATGAAAGATTTTTTGAGTGAGAATTTTTTGAAGCCAGTGACAGATGAATAAGGTTAATTGGTGGGAAGGTGAAGGGGACACAAGTGTATTTTTATGGCTTTGTGTATTGAAAATACCAACTGTAAATTGCATGCAGGGTGGTGTGGTGTCAGAATATCACACCAGCTTTTCTTAAATGAAACTGTCCCAGGTTTACTTCTCCTTCACTATAAATATCTGTTTTATCTTGTTATTGAAATGTGCATAACTAGATAATGTCTAATGTGGCAATCCAAACCATATCTCCTTTGTTTGAATGTTTTGGGTATCCCACTTAGAATTTAGGATATTTCCCTTACCACCAGAAACAATAACTGGGTGAGTTACTGCTTAAATACAATGTATGATTTGCAATAGCTGTGGAATATTCAATCTGTTTTTCAACTGAGAAAGGAACTTCAAAGGACCTTGTGGCTCATTTAATTTGCTGGACATTCCAGAGAAATAATAATTTAAAAAATCCACAATTATTGTAGAATCTTAGGATTTTTTTTAATTTTAAATAAAGAATTGTATATTTGTAATCATAGTAATATTATTTAAGACATTGTAATACAATAATGTTAATTTTCTGTAGGTGCATTTAAGGAAAAAGGGAAAATCATGTTCAGACACAGGTTTTAATGACTTAATATCCAAAATAGGTATCTGTTCAATGGTCCTTATAGAATAGCCTGTTCCAATGCCATTAGAAGGGAACAGATCTATAAAAGGCCATTTCTCATCAACAAGTCAAAAAACTTACTTATTCAATAAAATTTTGAAGATTCAGATTGTTGTCCTGTACACTCCTCAGATTTTGGCATGCAAGAGCTTTCACATCAGATATGCAAACACAGATTTACTTAGCATGACCAAGAAGATGCCTTTTTCTTTTTTTTTGTAGCAGAGGCAATCATCTTACTACTTATAATTTCTGAACTGTAACCATGCATCCTAGAGTCCTCATAAAATCCTGTCATTGCATGCTCTGCTTGACAGATTATGATAACCCAGGTCTTTCCTTCTTGTGTCAAAAATTCTGGAGGGAAAATGCAGAGCAAGGAAAATACAGCTCTATCAGGAGGAAAGCAGGACACCATTGTTAATTTCCTTTCAGTCCCAAACCATAGGCTTCCACCCCTTGCAAGGATTATCACTCATCTAGCAATTATATAAGAAGATCTTGCAAAGTACAGAAAGGGAAACAAACTCCATTTTAGCATCAAGGACGTAGTCTGATCGATATACAGGTAATAAATAATTCTCCAGGTTTGTTGCTTTCCTTACTCTCCCCAGTTTTCTTATTTCTGCATATGGATTATAGAAATTTTTCTCGCAGTATCCTCCTATTCTCATTCCTCATTTTGGGGCCAAGGCATCAGCACTTACTCTACTTTTATTTTATATTTATCTTCACTTTCGTAGAAGGGATATTCTAGACTTGGTAAAAAAGTTCATAATTATTTAAGTAATGTAACAGCATAAATTAGTGAGTCCCTACCCTAAATTCACCATCAGAGTAGAGTGCTAATTATGCAGAATACAAAGAAGATGAAGGAAAGTATGAGTAAAGGCCAGAATTTTCAGTCATTTTGTATAGTTCAGCAATTTGCAATCCTTGTTTTAACTTAGACAACTGAGAGCTCAGAATAATTTTAGCTGTTATGACCAGAGTCTTCAAACATGCAAATAGACTGTTGTTTATTTTCTTTGCCTTGATATTTCAAACATCTGGTCCTTCTGTATTTTATATTTGAGTTTTACTTTTTTTTAACTGAGATATGGATGAAATTCTTTTTATGTGGGAACGTGTTTCAAATAAATGCAACTACATAAGATTGAAAGGAACATGGATGGATGGATGGATGGATGGATGGATGGATGGATGGATGGATGGATGGATGGATAGAGAGATCGATAGATAATCTTAGAGAGCCCTGTCTGTTTTCATTAGAAATGTTCCAAAGGCCTGTGTACTGTGTTTATGGGGCAAGGTTTGCAAGCAGGAGGGCTGCAGGGGTGGCTTTTTTGAGGAGTCGTACAGAGCCAGTTTCAGACATTTCAAGATGGACCCATCACTGGCCAAAGCTGAGTAAAACAGTGATAGTGGTAGTACCTCTGACACTTCCTGTTTAAGAAAGAGTGAAAAAGAGCAGCTGGGAGAGAGCAATAAGAATATGAGCAGAACAGCCATACAGACACAAAGACTGGTGGAGAAGTAGAGGGTGGGAGTGCTGCAGGCGCTGGAGTAAAGATTTTCCTGAAGCCCTTGGAGAAAACTTTGGGGATGCTGGTTGTCCCCTGCAGATGGTGGAGCAGATATCCCTCTGCAGCCTGTGGATGTGCCCTGGAGGAACCTGGGGACCATGGAAAGCCAACACTAGAGCAGGTTCCTACCAGGAGACCACTGCACACCAGGGAGCCAGTGATCCACATGAAAGCTGACATGAGTGTGACCAAGCCTGTGCTGTGCTTGTATTGCATTCCCTGTGCTGTAAATGCATTATCTTGCAAGAACAAAGTCCAGTGACTGAAATGGGAGATCTTTCTATGGATAGGGTCTGCCCGGTGTGCTGTACATGGATTGGAGATCCATGAGAAGCAAAACCACCTGGAGTTGCATAGAGATTTAAGATTATCCATACTATTATGTCCTTGTGGTGCAAGTTCTAATAAATTGAATTTTCTGAGTTTCCTTCTTACTGAGATCATAACAGATCAGCCCATCCTGGAGGAAAACAGAACTAAGTTTGGGATTAGTATCTCAAGTCAGAACACATCCTGGAATTTTGTTCAAAAGATAGTGCTGAACCCAGCAGACTGTCCTTGATAACTCATGGTTGCAGTAATTACAGACGCAAAATACAGTTCTCAGGACACAGAAATGTTTTTTTCTTGAGTGACTACAAATGTACATACCTTTTAATTGACGTGGCAATCCGCACACATCCTGAGTGCATTTTTTTCTTTTTCACGATTTTTGTGCACCAGGAAATCATTTGACCTTAAGAAAATACAGTAGCCAAGTTGCAGCTGCTTGAAGCATTTTCCCATTAAATGTAATGGCACTAAAGTGGAAGTGCCAAGGGCCATTATGCACTGACAGTATAGTCAAGAAAATACCCATTTGCAGAAAACATGCAGCAAGGTAGGAACAGAGCAATGAAATAACCATGAAAGCAGTTGGAGCCTCAGGACAAGAAAAACAAGTGATTTGCTGCAATGCTTAACAACAGAAGGAGAGATCTGAACAGTTATTTGGGCTTTCAGAGCTACAAGTGTAGTATGAGTGAGCAATATTGCCTTTGGCATAGATCCCTGCTCCCGCTGTAGTTTTCCCTTCCTTTCTGGAAAGCCAGGTCCCCCCAAGAGCAATCACAGCCACATCATGAGAAATAAGAACTGAATCACAAAAGGCTGCTTCTGTAGAAATCCTCCATATCTCAGCTCTTGGTGCAATAACAAAATTCCCTAAAAGGAGTTAAATCAGGAAAAAAAAAAAAGAAAAAAGAAAAAAGAAAAAGCAACATGAAAAGCCAAATGACCAAGTTTTATCTGTAAAGTAGTGGTGAATATAAACAGTTGTTGAAAAATTAGATGCCTTAATATTCTAGCTCCTGTTTACATAATACCTTAGTTGAAGCAGTGTGGAGGTCAGGACAACAGCTAAATCTGAAGTGTAACTCAATACAGCATCAGTTGGACAAAGAAGCTGTCCTTGGTTTTGGTTGTGCCATTTTGAGTGTATTCAACCTCTATCTGTCATTATATTGTTGATTTGTGATATGAAAATGTCATACATGGTCAAGCACAGGGCTGTAGAAAGCATAAAACTGGATAAATAGTAGCTTAGAGTACAGCTACAGAAGGAAAATAGCAATTTATATATTTTTAAATCTTTTCTGAGAGTAGCAATGCAGGTGCAAGGAATGGAAATTTCATGAATAAATATTTACTAAAACAGAGACTAAATTTTGCTCAGTCCTGCTAAGAGCAAAATCTGGTTTTTTCCTTAGCTATAGCATAATGAATTAATAGAATTTTAGTAGATCAATTATATAGTTCTACCAGTTTGAATTTCCTATTAATTTAATTACCACCACTTGAGTCACACAATAGACTTCTCTAGCATCAGTGAGCTTTGTCTTCCTCTGGTCCCAAACAGGTTGTCAGGTGCACAAAGGGTGAAGTGCCACATGATGACTCAATTAATAAACCCCAAAAACCTGCATCCTTCTTATCTCTCTCGGCTTTTCTTCAATAACTTTTTTAACTATGGACTGTGAATTCATCAAATGCTCAGCAAGTTGATTAAAAAGTGCAACTAATTTTCTTGATTAGTTGAAGTTTTGTTTGGAACAGTATATTTTGCATGATTTAGGATTGTAATGACTCATTATTAGTCCTTTGTATTGTCATCAGATCACAGTAGCTTTCACTTCCATTTTTCTCAATTAATCTACCTGTTTTCTCTCCTCTTAAATGCTGCTCTTTCTCTGTGGTTTGCATCTGGTCAAGCTTCTATTTGAGATTCTTTTTCCAAGCTCTACCTCTGTCACCTATACCTGTGTGACAAGCATAAATGGTCTCTGGTGCCTACTCAGATCATTATTATTATATCAACTTCTTTTTTAATTCTCCCCCGCTCTCCATCATGTTTTTTTTCCTTTTTTTCTTTTATTCTTACAGAAAAAAAAAAAAAAAGAAAAAAAGGCATCAATGAGAAACAATTAAATAGCAAACATCATTTAAAATATGCAAATGAAAGATTACCTATTAACTGATACTCAGATGTCTACCCATACCAGTAAATTGTAGGGAGACAAAAATAAAACTCCTTCAGAAATGCATGTCTTTAGCAATGAATTACTGCAACAGCAGGGAACCAAAAAAGAACTTGGCAGTAAGTAACAAGCTCTGGTGCAAGATATTTCTATGGCTAAATATCAAGGTTACAAAATACTATAAACAAAAAAGTATATGCATTGACTAGGATTTTGCCATGTTTTTTTGAGTATTATTGTGTGCTTTGTTTCAATAGCCAATAACAGAAGTTGAGTAGTTGGGTTTTAAGTAAGGAATTGAAGAGCAAACTAATGTAAATATAAAACATTAAGCCCTATCACAGCCTATAGTAGGAGTCCTAGTAAAATATATGTATTGTATAAGTGGCCTTGCCCCGATCCTAGTTGTTCTATATGGGCTGCAGCTGTGATGTCCTTAATTGGGGTGCAGCTGTGGCTAATGAAGATAACTGGGATAAAAGAGGGTGGGCTGGCTGGTCAGGGACAGTCTTGGATGAGTCCTGGTGAAGAAGCAGGTACAACACTGCTGTGAAGAGCTGTGTGTGAGAAAGCCAGCTGGAGAAGGTATGGGACTCTAGAAATATAATAACAGCAATATGAATACAACAGTTGGTGGCCCTGATGCAATAGAAGATAGGACAGCCAAGAGCTGTGGCACCCTGAGAGCTGGGACTCTAGAAATATAACAACGATGGTCCTCAGGAAAAGAATTAGAAAAAGCAGTTGAAACATAGAGTTTATGGAGAAAAGGATGAGTATCCACGAAGCCTCTGGTGCACCTTTCCAGCCCATTGTACTGAGTGTCCATGTTCCTGTGGTCTGGGGACAGTGGGAATGACTCAGCCTCTGCCTCCAGCTTGTGAGCTGCTCCTGCATTCAATGGATTTGAAGTTAATGGGGTTCAGGTACAGATGGTGGTGTCTCTTTCTGATCCATACCTCAGCTCTGAGCTGCTCTCAGGAACAAGTCTGCCAGAGGAAATCCTGGGTTGCAGCAGCTCTTTGTTCTCCCTTTTTCAGCTCACCCAGGATGCTGCATGAGAGAAGCAGGGGCGCCACTTCTGTGAATCAGCAAGTGACCCGCTCCTGCTCAGTCCTGTGTGATCAGAAATTATCTTACTCTCAGTTTGAGAAGTGAAGCTCCTGAGAGTCAGCACATCCTCCCTATTGATTCTACATTTCAGTTTAGCATCTTTAAACTTAAATTTCTGAAAGAAATTGATTCTAAATGATTACACGATTAATGATTGTACAGCTCAGCAATACAAAAAGATAAGCTGCAAAGCAAGAGTGTGATCTAATCTCTCACAGAACAATTTGAGCAAGATTAAAACTGGGCAGCACTTTTCCATTCTCAAGAATTTCTAGTTGCCTGTAAGTATTGTAACTTTTTGCTAATCAACAGAGTGAAAATATTTTTATACACTCAAAACATAATTCAGCTTTATATTCATGCATATAATTAATTTACTTTCTCATGAAAAGATTATGTATGTACTTAATGTTAAGTAACTGCTTAAGTAGCAAGCAAAGAACAGGAACGAAACCCGAGAGTGAATTGAAAGCCAGTTTTTAAACAAAAATATATAATTAAATAATGAAACCTTCTGCCACAAGATGTTACACGTCAGATTTTTTTCTATATATAATATCAAAGAGAGTCTAGACAAGCAAATTAGGAAAAATGGGTGTAAGGTTGGTTTTAATATTTTAACCAAAATATTTATTAATAAAAATCTTCCTATTTAACCTCAATGTTCTGCAGTCAAAACCTATGTACATTGAGGAAGTTCTATGCCATGCTTATCCTGCTCTTGTATCCTGTCCTGAGCATCTTTTGACCACAGCCAAAAACTGTGGAGCTACAAGAATTGTTATATTAGTGAGCAATTTGGCCTTGAGGAGGGCACAGCACAACCCTTCTGTTCTAGTGCTGGTGCTTTGATTAGTCACCTGCACAGACATCTGGAGAAATTAAAAAGCCCCTGTCATTGCCTACAGGAGACATTTAATTAAAAGTCTTCTCTCAGTCACTGCCTTTAATCATGTGGTTTTGCAAAGTAACATAGCATCTCACCTTACTTTAGAAATTGTTGCATTTAACTGATCTTACCACTAATTTTTTTTCATTGCTGTATTTTTCTTTATATAGATTATTTGCATATTGGATGTGTTCAAGGAATGATGATGCATTCTTCATAGGCAGAGGAAGATGTACTGCAATTGTGATCTTGTATATTTGTTCTCCCTGAAATGCATAACAGCAAAGTGCTGTGGATAATTAAATATTTTTAAATGTAAAAATATTTTTGTATAAGGTTTATTGTGCCTGCAGTACTTCTCCTTAAGCTCCTTTTTCACCTTTCTGGACTGTGTAAACAGAATCACAGACAGGTTGAAGTTGGAAGGGACAGCTGATCCAACCCCCTTCTTCAGCAGGGCCAACTTGGCCACCTAGATTGTCCAGGACCACATCTGGATAAATCTTTAACATCTCCAAAAAGGGAGACCTCACAAATTCTCTGTTCAGCTTTGGCCAGGTCTCAGTCACCCTCCCACTGAAAGGTTGGTTCCTGGTGTTCAGAGGGATCCTCCTGTGTTTAAGTTTGGGCACCTCTGGAGCCTGGCCTCACCCTCTGTTCACCCTCCCTGCAGGTGTTTGTGCACATTAAGATTCTCCTGAGCCTTCTCTTCTCCAGGCTAAGCAGCCTCAGCTTTCCCAGCTCTTCCCTTTATGGGAGGTGCTCCAATCTATTAATGTGCTTAGGGACCCTGTGCTGGACTCTCTCCAGCAAATGAGCCCTGCCAAAGACATTAAGAAGCTCTAAGGTGGGAGTTAAGTTCCTAACTTTTTAAAGCTCTCTTGAAAAACCCTATAGACAGCTATTTTTAGACACCTAAATGCCTTTGAGTGTCTTGACTGTAATGTTCTTAAAATTATTTTAATTCAAATTATACAGAGATGAGTTCAAAAGAAGGTTTTTCTTCTTTTGGCCTTTCTACATTGATAAGTAAACTTTCATTTTTCCTCCTTTTCTGCAAAGCATATAGCATATGTGGAAGATTTAGAGTATTTAAGATTCCAGCTTTCTTAACATGGTAACACAACTGAATACATAGGGAAGGCATGTTTATGAATTTATGACTTAGATTTAATGTCTGTAATAAATTTACACAATTCTATCTATTTTCATACTAATATTAGTAGAAGAAAAAAATCAATTATAATTCCTTACTTTTCAATCTAGGGAGTACAATTCTCTACTGAAAAACAAAAGAAAGTAAATCAAACTTTTGAGTGGCTGACTGTGAAATTAACTGCTGCAATTTCATCATAATTTTATTGAATTAATTCTTCATCTCTTGGTTTTCACAAAACTAATGTGTAATGTTTTCTCTCAGATAAGATGATGGCTATATAATTTGTGTTTCAATGCAGTTTTGACATAATGTGTTCTCTGGATGTCATTAATATTTATAAAATACATCTTCCTAATTGGTTTTATCTTGGTATAGTCAACTAACAAAATACTTACTAGTAAAATTATTGGAGAACTTCCATACTAATTTTCAAGCAATTGGTAAATATCCAGAGACGTAAAAGATGCTTTGGAATAAATTTTCAAAATATTCAATTTTATGTCAATAACTATAGAAGAAAGTCAATAAACAAAGAAGAAAAAGGTGAATATTAAACATAAAAGGTGTGTATGAATTTTTTTTCTTACTCGTCCTTTTATTGACTTGAAACATTTATGCATTTTTCTTGATATTTAGATTTTCATTTGAAAGATGCACTCTGCGTTGCAGTTGCTATATAAAAATAACTTACATAGTCTAATGCTCCTTTTTTTTCCAATTTTTTAAACTGAAAACCCTAGAGTGACTGGCTACTGGCAGTCATACTTTTACATGTCATCCTTTATTATTCATTGGCATGAAGATTATTGGCAGAAGAAAAGAGGAGATAGTCAGCCCAGTCAAGCATGCTTTCTGCTATCCAATTTTTCTTGAAACACCACCAGTTTTCCAGATTTCCTTTTTTCTCTGTTGTTTTTTTAATCACAAGACGTATGCCTTACTAGAAGAATGTTAGCTGAAAATAGCACCACTGTAAACAGCTATATTTACTGAATTCTAATATCATAATTTTCAAGTCTTTCCATGCCCACAGATCTAATCAGTTCCTTTGTCTTGTCCATCATACTATGCCAATTTGGTCCTTGCAAGTTTTCTAATGTAATTTAAGAATTATTTCTTCTTGGAAGAGTTGTCTCTGCATCTCCTAATCCATGCACTGATTTTTTCAAGTTACATTGCCTTTCTATCATTTGAGAGTACTTACTATAGCTTGGTACTGACTGTTACTAATTTTATGGCATCTTGGGTCTTCAAGCAACAATTTTGATTTGTTTAACTTGGTTTTAAATGGTTTGGGTTCTTTTTTTTTGAGCTATTTTAGGGATAATGAGATGGCTATTTTTAGGGTTGACTGAACGCTGAAATTTGTTCCTGGACTGTAAAAAGATGCAATGCCATTTTTAAATGTTTTCCTTGTAGTATTTGAGAGGAAATATTTGTCAAGTGATTTGCCTTTAAGTGTTTGAAGTAGATGGATAAGCTTGAGAAATCCATTGGAAACTCTCCCCAGAGTGCATTTACTATTTATACATCAAATCGAAAGGTCTGCTTTTAAAACGGACATTGTAAATCATGAGATACAAAGAAAGTATTGCTTTTCTGCTCAGTTTCTTGGCTTCAGCAACTTCCTGGGGACATTTAGCAAAACAGAGATGGTAAATTATACAGGTGTATTTTGGCTAATTCTCATTGAGACAGCTTAGTAGTTTAAGTTGATTCATGTAATTTGGGTATTGGCACAGCTGTGCTGATTACACTAAAAATTTTTTACCTATAGTTTTCATTGAGTATAATTTATACATGCTAAAGAGACTCAGTGTTTGATAAATTAGCTTTCTTCCAAAATATTGTTGTATCTTGTATTGTTTTGGTATGTAGCTGTTCTCTTCAAATGAGTCTGATGTCTCAAACTCCTTCAGAATGCTCAGAAGAATGAATTTCTGAGCAAATGTTATGACTGAAAATTAATATATTCTCTTGTGCTTGAAAAAAAATCCTCTGAAACCACACTGCATATCTGCAAAATGACTCTCAAAGGTGATGAAACATAAGGAACATTTAAAAAAACACAGATTCCACTTCCAGCCTCCACATCCTCTGTCACCCTTCCTGTGCTGAAAGACATGTTGGAATGCTTAAGACTGCAAGAGTTTGGGGGTTTTGGAAGGATTTATTTTTTCTTTACCTGTTCATATGTTTTAGCTTTTCTTTAGGATCAGAGGGATCATTTGGGTAGGACAATCCACACTGGGAGCCAACAGTGAGGTTCATGCGCAGTTGGTGCACTGTAAGTTGCACCCCTGTGGGCTCAGGAGCTCAACTGGAGACTCAGCAAAGTGTTTGAGCACCTTCAACAATTTTCACTTAAAACCACAGGATGGCAGTCATAAGGAGGATGTGGCAAAGTAAATTTCCTTTTTACCCCATGGTATGGGTTACTGAGAACAGCTTTACTCTCAGTGCTTAGCCTGCAGATCTATAAACACATGCAGACCAGTGTGGTTTTGGCAGTGGACTTTTCCCTTTTGGAATTTTTTATTCTGTGAGTATAACAGCAGTAACAACTTTGGAGAGGTTCTTCAGATATTTGCAGCCATGCAAGCAAAAGGATGCATAGTCAGAATGTTGATTCCCATGGCAGTGGAACTGTGGCTCTCAGATATTCCCATTAGGAACTGGAAAGTCAGTCAGATTTCAGGCCAGGATTCCTGAATTTTGGATTTAGTTCTGAGTGAGGACTGCCATTGTGGTTCATCTTACTCTGGAAGGCTCCCCCATTGTTGAAAAGTGGAGTGATGGACTAGATAGTACTGACCAGATTGAGACTGTAGATAGTAATTTTTTTTTTTTTTTTTTTTTTTTTTTTTTTTAGAAACCTGTTTCACTTTCTTAAAAATTCCAAAAATGTATTCATGTTGTATATTATCCAAAATAGACTTTGTCTTGGCAATCTGAAAGGTTAGATCACATAGTTGTTTGAAATAATGCCTGAATTTAAATTTATTTGTATTTCCAGTAATGTTAGCAAAGCTCAGCACAGGCCAAGGTATCTAATGAACTGCAGTTTATCTGGAGTCAAAGTCTATAGTGATGCAGGGAGAAACATCTGTCCATTGAAACAAAATAAACTGTGTTTAAACCCCATCCTAACCATCCTAAGGATAACTTCAAGCTAATGACAGTTTCTCTACATATTCTGAGTTTAAAATGTTTGCAGTTTCTATCTAAATTGTTAATTGTACAATAAGCTTGGAGGTTAGTGCCCCAGGTCTGCACTCGTAATTATGGCAGCATTCTGGAAGTTGTGGTAAATCTTTATGTGAGAAAGATGCCCCTGTCTGTGCTGAGGAATGCAAAAATGCTAAGCATTCTTACAGGAACATCAAAGCAATGTACTAAAGTGCATCACAGGATCTGGGAATCATAGATTGTGATGAATTGGAAAGGATCCACAAAGATCATCGAATCCAACTTGGGTTCCTGTGCAGGACACCCCCAGAAACACACTTTGAGAGCATTTTCCAAACGTTTCTTGAACTCAGACAGGCTTGGTGCTGTGACCATTTCCCTGTGGCAAGTTACAGTGCCCAACCACTCTTTGGGAGAAAAATCTTTTCCTGACATCTAAACCAAACCACCCCTGACCCAGTATGTTCAGCTTTCCACTGACACATATGCATAATTCAGAAAATATGTTTTATTGTATATTATGTCAACTTAGTAGTAAAATTTCCTCTTACATAAGATGTAAGCTGCATTATAAAGTACTTGGGGCATGTGTTTACTGTAAAAAAAGCAAAATCATATAGGTTCTACTTCAGTACTGTTGCAACAGTACAGTCTTTTCAGAGGGATGGAGACCTTTTTTCTTCCATTGTCATGATAATCATATCTATACTGTGTTTGCATCAACTGGGTTCAAAATAACTTGACAGTCCTGTTTCATCAGCGGGAAAAATATGATAATCATTGTGAATAATAACACCTCATCTCCTCTAAATAACCAAATAAATTGAAAGTATTTACAGAGCTCAACACAGTGGCTCTCCTTTTTTTGGAGATAATTGTTACAGGGCTTGCAAGGGTTTTCAGGATGAAGAGAGAGGTGAGAATGTTGACTTCACGTTCAGAAAGCTTGATTTATTATTTTATGATATATATACTACATTATAACTATACTAAAAGGAATAGAGAGAAAGTTCTCAGAAGGCTAAGTTAAGAATAGAAAAGAATGAATAACAAAGGTCTGTGTCTCAGCACAGAGTGAGACCCAGCTCTGCCGTGAGTGGTCAGTAAATCCAAACATCCACAGGAGACCAATCACGGATCCACCTGTT
>JAXCLO010000001.1:103077807-103111384 GCA_035583995.1 Arremon aurantiirostris
AATTACAAACATCCAACATGGGCCAATCACAGATGCACCTGTTGCATTCCACAGCAGCAGATAACCATTGTTGACATTTTGTCCCTGAGGTCTCTCAGCATCTCAGGAGGAAAAAATCCTGAGGAAAGTATTTTTCATAAAAGATGTCTGTGACAGGAACCCATCCAGCCCCTGCCTGTGGGCAGCACATTTCACTGGGTCCCTCATGGCACTGCCTCTCTGTGCCGACTGCAGGGAAAGGTAATGCCCAACCCACCTGCCCCAGCAAGGAATGCAGCACTGGGGAAGAAATCTGGTGGATCTCGAATTCCAGCTAAATATATTTCTTTCCATGATGTAGCAACAAACCAGTTTTGTAGGTTTTTTCCCCCACAAATATTGTGCTTAGTTTAAAAAAACCAAAAAACTAAAAAAAAAACCCAAAAAACCCTCCCCCCCAACTTTGATGTGCTAGAAGCAATAAGTGGTGGTTTTATTGTTCAGCATTATTGGACTACTTATGATGAGTAAAGAATGCATTAAAAATTTCTAAGTAGGGTGTCTCATAGATGCCATAATCAGAGGAATTATTTTCTCTGTCTGAAAAGATAGCTTTTCACAGTCAAAATCCTTTCCAAATAGCAGTGAAACTCTAGAAGGGTGCAAAAACTCATTTAGGCTGTTCAGTGTGTAATATATTTTCATGTTCATCTTGTGTTTAATATTTGAAATTTGTCAAAATATTAACATTAGATTTTTTTCATTACATTTTTCTGTCTCATGTCATAAGCATTTTTAGATTTTATTTTTACTTTTTAATTCCACTTTCACAGAACATTTCAAAATATTAAAACCACTGAAAGGAGAAGAATAGCCATCTCTATTGCCCTTTACTATAGTATTTTGAATAGCAGTGCTCATGTGCCACAGTTAACAATGTTGAGTAGAGCAGCTAATTGTGTGAAATGTTCCATTTCTTGGAATGGGGACATTACATTTATTGTCATCTGCTCTATTGGTTCTTGAAGTGAAGTTATTCTCTTTTAAAAGGAACTGTATCTCTACAATAATTTAGTTCATCTTGTATGACAGTACTTTAGATTTATAAATTGATTTGCATTCCTCAAAAGCCTTATGTGTGAGCTTTTACTGATAAAAGTAAAAATTATTCTGTTTCATAGAAGTAACTAATTTCAATCAAATATATATAAATGGACTTCTTTGTTTGGAATACAAGATTCAGCATTTCAAGATCAACACAAGGGAAATTATTTCTTGTGTAAAGTCATAATTTATTATTTTTGTGGTATTAGAGAGTGAACAAAGTGTTTGGAAGATGGAAAATGAAGGAACGGTTTGGGGGGAGTGGTACTTTGATTTTGGTTAGGTTTGGGTTTTTTTACCCCATCAGACACAAAAAATAAAGGAAATTGGGGAATTGGAGATGCATAGAGAAAAATGCAATTTAACACTGATATCTTAAAATTAATAGCCCACATTGGGAAATTAAATTGTAATTTAGTTGATTAAATATCCCTACTCAAACTTATGAGTGGAAAGGAAGGAAAGAGAGAAAATAAAGAAGCTCGAATTTCACATGCCTCTTCTAAAGAATATTTTTCATGTTGTAAAAGGAAAAAGGAATTGTTCGCATGTTTATAATTGCTGACAATTAAGCTTTAATTACAAATAACGGCTTGAAATAGATACGCCATCTAAATATCATGAATACAAGCTGCACAGTCTGTTTTACCTCCTGATTTGGCAGATTCTGTCAAGGACAGTGTTTCCCGCCACGAGTCAATGGCACTGATAATGGGGAGCTGTAAATACTTATTTTCTTGTCCTAACAATACTTGCTTTAAAGTCAGAAAATTTAGGCAGGCAACTGGCCCTGGAATAGATCTTTCTGCTAATAGTTTCATTAAAATTTGCTTAACTTAAATATGGCATCCAGCCAGCTGGCATCCTAATTCTTGGGGTCCTCTGTAAGACTTGCTTGAAGTAGTGGGAGTGTAGAGACTGCTTCTGATGCAAATAGTCTGCAAGTTGCAGAAAAACACTTCTGTCTGGAGAAATACAACTGCCTGCTGTCATAATAAGCGAGAGGAATTGGCTGGGGATGAGTCATTTCAGCGTGGCTGATTGCCACAGTGTCTGTGCTAACCAAGTTCTCCTGGTAATCTGCATATAATTCATATGACTGAGAGTTTATATTAAGTATTTTTTAATGTACAGATTCATTCCTTCTGTGAAGTTCAGCATTTCTCAATGACGAATACCAAGTCTTTCATTCTAGTGAAAAGGAAAATCTAACAGTAGAAGGGAGAACTTCCACTCTAACAAAGTAATACCTATGGAATTGAAAACCTCTCATTCCCATTAAAAGATGATTGGATGGATCTGAAGTGAGAGCACGTGGGCAGGACTCCTGGCAGGTGCTGAAGGAAGACAGACCATAAGAGAAAATATATTTCTTGGAGGAGGAGAAGGACTATCACTGTGTGAATCCTCAGTCCCTGAGTCTCTGACTACCATCTCCTCACAAGGCAAGATAATGGAGGTGAAAGACTAAGTCTAGTTTACAGTCTTCAGGGTTATATAAAGATATTTTTTCATCTATGAATTCTACATTTAGTTGCAACTGGATTGATTGTTCTGGATATATAAATAGAGGCTTGTATTTATCCTTATCCATGTGAAGCACAATTTTGAAGCGATGCTTAATGGAAAACTCTTTAGTGTATAAACTAAAGACTTGTAACCATTTAACAAGGACCTAACTCAGCAGGGATAATCTCTAGGACAATAAGAATAGTTAAGTATTTATTTGCATTGCTAGTAATAGTGTGGTGCTGAAAGATACTACATGATTTTCTGTTCATGCAAATGCTATAAAATCTGATTAAGTGGTCATTTTATTAAAACAAATCTAAGCCAAACAGTTCTTAGGAGGCAAGGACTCAGCTGGGCTGTGAGGTCAGAAATTCACCAGGGGTGTGGCAAGGAGCCACACAAATGAACTGCTCAATTCCCTGTCTGGGATCAACAAGGTCTTTTAAGAAAAAGTAGTCTTTAAAAATCTTAATTACTGTTATTAGTAGAAAAAAATAGAAGGCACTAATGAAAATAATTTTGATTTCTATTTGCAATGTGCTTTAAATTCCTCTGAGTGTTTATCCTACTGAGGAGCCCCCCATTATTTGATAATGAAGTATCTCATTAGGACTCCCCCATCTTGCATTAAATTCCTTACGTCTGGTTACAGATGTAATCTGTGAGACAAAGAGAAAGGTGTTGCCTGAAAATCCTCCTCCCCTCTCCAAAACAGTCTGTCATCCAAACAGACTTTGGAAAAACTGATAAGTACCTTTTACTTTGAATAGAAAGGAAAACTGTGGACAAGGGATTTTCAGAAATGAGAATATTCCTAAAAATATATATGTTGAAAAGTTGGTAGAGAGATGAAGCCTATGCCATTCAAGACAAAATTTTATTCTCAGGTGAATAGGAGGATATTCTCCCTGTTCCATTGTTTACAGAATGAACACCAAGAGTGAGTTACATGTCTGAATGCACTCATAGGAGTGGATCAGAAAGTTGATTCCCTGCCATTGATTTCTTAGGAAAGCAAGAGCTCAAGGCATATTGTCAGACAGAAAACAGAATATTTAAAATAGCATTACTCTAATGTCTTAACAGTTGTAATGATAAAAAAAAAAAAGAAAAGAAAAAGCTAACACCACTGTTGATGTGCTATATCTGTGGGGCAGTAACCATGACAACTCAGCTCGCTTTTATTTTAATTTCTAAAGCAAACATAAGTATTTGCAGAAATATTCATAAAATGTGTTCATACAACGTTGATAACATTCAGGGTTTTTAAAATAAACTTTTGTTATTGTCCCTTATTTTCTCATACTTTATGCATTCACATTCTTCACAGTTGTCAGGACTTTTTAAATTTCATTCTCGTCATTTTGATATTTTGCCAGAATTAAGCTGAGTTGTTTTGATTTTCTTTCAGTGTTTTTTATTACATTGCTTTGTTTGTGCATTTTTTCCTACTACATTATTTTTAAATTCCTCATGTCCCTATATTTTTCTGAAATGTTAATAGTTTTCAATTAAAACCAGCTCTAAGAGTTTATTGATTTATTTTATTTGGTTGTCCTGCCAGCTCTGTGGAGCATTTCAGAACAGAAGCCTCCTGATGAGTTAGGATCCAAAATAATTTAGCCTGAAGCTCTTGGCAGCATCTCTGTTTCTTCACAGCACTGCTGTACAACAATGGTTAGAAAGTTAACATTCCTAATAGTTGTAATTTTGAATATCTGCCCATTCTTAAGGAAATTAAATAGAAAATTGTGTGCCTTAATATTCCATAAATTCTCCATTGTCTTTGCACTAACTGGACTTCTTTTAACACAGTGCTACGTTAAAGGTCAAATTCTGTTCAATTTATAAATATAATCACTTCCAGCATGCATTTACTTGCAGGAGTGAAACAAACAGGCTTTGAATACAGAGCTTGAATTTTCTGAAATGTGTGCTGAACTGTCTGGCCAGCTCTTTACATTAGCACAGGCATTTAAGACAAACTGAGTTACTGTGTTTTGGATGAGAAATACTGCCTGAAAACCTCTCTCTGTACTTGGTTACCCTGCAATAACTGAGGGAGTAACTGACCTGGGCTTGAACAGGGTGACTGATAACCCCTAGTTTCAAATAAAATCTTGGTGGCACTGCTCTAGTTAATTTGCTTTATTTATATTTTCTCTTGTTTTGTGAATTGGTAAGGTTTGAACGCAAACATTCAGCTGTTTCTTTTTTAATTCCTTTTTGGTCTTTGTTTCTCCTTGAGGTGGTCTGGGCTCAGCATTTTATTCACATCTCAGAATAATAATTTTGCATTTCAAAAAGTATAAGAGCTTCACAAAAATCAGCTCCTTAACTAACATGAAATATATCTGAAAGATATTTTAATATGTTTAAAACCTGATAATTCAGTTTTCCAATTGATCCTTTTTTAGTTGCTGTTTATTTGAACATCATCAGAAGCATAAGAGCCTTTGTTTATGGAGTTTGGTGGAAGAAGCACAAAGTTTGAGAAGTAGGCTATTAACAGAAGTGTTTTCTCTCTATATCTGATCATGAAAGCAAAAGTTAAAAAGTATAATTCTTCTATAAATTCACATTGCAACCATTCAGATAATTAATGATAGTTGCTTCGGTTAAAGAAAAAGTTGCAAGTTGCCTGCAAAAGACAGTAAAAACATAGCAATAATAATTGTCTTTATTAAGCTACTCAGATGATTCCTCTGACGTTAAGCTTGGGATTAATGTACCTCTTAAGGTTCTTCCTTGTAAAAGGGAGAAAAACTTCCCTGCAGATAATTTTTAAGATGGTTTTAATATAGGTAGCATATTATTATGAGTAGCATATGGTAACAATAAATATATAGGTATTTGTCTTTCTCTAATCCATTATTTCAGTTAAGATGGAAGAGTAAAAATCAGCTGAGACAGTTTTAGTTTTAAAAGAGCTAGAGGAGAGAGAATTCCTAAAAATCTTTTTCTCACTTTCCTCTCTGTCTCATATCCTGCCTCCTGTAACAAGTTACTTGCAATGGTGTGATATGAGTCAGCAGAACACACTCAACAACTTTGAACATTTCCTACCAGTATCATTATTTGATAAGAGAGGGTTTTTTTCCTAAGCAAATATTACAAGCCTGCTTTCATTTTTATGGAAATCTTCCTGGCACAAAAAGCATCTCAAGGAGATGTAATGAAAAGTGTTATTTAATGTAGGCAGTAGAAAATATTTTGACTATAGGAGAAAAAATTCAGCTATTCATGTTTTATATGGTGTTTCAATACTCTCTTGTTGGTGCAAAGAAGACAGAAGCTTTGCAATCATTAAAGTTTCTTGGAAGGTCTTACATCTAAGCTTGTGAAGAATGAAAACTGTAATTTTCACATGTTTTACATGGAACAAAAGACAAACCCTAATGCAGTTTTCTCAGCACAGCTACTTGATTGCATCTGAGGATATATGACAAATATAATTTTTTTTTGCATTTTATTGTTATCATAGCCCATACAGCTTTAGATCACCCTGTATAATAGCCATGTTTTGTTTTTCCTATCACTGGTGGACACTATTTCTTTTAATCCTGCATGTAAGTGTCATGGAAACTTATTTACACTTTAGTCCTAGCTTCAGCTGACTCTTTAAGGTTACAATCCTGTTATCTAAAAGTTATTTAAAAACAAAATGACAACTAATGAAAATGATTTTTGGTTTGGATAGTTAGCTTGTAGCAGATTAAGTTTTTCTCTGCTGCAGTTTTGCACAGCACAAGCATGGGAAGGAGCAAAGGGATGATTGATAACTTGTCTCAAAAGCAGTCAAGGTGCCATGCATATCTTGTAGTTCCTGAATCCACTCTACCAGGAAAAGCATCGAAAAATTAAGAGGCAAAAAAAATTATATTCTTTTTTTTTCAGGAGAAATTTGAAATTAATTGGAAGGTTGTTCAGGTGCAGATTCACTAAAAGGTTGCACTAGATTGAAGAGATGGAAGAAAAGCTATGTTACCAAAAGGTAACAGAAAATGGAAAATAGTTTCTGCAAGACTACAGAGAATGGAAATTAAAAAAATAAACTCTATTTAGATTGCTGATCCTAAATATGATCCTAGGTCTGCAGTCACTGGAAAAAACATTGTTCCACCGAAGAACAAACCTTATTCAGGACTGTATGTTCTGCAGTGATAGAAACCATTAAGTTCTAATATGAGCTCGTCTTTGTAAGGGAACTTGTGTTATCATCTCTGCTGGAAGAACAACAGTCAAACTGCTTACTGCCAAAGTATAAGTGGAAATTAAATGTGTCTTTTTCAAAAGTGAAAATATTTCCTCTACATCATTAATAACTGAGGAAATTAAAGATGCAGATGAAGAAATAAATTTCTCTATATATTAAGAAAAGTATCTGAGTGACTGAAGTTGTGAGTTCAGTATTTTTCATTAATTTTTTCTTGAATTTCTATACATATTATGTGTTTATGCACGTCACCATTATGAGCTTTTTTTACTTTGTGCTTTTTTCATAGAAAAAATCCTGTTATCAAAAAATCTGGGCTTAATTCAGCTTTAAGTTTGCCACTGTTTAAGTAACATGATGGTGGCGTTCAGTCTGTACAGGTTGGAATAGAACACTGTGCAGCAAACAAATGATTGTTCACTGCACAATGCTCTATTCCTTAGGTATTAATAAGAAATGTGAAAAGTTTGAATGGAAAAGCAGGTCTTTATTCCAAAAGGGGATAAAGTCACCATCATTAACCATCAGCTATAAGCTGACTTCAGTGTTACAATTATTTCAGCACGGTAATAATTTGTACAGAATATGCTGTTAATTTTGTGGGGCTTTGTACTCTCATTGTTTACTTTGGAAAAGTTTTGCATAATGATGCTTAAATATCTGTGAAATTTTTTCAATGGCAGATTGCTATGCACATAGAAGCTAGAGATCCTCTATTCCTTATAATTCTTTGCTTCTATTATTAGACAATATTGTCCCTAGCAGATTTGAATAATTCAACCAACAATCAAATTTGATTAATATATTTTTTTTTTACTATCAGTATCTCAGAAAAAGCCCAATATCCCTTTACTGTTTCTGAAAACATAAAATAGTCATAAGATTATTCTTCTTTAAGGTAAATTTGTTTCTAAGGCATTTGGCACAACAAATTCCCACAGATTTCTCAGGTGATATTTATTTCCAGAGAATATATTCAGTTCTGTGGAAATACTTTCCTGTTAGCTGCCTTTATAATTGCTGACATTTTGTGAATAGTGCAATGAGAAAAGACTCAAGGTTGATTGATAGCCATACTTATGTAGCTCTCTAAACAAATTAGTGAAAATTTCCTAAGCCATGCAGTTCAAATTTCAAATAGATTTATTAGTAACAATGATTATTATTACTAAAAATAATTAATATAGGTAGCATTAGTATTTAAATATTCACTTCCAATTTCTTCAAATTCTTCTATTAAACAGATCAAAGCTACAACAAGCACCTGATGTGAGCAGATCTGTACAAATGGGAAGGATGCTAATTTGGCTCAACGAGTCACAGAGCTCACAGGAAAGACTCAAGTGAAATTAATGATTCTGTATGACCTAACACAAATACAAGAAATTAAGACATTTTTCTAGGCATAAAAAGCCATCAAGCTGTGTAAAATGTTATCTGGATCTTGCATCAATGTCATGGACTGTCAAGAAGTCTGTGGAGTAACAACTGCTGGCCTTCACAATGTGGTGTTTCATATCTCTTTTCTGTGTCAACATATGAAAGAAAATCAAATATGAAACATACAGAAAAAAGACTGTATGGAAGAGCATGTCAATAATGCATCAGTGAAACCAGAATGTGTCTATTTCAGCTCATACAGAATACAAAATGTGAGAACATATTACAGCATTACAGCCAAGGAGACAACTGTGGAGTAGGTCCATGACTGTATTTGAAGCAATAGAAATGCAAAGGCACTAAATATGAGTGTGTGAGAGTGTGTGTGTGTGTGTGTGAGTGTGTGTGTGTGTGTGTATGTAAAAACTTCTTTAAAAACCAAGTTACAGGATGGGATTAGCTCACTCAACTATAGGACAGTGAAAATCCAGATATCCATGGCTACTTGCAGGACCCCTACAGAAAGAGCACTGAAAAACCCTAGGTGTAAACATTTCCATATTCTGTTGGAAAAGAGAAAACAAGGCAATGAGTGTCAGGAGTCCGGAAAACCTGAAGTCAGCATTCACTTTTCATATATATGATATGCTACCCTCTGTTTGGTCAAGCCACATGTGATTTGCAGAAAATGGCTTTTTAGATGACAAAGAGAGGTTGCTATCTGCTTCCCAAAGTATGAGATTATCTGAATAGTTAATAATTTGGTGGGTCAACATCTATTTTTAGCAAAGGAATATAAATTATAAGCATTTTAATAAACTGAGATTTGCTAAAGGCATGTCTGAACTTCAAATCCTGTTTATGCAAAGAGTTTCCTGTTTCTGCAGAGGTGCGTGTGTGTGTGTTTAGATATAAAACTACTGGCCTGTTTAATTTGTCAGTAGTTAGTGTACCAGTACATCTTTTATTATTTATCCTATCACTACTAACAGAGTTCCACAACAGATGGAGACACGATCCCACACAAATGGCATTTTTACTGGGCAGAACTAACAGGCTTTTCAGTAGATTGATGCTTTAGGTGTATTGAAAGAGGCATTTTAAAGTTCCTTAAGATATCCTTTTCTCTGTAAGTCTTCTGCATAGAATTAGTTAGTGTTTTACTCCAGAGAAATAAGATAGGATGCTACACATACGTAAAGGAATCCTCTGAGACAGAAAGATCTGCAGACAAATGTGAAAGATGTTTTTCTTCAGTATAATATTGGCACTCCTCTATAGCTCTCAAGACAGGATTTTGATGTGAATAGGGAAATGTAAGATCTTGTGAGGAAAAAAATTACTCTTCAGAGCCTCATTTTTGTCCAGAGATTTAAATTCCTAGTTATGGAAAAAGGCTTTTGGTAATATTAGAGCTTTTCTTTTTCCCAGGAAATGATTGCCAGGAGCTAATGCTTTTAACCTTGGTTTAAGCAGCAATATTACAAAGTAGCTCTATAAAAGAAAATAAACTGGGACAACTCATTAGTTGATTCTATTTCTGCTAAATTTAGAGATAATATTATTTAATAAATAACTGTTTTAGTATTAAGAGATAAGGTGAAACACTAGAGGAACCAAATGAAAATATCTTCTAAAAAGCCCAAAGAACTCACTGGGTCTCTTCAGCCTGGAGTGAGTGCCCAAAGTAAAATTTTCTTAAATCTTAATGATCCAATCACAAAATTTATAATTGGTTCTGATGGTATAGAGCTGTACAATTCTACAGTGAGCTCCAGGAAACATTTTGCTGTACCAGTTGAGCTTAATGAAACAGACAGTGATTTATGTCACGGTAAGGGTCCGCTAATGAAGGTTTTGCCACCTCTTGCAGTGGTTTCACTGCACCAGATACTAGGGAGGAGTAACTAAGAGATCAGCAGCACCTAAGAGATCTTGCTTTGAGACTCATCAGCAATGTGAGAGAAAAATGCTCCAATAAATCTGATTCCATATTTGTATCAGAGTTTAAAATAGCACATTTAAACATGTCTCCCATGTTTTCTTTTTTCATCAAAAAAATTAAAATTCATATGGGCTTGACTCTTTAAAATACAGAGGCTGAAGTAATGAAGTAATGAAGTAATGAAGTAATGATATAACAAAGTAATTCATTACACATGAAGTAATTGATATGTTCACATGTTGGTACAAATGACCAATTAATGTCTGCCTTTGATATGTAGAAACTCATATCTGTCTAAAAGAGTGTTTCCTAATGTAATATTTACTTTTCTTAAAAAAAATAATCTGCAAAAAATTTTCAATTATTTTCTGGAAATAGAGGAGAACACAAGTAGTGAGGAAGATTTAATAAGGGACTCTACTTTGCTCTGACTGCACCCTCCACAAGCTCAGCAATCAGAGTTTAATGAGAGCACAGTGACACTGGAACTGTGTCACCACACTGAGGATGTGGTAGTCAGCAGAAGTGACTGCAAATACACTTGATGTGATCATTTCTTCAGTTGTGCTAGCAAGACCCAGATTTTTATATGTTCTGGCAAATGCTCCTAAAAAATGCCTAGAAGCACTACAGATAGTTAGATACCTATA
Organism: Arremon aurantiirostris; assembly: GCA_035583995.1. Taxonomy (NCBI): domain Eukaryota; kingdom Metazoa; phylum Chordata; class Aves; order Passeriformes; family Passerellidae; genus Arremon; species Arremon aurantiirostris. The sequence continues at coordinate 103,088,594 of JAXCLO010000001.1, forward strand.
AAAAACATCTGCCAAATAGGATTTCCAAAGCCTAAACTCCCATAAAGTGTTTGAAACTTAATGTGCCCAGGGACTTTTTAAAATATCACAATGTGCATGATAGGGATTCCCCACCTAAATAATTTTGAAAATCTATATTTAAATCAATTTCAAGGAACTATCTGAAAATTCCTAATTTAACAGTGGATTGGGTAGATGAAATCATTAATCTTCAGAATATTTTCCACTACTGTTCAGGAGGTAGATGCCAGGGTTATGAATTATGCATAGCTGTGGCAGAAGCACAGACCAGTGCCATTCCAGGAGAGTATGCAAAAGAATTTTGAAGGCAGAAAGAAGGGCCTGTGACAGTCATAGAAAAAGACAAATGTAAATTTCAGAATAAGGAAGAAACTTCAGAGGATAAATCTCAAACAAGAACAGTCAGCAGTGTTCTCTTTTGTGATGCTATGAGACTGTGAAATTAAGATATAATAATGTAATATTTTTCACTATCCAATTCAGATTTATTATGCATTTATTTTAAAGCCTAATTTTCATCCCTAAAACACTCGCTTTTGTTTTTATAAATTCATATGATAGGGGGTGGAAACCGTAGCTGAAGCACACCTGAAGAGCAATAAGCTCTTTAGGAAACATGAGCTGCCCAGAAATCCTGCAAATGGTATGCAGTGCAGCAGATCTGGAGAGCCAGCTGGCACCACCAGTGCACCTTATATATGGAATTGCATTTCCCACAAAAACCTTTTTGGTGATTTATGCATACACCTTTGAAATGCACTAAATGGTTTGGGAAATGAACCTTGTGACTGGCAGGAACAGAAATCCCTTTAAAATACTTGAAATCACAAAACAGGAGGCCCAGAAGGTGAAGAAGAAGGCAGATTTCCCTGCTTCACGGCCTCACACCTGGCTGTGAGAGGAATCCAACAGATGAGCAGTTTAAAAAAAAAGGATGCCACTGGGATTTCCAAATCTCTGATAAGTCTGTAGTGACTAAGGACAAATATCTTGTTAAATGAAAGGATTAAAATACCCCAAAAATAAATGGTAAAATACCTAATTTTCTCTTAACTTCTTCCATTCCTCTATAACTATTTATTTTAATTTTGTTAATTAAGATATTCAACTGTATTTTGTGTACCCAGTGTTGGATACATATTATTAAAAAAAATATAAATATAAACTATTAGTCTCCATGATCTTTGTAGCAGGTTTTTGTTCTTTCAGGCTACTCTGAAAATTCACTATATTATGAGCAATAGTCACTAACTTGTAAGACTTCATATTAGGTTTCCTGTTTTTGCTTGTTTTTCTCTCAATTTTTAGAGCATTTTCATTCTCATCTAACTTTTTTTGCTCACCTTTTGTGGTTTTTTTCTTTAGACTCTAATGATCTAGCTTTTCTGTCTGCCCTCATGCCACCTGTCATCTCTTTATCTTAACACATTTTCTATGTTTTTATTATAACTAAGCTATAGGTTTTGCTGGGGTTTTTTTTGTAGTCAAGAGTAAGCTACCCATTCATTGCAGTATTTAACAGTTCCTGAGGAGGCAGCTCTGATGCAGTAAGGACTGCAAATTGAAAGAACAATAGAAATCATTGTGATAAGTTGAAATGCAACATTCCAATTTTCTCAAATTTATTTTTCTTCAAAGTTGTTCCATATGAACTAAAAGAAGTTCAAGCGTAAATTAAAGTGACTTCAGTCAGGGAGTAGAAAATGTTTTGTCTTAAAAATATTTACCATGATCATAATTGTAAATCCATAAATATATTTGAAATTATGGTACAGTTAAAATAGTTAAAAGTCATATTTTTAAATGAAAATATCATGCAGATTCAGTGTAACAGCTTAACAATTAAATATTTTTCCTAAAATGTAAGTAGTTTGTTTTTGCCAAGAAATATTGTTTGTTTCCAGTTCAGTAAATATTATGTTGTAAAATATGTGCTCTCTCTTTCAGTCTAAAAAGTCTCGCTATAGTGCTAGTTTTGGTTGCATGGTTGGCTCTCAAAGGAGATGATGTTTTTTAGTTCATACTTGGCACCTTATCAAAGAGCGATTTTACTTGGAAATGAAATCTTCACACAATGAGAAGGCAGAGTGTGTTCTCCTGTACTTTCCCACTTTGCTGGATAAAAGCTCAAGAAGGAAAATAACAGGGAAGTATTAGCAAATGTGCACAAAAAATAAAACTCCTTAGCCTGAAATATATTTTGCTACTTGTTTGAGCTTGGAAATATCTGTGCAAACACTTCAGCCATTTAGCCAGTGAATCTGGCAGAAAGAAATTCTGAAGGAGTGAGAAAATGCAGGCTCTGAAAGAACATAATCACGATCAACAGCACCCAACCCAAAACCAGTGATCTTGGAAAACAGAAAGCTTATGCATCTCCTCTACTGGTTTATTTGAAGAGCTTTTGTTTAAAATGAGGTTCATACTGTGCTGGCAGGTGGCCCAGCATTGCCTGTAGCAGATTGGGAAAGCTGTAATGGGGTTTGCCTACAGGAAAGCAGCGCCACTGGACAACCAGGAGCACCCCAAACTCCCTTGGCCTGCTCAACCTGGATCTCACTCCAAGAGCACATTCCATATCTACTTTTCTGATACGGAACTTGTGAAGAGAGAAGCAGTCTTTAGGCAGCCACTCAAGTAACTCTGATCCTCATTATCTGTGCAACTTGTACAAAACAGGGAATGACACCTCAAAACAAAAATTATTTAGAAGAACTTGCAATGGAAGAGTGGAGCATAGACCCACTGCAACACGCAGAGGTGACACAAGAGCTCGTGGTACTTAAAATTTGCGCTTTAGTAATTATTTGTGGGGTGATATCTGAAATGCTAGACTATGAATTGCTTACTTTTCTTAATGAATGTGGGATGTTCAGATTAAAGAAATTTTAATATGTTTTCTGTGACAAGCTCATTTGAGGAAATTATCCTAACAGTATGTTCTCCTGTGCTGTATAAGTATCCCAGCATTGCTCATGGCAGAATAACTCTTTCCATCACCGCCACTGGTCTTCCTCTAGGCATTCAGTTCCTCCATTAGTTCCACGGTGAAATAGATATTTCACTCCTTTTTAAAACATTGCAATATATTTGATTCAATTTTATAACAGAATTATGCTTACACCCTTAACCCCTCTTTAAGTTCTAATCTATTTTTATTCCAAACAAACACGTCTATTAAAATGTTGTCATTGTACTGATGCAAGAGATTTCAACAGTTCTTCCATTTTTGTGACCTTGAAAGAAGGGACACAAAGGGAGCAGTGGCAGCCAGGGGTCACAGGAGTGCTCACTGACAACAGGCTCTAGAAAGGTGCAGCCCTCAGCGAGTGGATGAAAGCCAACAGAGGCCGTCTGGCTTCAGGGTCAGGACCTCTCCCTGACCTCTCTTTTTTAACAGTACAGATATAACCATTCACAGCTCTAATTTTTATGCTAAATCAGTACCTGCACACTGAGGTGGATTCAGTATTAATATCTTTAATCGCTACTTCACTGAATCACAAAATTTTTGGGGTTGGAAATAGACCATCCAGTCCCAACCCCCTGACAAAGCAAGGTCACCAAAAACAGGACACAGAAACATGTCCAGGGTTTGGAATGTCCCTAGAGAGACTCTGTACCCTTCCTGGGCAGCCATTCCGGGGCTCTGCCACCCGCAATGTAAACAAGTTCTTCCTCATGCTGAGGTGGAACTTGAGTTTTAGTTTCTGGCCACTGTTCCTCATCCAGTCACTGGGCACCACTGAAAAGAGTCTGGCACCATCCTCTTGGCACCCGCCTTTGAGATATTTATATGCATTAATGACATCCTCTCTCAGCCTTCTCATGAATAAACAGACCCAGCTCCCCCAGTTTCTTCTCATATGAGGAGATTTTTGGGAATTTTCAAATTACTTTTTGTTCTGAAGACATAGAGGGTTGGAATAAGCTAAAAAAGCATGCAGCTGGTGCTTTTTTACATTTTCATTTACTATGTTTGAAAAGTGGAAGAGTTATAAAATCATACTAGAACAAAATTATATACTTAATGGGATACTATTTTTTTTTGTCTGTTTCATTTGTTCTCTTATAGAATTTTCAAAAACAATAAAAGAAATGAAGGACAAATAATTTCCAAATTTTTTTTATATATTTATAAAAGTTAGAGTTCAGACACCCAATCCACTTTGACCAAAGTTTCAGAAATGAAGGTGTCCTTTAAGTACAAGAAATACTGTTGTATTATGAGTACCCAATTTTAATTAAAATATTTTTGAGAGAGATTATTCAGCCTTTGATTTTCCAAACTCATCCACAATTTGCCCTACTCTCAAGTTTTCTATAATAAACTATTCCCTGAAAAGAAAGTTACTCAACTTTTATCACAATGGTTCACGCCCATCGTACCAGGTTACAAATTTGAAAATTGGTGTAGGTAACATAATTTGTATACTGAGATGATGAAACAAAGCAATTTCCTGCATGTGCATCTCACATCATCTCATTGATTGCTATTAAGTAAATATCATCTTGCAAAAACTGTCTATAAGCCCACTTCCAACTAAATATCTGTCAGCTGGAGATATAAACTTAGGTGTGTTTCTTTTACTTTTTTCTTACAATTTATTCCTCAGTTGAGACAAGTGGAAAATAGACGTCTTTGCTTTACTGGGAACATGGAAATAGAGACCAAGAGTTTGGCTCATTTATTAGCTTGTTAGGAATGTGTATATTATATTTAAAATGTTGTATCTCACTCAACTCTCTGCATGTAAACATCAGAAATAAACCTTAACTGAGGTGCCTGTGTTCTCCCCAGAGTCAAAGGTACGGGACAGTGGTTGTGTCCAGCCAATAATGCCACACAACTGATTGTGAACCCCAGCCCTCCTGGCCCCCAGTGTCTGATCCATGCCCTGGGTATGGCATGAGAATGCAGGAAAGAAAAGGCTCTCTAAAATGGGAATTGAGCTATACCTGTAACGAGTTGCTTTCTCACAACCTGGGCTTTTTTCAGAGGACTGGTAGGTGTGACTCAGCAGACACTCTGGCAGTGACCAAAGCTGCCAGTAATATCTAGGTTCTGGTGATACAAGAATTAAACCAGAGATTTTTTGAGATGTAGCAGCATGCATGTGCCACGTGTTCCTCTCCCTTCAGCAGCACTAGAAGTTCTTCAGGAGGCTGTGTCACATTAAATGTGTGTTTAAGGTGATTAACATACTGCAGAATAAACCTCACACCAATGCTGTGTCACTATTACTACAGAATGTGAAAAAGAAAAAAAGAGGATGGAATGTTCTCTTGTGTCTTGGCAATTTCTGTAAAGTGCATAAAGAAAATTTGAATTTTTCTTGTGTTTCACTGTAAACATATAATGTAAATTGCATAGGTTAGGATGAAAATACAATTTCCTGTCACTGAGTATGGAATATATAAAATGTCAATATAAGGGTAATACATATAATTGCAGCAGAGAATTCTATTCACTTCAGTGCTTTTGCCAAAAAATAATTGTCATATCCAAAATGTCACCCTGTCCTTGGTCTCTGTACTTTGTCCATGCTGAGGCTGTTAGTTAAGTACAAGACTGCAAACAGTTTCAGAGGCTTCCACAGGGAATGTTGTACATAACTGACCTCTCAGGAGGTTTGCCTCTGTTCAAAGCCAGCTGAGCTTCATTGCTCAGTCTGTGATTTCTGCGCAGCAAATTCATTGAAATACATGTTCAAATAAACAACAGGGATCCTAACTCTTAGAATATCATAAAAGTCTAAGAATTCTGAAAACCTATCAGTAGGCTATTGTCTTTACCTGATCATTTACTGAGAGTAAAAATCTCTAAGAACATCCAAATGTTATTGTTTATTTTTCAGTGGAGGGGGTTGTAGGTGATTCACATTTTGCACTAAAACAATTTAATCATATATCCAGAGTACTTTTATTTTCTGACAGTATGAAATTAACATTTCAATTTAAAAAATCATTCCATATTGTCTGCTGTAGCCCATTCATTTTATGCCTATGCCCATTTTTGTATTGTAATTCTCAGTGTGAGATATATGGGCTTTACTTTACCTGAATTTATGACTATTGAACATTACATTAAATATGTCCATTTTTTCCAAGCATTTGGTATTGACAGGATGCTACATTTTATTAACTGGAGTAATAAAATATATCTTTCTGTTGTTTTTCTCACTATGTAAAAGTAGGCTGCTGATTGGTAGAAGAGTGAAATGGTAAAATATTAAGCAGTCATTAATTTTGATTTATTAATAAACATTCTTTGAAGATACTTCCTTTCATCCAGAATTGGAATAGTAGCTTTCTGTAAGATTAAAAGGCTTTTAAGGAGAAAAATTCAATATGATGGGAATAATTTGGACAGGTCCACTTGACTTTATAGATTTTTAAGGCAATGTCATTTTAACAGTGCTGTAGATTTTTTTATAATGAGAGCTTTTGATTATTTAAAAAGAGATTTTGTAATTTTGATGTGCTGCTCCTGACAGACTCCTGCATTTGGTTTTTCTGTAGAATGCAATGTGACATGTATTTAAGTCAACCTCATTTTACATCCTTCCAACTGCTTTGTTCCTCTGGGGCCTGGGGGAGTAGGTAGTCTGTATTAACATGCATGAACACTCTTATGACATATAGTTTAAGCTGCCATCTGTTCAAAGAAAAAACTTTTATGCACATGGGGTTTTTAATTTTTTTTTTAAAAGAAAATAGTTCTTTACAATGCATTGAATTTAAGAGAAACAGACAATATTGGAATTAGAGGTGTCTGGAAATTAGTCTACTTATTTAGTAAATTTAGACATGATTTTATTGATTCTTTTTCCTTAACAAGATATGATTCTTAATCATGAAATCACATTATACTTTGAGTTGAAAAGCACCTTTAAAGACCATGTGTTCCAACTCCCCTCCATGGATAGGGATATCTTTCTCTATAAGAGATTGATCAAAGTGTCATCCAACCTGACCCTGATCATATCCAATGATGGGGCATCCACAACTTCTTTGGACAACCTGTTTCAGCATCTCACCACCCTCACCATAAAATACAGCTTCCTTATGTACAATCTAAACTTATCTTCCTCCAGTTTAAAATTGTTGTTTCTTCTCCTGTCTGTTACTACAGGGCTTTCTCCATCGAGGGTTGGAAACAGATGATCATTAATTTCCCTTCCAACCCAAACCATTCTATGACACTTTGATCTTTCTCATAATCCTCCTGTACAGAACAAGGAGAATACAGAGCAATAATACCTTTGCATCCATCAACTGGACAGTTCTTCAGATACAGCACAAACAGATGGGAGATAAAGACAGGGAGATCACTTACCAATCACATTTATGACTCTTTGGGACTTCATCTCAATTTTAATGTAAATATGGTTTTCCTGGCTCTTCAGCAAAGAGAAGAGAAAGAGAAAGGCTTTTGACTTGCAGAGAATATGAGTTTTTTATTATATGTTTTAAAATACTAATTATATATTATTATGTAATAATATATTAAAACCAGGCAACACTAAAGAAAGTGGATTTGGAAGTAACAGCATCAAAATGTAAATTTACAACTGTAGCATAGAATGTGGATGTCTGCTATTCTTTGGTGTACAGACAGTGTTTTAGAAAAAGCATGATCAACTAAGAGGGCAAATGCTCCTAAAAAATACTGCTATTTAGAATTTAAACTTCCAATGGGCCTTAAATACTACTGGTTTGGGAACAAAAAAAACCCCAAAACATCCAGTGGTTATTGCTTCTATGTCCAGAGACTGATTTTCTTGCAACTGCAGATAACCTTTACACCTCTATCCTCATGGTTATATAGGAATTTAACCTTTGTTTCAGCTGTGACTCTTTTGTAGAATTTCTGGACTGCATAGGTTGTGCTCTGCAACCTTTGTACTAGACTAGAAAGTGCAGTTGTACCTGATTAAAAACTATAAATAAAAATTTTCATAAAACTTTTACAATGATGACTCTTGGGTACGTTTCTTAAGTCTTCAGTTCTAGATTGAGTAAATTGACAGCAGCAGACACAGATATAGTAAGTGATACTCTTCCTGTAGTAAGTGATAACTTTTGCACCTACTATTTTTGATTTGCATCTGTTATAGCTCTGATTTGATGTCTCTTATGAGTGTGTGTGTGTGTGTATATATATATATATATATATATATATATATATATATAAATGATACATAGGCATATCCCATCTGAGTCACTTTCCTGAGGTGTCTGTGGTGGTGGGATCACAGGCCATCTCCATGGAAACAACTATGATACTACAAAGAGTGAGTTGAGACATCACTAAGTGAATCAACCAAGAGAAGGAGTGTTTGTGAATAAAAAGAAACTTCTATAAAAAACAATTTAGTAAACTAAAGCAAGAAATGCATAATAATGTCTAGGTAGTAGATATATGTAATAGTGTTCAAGGCCTATTTTTCTATCAAGAGAGTGAAAATTTTTAAAGTTTGCTGGAATATGATAGCAGCTCTTTACATTAAAACACTGTCAGTCTCTCTCAGCTGACAGTGTGAGCATATTTTAATTGCTTTATAGCTACAGTACCATATGCTGCTGTGAGTACAAAGATGCAAAATTCACCATAGAAAATATTCTCTATCTTAAGGTGAGCAGAAAAAGTGACTTAATCCCTGATATTCTTGTCTTTATTAATGTAACTTCTGACACAATTAAATTATATGAAGCATATAAATACACTCCCTTCTCAAGTTGCCTTTTCTTATAGAATTTTGCTGTAAGGGATAGACATTTCAGCTCCTTTCATTTGTATGTTTGCTGCATAGTTTTCCTTTTTCTTTGTTCATTCCCCTTCTAACTTAGAATTACAGCACTACAAATAAATTATTTTTCTCATGATCTTCTGAACATCAACAGTCTTCTATAATTATTGCAGACATTCATTTACTTTTCCCCTAATTAATTACAGCTTTCTTTAGCAGTCTTTATTTTACCCTGTGAGCTTTTTAGAATTGGACATTTATGAAAAATGCTCAGCACCTCAACAGTTACATCACACATTTATTACTGTCCTGAACACAGCAAGTCTTTTATCTGTTTATATTTCATATATGGAATTCACATCAGTTCCATCTGAAAAAGTTGCTCCTGCTTTCAGTATCACAGAATGTAAAATTTTTTATTAATTTTTTACCCAAGGCATATTTTAATCAAGGTTTGGCAATAGAACTGATTAAAACTCTCTTAAATTCTACTCCAAAATGGTTCATCTGGATGTCCGGAGTTAGTCATGCATGATTTTTAATCATTATCAGGTGCCAGAACACCCAAGATAGTCCAGAAGAGAATTATTAGATTGCTTTTTCTTATGGCTCCATCCTTCAGATTATTCCAGGAAGTTTGCAAAAGATTTGTGCTGTATAACAGAAGGAAACACAAGTTCCTCAATCCCTTAAATTTGTCATTTATAGCTCTATAAATGGTATTAAAAACTGTCACATGAATAAGCAAACACTTTTACTTTGAGAATTGTTTTGCCTATGTCTATTGTGGCATTATCCTGTCTGCACCTGATGACTGAAAGATAGGAATTCAGAGGGACTGTAAAAGCAATATAATTTGCAACAGGTGTCAGTAAATACATCTATTGCAAGGTGAGGGAAAGCAGCAGGCTGCAGCCTGACGTATGTTCTGAAAAAATCTCACGCTAAATATCCTTGTAGATGTAAGCCATCCATTTTAGTTTAAGCTGCAGAGAAGGTGTATTTCCAACGCCCTTTAGGGATTATTGGAATACAGACAATATTGGTGTGGGATAGCATCATGTGAGTTCTGGTGGTGAGGTGAGTGCATCCAAAGAAAAGCAATGAAGCTGGTGAAGGGTCTAGAGAACAAGTTTTATGGAGAGTAGATGGGAGAACTGGAGTTGCTTAGCCTGGAGAATAGAAGGCTCAGGTGAGACATTATTACTTCCACAGCCCCCTGAAAAAGGGTGTAGTGAGGTGGTTCCTTCTCTTCCCTGAGTCCATAGCAGGCCAGGAAAACTATTGGAAGCATTCTTCCTGACCACACTCATACCAACTACTATGTGGAGCCAAGTATGTGGGCTTTGGGACAAAGGAAAATTCTCCTTCCTGTTCCAATAGAGTCAGATTTATCTCAGACCCCATGGCTCACTCAGACCCAGCGTGATATAACCATGGCTCCCAGATCCAGCCAGCAGTGGAAAGCATTCCTGGTGGGTGCTCATCACCCACCCACTCATGGCGAGAGCGTGGGCAGCCACAGAAAGCAGCATAAGCAGAGAGCAGAGCCTCCACTGGCACTGCATGGAGGGGCCAGCACAGACAGCACAGATCTGCTCCTCCTCTCTGGCTGATCACAGTTTAGGGTCACTCAGTGAAGGATACACACCCGTAGAAAGCCCTAAATCTTTTGGTTCACTGACACGGCCACATCCTCAAACACCTGGGATGTTACCACATACTCTATTTCTTTTCATATCCCTATGCAGATCCCCATCCCTTCACCCAGTCATTGGCTCAGGCCTATTTTTTTATTAAGTGTTTCCTCTTACTGACTAGTCCAGCTCGTCATTTGATAGCAAAAATTATACATACAGACAGAGATCTGAGAGGTCACAGCAGTTTACGCAGAAAGTTGCTAGGAGTGATTTTTAATAAGAAAACAAGAGAGCCTACAATGGTCAGGTGCCTCAATTAGGAAAATGCATTAATCTGCATTTTTTCTTGCTCATCTGGACCCCTTTATCGTCTTTCCTCTACACTTCATAGTCTTATTTTTCCTCCATTCACATTGATCATTTCCTTTTTCACCCTTGTCTCCTCCCTGGTACAAAGGCATTCCTAAATTAGTCATAGTTTTGCTGTATCTATAGCTAAAATTGCCACTTCTGTTATAGTTACCTTTGGCATTCCAGCCTTCTACACTGTGAGAGACACAGCTCAGGCCAGCTTAGCAAGGCTGTGCTAGGTTGCCATATGGCATTGGGAGATTTGACTCCCCAGGAGGACTCCAATTCTCCCAATTAATTACCAGTGAGGTTTGCCTGTCTATTGCCTCACCCTCCCTTAACCACCATAAAAATACAACCATTTCTTATAGAGACAACCATTAAAGCTTCTTGCTCCTCCATCCCAGTTTCTCATGGTCAGTTCCCTTGGCTAAACTTCAGGCCAGGGCTTAGGGATGTGTCAGTGCATCTTAATAAATCAGATGTGCACTCTGCAGTTGCTCTGCTTAATTTTAATTAAGAGAAACAGTTTTACAAATTAATGAAATTTGTATTTGCTACTCTTGATAAATACAGTATCTCTTTACTTTTTCATAATTACAGGGGCAAATCTGAAGTTTTCTAAATGTGCAGTGCTCATCAAATATGTTCCTCTGGAAGAACTACACTAATAACACACTGTTAAGCAAAACTTCATAAAGTACTATTATAAATGCACATATAATTCATTATTCGCTGACATATAGAATTAATTCTCCACTGCCTTATACATAAACTTTGATGAATAATCTTCAAAATTTGATCTTTAATTACTAAAAATTACTGTGTATATATATACACACAGCAGGAATGAAGAAACATTCAATCAAAAAAAAAAAAGAATGCCTATATTGTTTTTTTTAAATTTTAAATTATTGTAGACAAGGAAAGTTACTTTCCATTTGTGGTGAAGTCCAATACAGCAGTAGTTTCAGTCTGAGAATGATCTTAAAAAGTTTTAGATTTATCATTTTGTGTACATTTTTCTAAAAGTAAAAAAAGGAAACATCATTTCTTTCCATCTACAAGTAAAAAAAAAACAACAAAAACGATCCCCAGCAATTACATTTTAGGTTTACTTTTCTAGAAAAATAAGTGATACAGATAAAAAATGCAGACTGACACACAAACCAAATAAATCAGACACTACTAATGTACTATGCTCTGCAGGATAGATAATTTAATCAACAACTGGTTTTATATTTATTACTGAAATTGACCTCAAAGTTCACGTCTTTATGAAACTTTCTCTAGAGAATAAAAACATAGTTAGAATGCAACCAATTATGTTGAGTAAAGTACTATTATCTCAAACAGACTTGTGATGACTAAAATGTACAAGATTTGAAGAATAAATAAAATAAATCCTGTGGTTACTCTAAACCACTTGGAATTTTTCAAAATGTCAATAAGAAAATGGCAGCATCAGGCATAGAAAAGACACCAAGACATCAAAGGATGTTTTAGTCTTCTCTTTCAGAATAGTGATATTTGGTAATCTTTGGGCAGTGACTGATAGAGGTTTGCTAAACTGACCCAAAAGTTCCAGACTTAGAGATATTCTTTAGGTTTCCTCTTTCCTTTTTTTGCCACCTGTTGCACTAAAAAACCCCCACAGTTTTCCTAATATCTAATTTAATTCCTCTGTTTAGAAAACCAAATTATTTTCTTGTCCTTCCCTGAATAGATAAATCCTGCGGTGGCTAAATAACTCAGCATTGTCTTTTTAATAATATTTTATATGATATCCCTATGCTTTTGTCCTTTTTTACATAAAATACATTTATTCAACCTTTCAAAATAAGAAGTCTTATTCTTTGAACATTTTCATTTGGGTTTTTTTGTCTTTTCTGTGGACTTCCATTAGTTGTGTTTCTAAAAACTGTGTTACCTGAAGCAGATGCAGTACTCTTTTAGAAGTTTTAAGTGGGACAAAGATAAACATACACTTTCTACGCTCCTCATCCTGTATTGTGCTGATTACACTCCAGATTAAGATTTTCCTTCTTGTATTGTCTTCTACATTTTGTCTGTTCTAAATCCAGCACAATCTTAATCTTTCTCATTTTAACTAAAACCTCCCACAGTTCAGTTCTTTGTACTAGTGTTCACTAAACTTCATACTTTTAATTTTGGATGCCTTTTCCAAATAGTTAAGATGATTCAGATTTGAATTCTTCCCTACAGAGTGCTTGGAACTCATTAACCACAGCAGATGCAATATGTGCATTGTCCATTCAGTCAACTGGCCAGTCGACTTGGCCAGTAGCAAAAATATATAGAGATTGATCCTTCACTAAATTTTTCAAATTGTATTTTCTCCACCTTGATTGAAAACTATGTGTAGATAATTTTTGGAGTGCAATTTTTCACCTAATTACGTACCTACTCTGGCAAATATTCAAGAGGTTGCCATGCAAACATCAACAGCATTTCTGAAGTGCTGGTTTAAGCCATCTACTGATTATTCCTTACCCAACAGCACTGTTATCCTCTCAAACAAATAAATCAAATGTTTTTCCACTATTCAGTCTAAATATATAAATTTGAGCTCTTTCCCTCACTGCCATAAATTTCTCTATAAACTTAAAATTTATTTCATAACTTAAAGGATTTTTTTTTTCTAAAAACAAAATCAGACCCACTGCTCTGTAACTCTACTTGCCCTGCTTTTCTGCCTTTCTTAATGTAAGTAAGTTTTGGGTTTTTATTCCACCAGCCCTCTGGGACCTTCCTTCTATTCCAAGAACTCTAGTGATCACTAACAGTGCGGACACTGCATCGGCTTGTTCCTTCAGTGCTCCTAGGAGAATTTAATCAAATACTGCCAACTTGAATATCTCCAAATTTCTTCTGACTATTCTCTCATACTTTATCAGATATTCTTCTTTTGATAATATTCATTTAATTAATAATGATAAATTTAATTTATTAATAATATTGTCATCGTGGTTTATTCAAGTGCAACCTACATCCTGTCTAGTAAAAGCATCCAGGAGATTTATTAAAGTGTCATCAAAGTGAGGGAAAGAAAGAAATAAATGTTGAAGTGGTGATAATGAGCTATCAGGAACAATGGGCAATTGTTCTTAACTTTAATGATTTTTAGCACTTGGCTGTTGCTATAAAGCAAAAGGAAAAGCAAAAGCTCTAAAGATATCATGAAAAGTATAGTAAAAATGCAGATTCTCTTTTCGTAAACTCATTAAAAATACTGAAGTTGTTTTAAAATTTTCCCTCTAGATTCATATAAGGAAGAAGTAGACCTTCATGTAAATGTGATTGCCAAGAGTCTTCATCACTAACAGAGCTAGAGACAAGCCCAGGTGTTTCAGGTTACCAACATGCAGAGAAACTCTTACACCAGTGAACAGTGTGCTGAATAATGACTTCATGCTGCTTAGTTTTCTCAGTTGCACTACAGTAACAATTACTGCAGTCAATAGGAAAGACTACAGTGAAAAGTGATAAATTATGATAATATCCTTCATTTGCTTGACCAGTTTTCTTTCATTATATTCTTTATTTTTTTAACAAAATAGTTCATAAAACAAACATCACCTTTTTTTAATATAGAGTTTTTAGTTAACAAATCTTGTTTTTTCTCGCTAATGAACCTTTGTGATGTCACTAAATGAGTTCTCAGTTGGAATTTGTCAAAGTAAAAATAATTTAAACAAGACTGGGATTGAAACAATTTCTTGACACATAAACAACACACAGTTACCCAGCAATCAGCAATCTGTACATACAGAATCAATACTGGTAATAAAACAGAACAGCTGCAGTAGTGGACACAGGATGTTAAACCTGTAGAATTTTATAGATGCTTTTATCTTGTCACAAATTTATCACCAGAGGTTCTAGTCACACTAAATTGTGATTATACATGAGCAAATGCAGAGATGTGCATAGGGTTACAGGCACAGCTCCTCTAGCAGAGCGTGTGGGGTGGCAGTGGCACCCCAGTGTCCCAGCAGTGCCACACCTGCTGTGTGTCTGTCCTGCTGCCACACCATTGGAGATGTGGGAGCTCCCTGTGCCCATTAATGTCCCTCCCTGCTGTGTGTTTGTCCTGCTGCCACACCACTGGAGATGTGGGAGCTCCCTGTGCCCGTTAATGTCCCTCCGCCACAGGGAGCAGCCACTCCCCAGGGCCAGGGAGGCCACTCAGGCTGCTCTGTCTGGGCTGGGCAGTATCTGGGCTGGCACAAAGGGTCCTCTGAAGTGCCAAATCAGGGTTCACTCCTGGTGTTTCCACTTTAGAGTCTCTTCCTCCTGATATGAATTTTCACGTTGTTTTTATATGTCTTATCAGGCTAATTCCTGCTTTGTATCAAAAGCTTCGTAATTCTCTGATTGCTTTTTAATCCTGCTGATGGTTATCCTCCACTTTAAAAGATCAATTTAGGCAAATGGATTTAGAAAATTTTGAGTATTCAGTCCAGATATACATAATATTTCTCAAATTTTCATTTCACCAAGTTATCAAGCAAATCATTCACCAAAGGTTGGACCATGCAAGTACCCCATAGAATTTAACCCTAATGTTTAGATAGATATAAAAGCCTGCCAAGAGATATTCCAAGGTAGAAACTGCTTTGGAAATGGAAAACTGATTTTAACAGCAATGTTGCACCTGTACTATGGGACAGGTCTGCCTTATGTAGCACACTGATTTGTCCTGATCACAGGAACAAATGGAGACTTTTTCTTTACCTTAGAGGGCATGTGAAAGATAATGTACTATTAGATGCACTGCTATACCCAAGTGTTTGCTGCCTATGCTCTGGACAGGACCAGGACAAAATAGACAGTCTCAGAAACTTCAGTTTCAAACCATAAAGAGAATGGCTTATTTTTGTTATCAAGAGAATGATAAGTTTACTTGCTATTTCTACTCAGTAACATCTGTTTTAATTAGAATTGCCACAAGGATAATTGTGAAGAACAAAAAGAATGATGCTGTAGTTTTGTTTTCTTCACGCTATTAAAATGCACATTTCTAGTTGATATTTTGGTGAGTTAATTTTTTTAAAAAAACATTATCTGTGTTGAAGGATTTTTCTTTAAAACCGCAATTATTTCCTCTTCTATTCTCCTCCCTTCACAGTTTTCCTGGTGTAATTCACATCAAGAACATTTGTGAAATAGAAACAGTGAAGCTTTTTGTTACTGTCAAAGGAAAATGAATGGCATAAGGATAGAATGATCTACACCAGAGATGTAAGGGCGGTCAAGAGCACTCAAAAAGCTGCTTTTTCCTTCCTGTTCAGGAGAAGATCCCATAGACCAATTCTTTCTCCCCATCTCAGAGAACGAATTATAAGTACAAAGACAGTACCATTTGGAAAGAGAAAGAAGAGTTAAAACTACAAATAAGCACATGTATAGTAATGCGCTTATTTGTAATGTGCTTATAGTAATGTGCCTATTTGACCAACAAAAGACAATTTGAATTCTCAAAATCAAGAGAAAGAAGAGTTGACCCATGGTTCCTGTTTCAGTGATATCTGTAACTGATATCAGCAGTTCTTTACCAGGCAGTAGGTAAAAAATTCTGATTTGCTGAGACAGACTTCTTTTTAAAAAATTCTTTTAACATAAAAATAGAAGACATTTTTTCAAAACCAAATTGCACTCAGGCAGCTGCTTATTTTAAAAATTGACTAAAGATTCACCATGAAGTTAAATAAAATTGAAGAAAATTTAAATATATTCAACTGGCAAAACATGTACTCATTATTAAAATTCCTTTCTTAATCTTCTGTATCATGCAGTCTTATTTGTATACCTTCTTAACAGGAACAGCATGCAGCTGCTCCAATTTACATGATTTTTTATTGTGTTTCCTACAGGACTGCTTAAGTAGAGATCAGCATTGGCTGTTGTGGAAAGTGAGTGATATATTACCTTGGGCTTAATATTGCAAGTGACTCAGCTGGAGTCTGTGTCAGATTTACAACACAGGATCTGGCTAATACTGGCAGTAGCACAACCTCTTTCAAAGCTCTTGAGAGAACTTTCACAGATGTCAAATGTGTCATATTCTGCTGAAAGAGGAGGGTGGAGATTCTGTTTTCTATCACCTCCAGGAAGGTACCAAGCTTATTTTTATCCCTTCTGTAGACTTTTATCACTTTCTTCCTCTTCTAGGCTTTTAAAATTTACATCTGGAAACAATGTGCTATAGTTGAATTGCATTACATTTGTACCTTGAAAGCAGCAATCTTGCACCTGGGTTTGGTGCGAATCACAGTGTTGATATTCAACTCTTAAATCATGAGTGTAAGTATGCTTCTAAATGCTCAGTAGGAAGTATTTTTTCTAATTTCTAGATAATAAAAGCGTGGCTGAGATAGATGGGATTACCCTAGTGTCACAAACTGGCATTACCAGTTTACCTTGGTCTCACAAACTGGTACTGAATGAAGAGCACCACACATCTTCCCTGATTGTAACCTTTGGTCACTACATCTACGAGCTCAGGGAATCAGCTGAAAGTATTGCTTCCTATTGGGATACAGCTGGTGAACAGCTCTACAGAGAGATAGCTGTTCTACAGGTGTGCTGGAAATCCATTACATATTGGTATATTCATAGAAGTCTTCCATCTTTTAGTTATCTGTTACTCTTATCAGGTTCACTTTACCTTTGAGTCTTTTGCATGAGTTTTGTTTTAATTCATCTCTGATCAATTCAAAAGCCTGTGTTTTCCTTCATGAAATGTACAAACAGAGGGAGCAGGGTTACACTCTGGTAGCTGTTATGTGCTGAGGTTGTCTGTAAATGTGGGCTCAGCACGCAGCAAGGGCAAGCATCCAGCTCCAGTCTCTCAGGATTGCACCCTCGTTCACCTGTGCACCTCATTACCACAGCTGACCATTTAGGTACCCATTCCTCCAGTAACAGACCTTTACCCTTCAGCTATTCTGGGACCATCTCATTATTTTCTACCTCTGCCGTACCTCAGGCAACAGGAGCTTATTCACTCAAAAACCTCACTCAGGAAGCTTACTAAAGCAAGATACATGCAGTCCTGTCTTGGGGAGCTGCAACAGAGTGGTTAGGGAAGCTTTTTCATTGCTGCTTTGTATGTTTGTGCTTTTTCATATTAAATCAAACAAAATATAAACCTCATAGAACAGTCAAGGTGCATGGTTTTTTTTTGGCTGCATATTGCAAGACTCAAGTGCTTTTGGCATTTTTTATGTATTTCAGTTCTTATAATTTATTCTTAGTAAAATGTGAACTGAACATAGTTTGCAGACATTAGCTAGAAAGGTGCTACCTTGAGTATTCTTCCTTCACATCCCAGCTTATTTAAAAGGACTATGTTATATTACAAGTATGTTTTCTGGATCCATTTTTATGTTTCCTATTTAATACTGACTGCCATGTTATTACCTAAATACCTTGTAATGTATTACAGAGCTTTGAAAGAAATTACATAATGTACCTCATCCAAGGCCATACATAGATCACAAATTTGTACTCAATATTAATTATGTGTCCTCTGAGTGTCTTCCCCTAATGTTAGTTTCTTTTTCCTTCATTGTTTTTATTTAACCTCTAATTAATGCTTTCTGCAAACAAATGTGAAATGTCCATAAAGTAGCAAATAATTTAGATGGTTAATTAAATACAATATAAAATAATTGTATGCTGAAAAATCCTATGGGAATTTTTCATAACTGAAGACTCAACTACATTTAATTTAAGATTTATGAAGTCCTCCACAAAACAAATTGCAGTTGATACGAATGAAAAATCAAAAGGCTTTATCAAACTCAGGTGAGTTATGCAAGCAAAAAATGAGTCTAAGAATACACTGCAATAAAAAATCTGAAGCTGCAAAGTCTTATGTTTTATAGGGTATCTGCATTTCCCCATCTAAATGCATCAAGAATGTGCCTAAGTTACACTTACATAAAGGCTTTGTATGGTACTATGGAAATAAAATTCCTCACGTTTCTATCATTACATCACAAGAAGGTTCAGATGTGAAATAGTGAGTGGAAAAACACTTCATAATTTTTCATGATGTTTTCTATCGTCATGTGTGTAGCATTCCTGAGCAAGGCAGAGTATGGCTGTAGTTGGGAAATCAGTGCACCTGAATAAGTTCCAACTTGATTAGAATCATAAATAGTTTGAAGCTGAAGTTACCGCAATAACTGGAATCTGCATGTTTGTTGCCCTTGTAAGGAGACTTCTCATGTTGTATTAGTTTTCTTGTAGATTTTTTTAATGTTGTCTGGTGTTTGTTTTGTTGTTTGTTTGTTTGTTTGTTTGTTTAAATTTTTGTTTGGTTTCTTTACTCTATCCTTAAAAAGAGTTTGCACTTAAGTTTTTGAGAGTTTTCAGTAGCATATATCTTGTGAGGTGTGACAGCTAGCATATTTTAATATATGATAACCAGAATAAGCCATTTGGAAATAGCAATGTCTCTAAACATGAATTAAATATATGAATATATAAAATAAAACTAATCAAAATAGGAGGAGTTTAGAGAAAGTTTTGATGCAAAGAGCAACTCCAACATTTTCCCGAAGAAGGAACCAGAAAGACTCTAAGTTATATCATATTCTCATTTGGCTTCATGTCTCAGCTGTTGTTAAATGGCATAATTTCAGCAAAATCAAAGAAGATGAGCTAATCTGCATCCTTTCAGTTGAATGGAAATACACCAGTTCACACCAGCTGGGAGACCAGGCTGCTCCAGCTATGGCTTGTCCTTGGTTTCAGCCATTTACGGTCAGTAGATTTGCTTCTAGTTATGATCATTCCAAGAAAGATGTAAATTCATTTATGGAAAGAAGGACAGAACCGTTTCATATGGAGAGATGTATGGAAGTGCTTTGTGGCAGATGTCTTTTACAAAAGGATTTACATGCATAATTGAAAAGTAGTGACATTAGCATGATGAAAATATCTTGAGGTAAACAACACATAGAAAAACTGGAGTAATATGAAACGACAGCGAAAATATGGATGAAAGAGGCCAATTGAGTATCTGCCAACAAACACTGATAATTCATTTTCCAGTTTGAAGATTTCTGGGAAGCAAATGCTGTTCAGGAGATCTGTTCACAAATGGATCACAGGTCCTCTTCAGTAAAGAAAATGTAGGGGAAATATCATAAGATACCATATTGATGCATTGTCTTTCAGCAGGAACTTTCAATTTTGTTTATTTACAACAAGTTCTTTGTGTTGTAGAAAATCCTATCATTTGACAGTATCATTAGATTTAATTAATTAGGAAGTGCCTATTTGGTATTTCAGTTGTTCTGGTACATTGGAGCCTACAAACTGATTGTTTTTTCAACAGCACTGGGAATCCAGTCTATCTCCTTGGCAAAGCCTTTCAATGCAGCTCTCAGCAGGCAAAGTCACTGGGCTTGTTTTCATAAAAGTTACTCCTATTATTGGGCCTTAGACCTCCCCTGGGGAAATATTCACAGTGTAATTAGCTACTGAAACAAGAAGTCTTTTCAATTGCTTTCAGAACAACTTCAGGCTGGTGATTGATAGGAATATGAGAATTTGGGGAAAGCTGACAATAGTAAATGCTTTTAATTAGGGGGAAAAATCCCAGAGAAGGCTTTAAACCATGTCTTAACTTATTTTATTGTAAAACATGCCCTAAGTTTTCTTTGTTTATTTTTTCCCCTTTGGTTTAGACTAGATATGTATTTAAATGAGGTACATATTTAATAACAATAGCAAAAATGAATAATTTCTCTCCAGCTATCAGTCCTTTGTGGCCTGATTTTAAGCTAGATAATAGCTTTCTGATATCTAATGATCATTGTTCACATTCAAGCATTCTTAAAAAATCATCACAGAAAACAAACACTAGTTTGTACATATGCACATATTCTCTCTTCATAAATAGGGTTAATTGCACAACAAATTAAATGTTTTAATTGGAGTACTATCCTTCTAATTGTTTGATAATTAGGTATAAAATTTGAACCTTTGAATTGCATGGCAAAGATAATACTATGTTAAATGCAAAGTAATATTCTTCTAGTCCTGATTGTACATTGGAGGAAGGTTTGGATGAAATGTATTTTTGTTTTTTATATGGGTTTACTTGATTGCTGGGAGTTACAAAATGTAACACCAACATCTCTTCTTGAGAGAAAAGACACCCAGGGCTTCTTATAAATGAAACAATAGAACTTCAAGGATAGTGAAATATTTAGTTACTGTTTATTGTGAGACTACTGTTTATTGTTACAGATTTTGAAGAAAGGTTATTTGTTTTATAGCAGCAAGCGCCCTAGAGCTAGCAGCACTGCTTCTCTTCTCTTTTTTTTACTTTTATTTTTCCCTTTTGAAATAACTGGCAACTATTAGCAGAGAAATTGTGCAGAAAAATTCCAGAAAATATGAGCAGGTCCTCTAACCAGAGATGGATTTTGGTAAGAACTGCTAGATTTTGTCCTCGTGTTGTGAAGTCATTCTACAACAGGGTTGAGCCTTCATCACCACAGTGTTTGCTCAGCAAGCAGGGACCCTGACCAAAGAGCAGGAATGCATGCTCCAGGCACCACCTTCCAGGCATGCCTTGGGAAAATGACACGGGAGAAGTCCTGGAGCCTGGGCACCTCCCCTGGATGTTGGGTGGGACACCCACAGCTGCTCACAACTTCTTTTCTTGACACTTTTCCCCCTCCACAAGCCGGACAATGAGAAAGGAAGTTGGAGTGTTTCCACCCTAGCTAAACCCTTTCCATTCTAGCTGCTGCCTAATGCAGTGATGCACTTCCCTTATTAGTCCTTTATAATGCGCTTAGACACTGAGGGGTTCTGCTCATAAAGAGTTTAACTGGCTTCTGGGCGAGAATGATCGCAATGGAAAGTGCTGTAAGTGATGTACACAGATCTTCAGTTTTCTTCAGTCTTCATTTTTGTTCATCAGAACAGCCTTTAAATATGAAAAGTTATAAAATAACCCAAATACACTGTGACAAAAAGCATTTGTATTGAGATCTGTAAGTGACTACATTCTAGAACATTAGACAAGGTTTTTTAAAATATTATTTGGCTTAATAAACAGCTTTTGTACCTGATTTGTGACTTCCATTAGCAAAAGGGCACTTGCATGCAGGAATACATGGAGAAAGCTTTCTGCCTCTGATGCTGAGCTTTACTCCCTGCCATAGTGTCCTGGCTGTCCATAGGATAGACCAGGTGGTGCAGGGAGCCTTTGGCAGGACCAATGGGCCTGTGAAGCCCTTAGAACTCCATCCCTCTCTTTAATCATTCTTGTGTTATTAAATATCAAAGACACGGGTCAAGGTTTGCTTCTTGCCCTGTGTTTGATCACATCAAACAAAATTCAACTAATTATGACCTTAGAAACTGTTTTGGGGTATCAGACCTCAGGACAGAATTTTTCTGAAGCTGTACCTAAACCTCCTTCTCTTTTGTGAGATATGCCAAGCTAACATTTGGCCGGAGAGGCCAGTACTAAGCACTTTTTTGCAGCAGATCTCAATGCAATAGCAGAAATTGGCAGGATCCCACATTAATGTGGTTTCCCACTTTGAACCACATCAAAGGAAAATGCTAATTCCCTGAGAGAAGGCAGGATGTTTAGGTACTTCACTGGTGCTGTTTTCAAATCAGGTAATTTAATGAAACTAGACAGAAGGAAAATTGGCTTATGATTGCGCCTTTGGAAAGGGATAAATAAAAAGCTTTGCACCAAAATATCTTCCCTGAAGATGCAGCACTGATCTGAATATCACAAACCAGCAGATTGAAATTTGAACTGACTCTGTTTACACTGGAAAGAAATACAATATTTTCCCTGCTAAGTAGGAAGAAGTAATTATTGTAATATGCACCATAGCTGCATAAATTAATCTCTTGACTTAGAGAAAAAAAATAAAGGGAGAGGAGAGGAGAGGAGAGGAGAGGAGAGGAGAGGAGAGGAGAGGAGAGGAGAGGAGATGAGAGGAGAGGAGAGG
>JAXCLO010000001.1:103116939-103150981 GCA_035583995.1 Arremon aurantiirostris
GCAGCAGAGCTGGGGAAGGGTCTGGAGCACAGGTCTGATGAGGAGCAGCTGAGGGAGCTGGGGGTGTTTGGCCTGGATAAAGGGAGGCTGAAGGGAAACCTCATCACTCTCTAAAACTGCCTGAATGGAGGTGTAGCCAGCTGGGTGTTGGTCTCTCCACCCAAGTAAAAAGGAATATATTAGAAGAAATGGTTTTGAATGGCACCAGAAGAGGTGTAGTTTGGATATTAGGAAAAAAATTCTTCACCAAATGGGTTGTCAGCCCTGGAACAGGCTGCCTGGGGAAGTGGTAGAGTCACCACCCCTGTAGATATTTAAAAGAAATGAAGGTGTGGCACTTAGGGACATGGTTTAATAATGGACCTGGCAGTGCTGGTTTAATGGTAGGACTCAATTTTCTTAGAGGTCTTTTCCAACCCACTAAACCATTCTGTTATAATTGCACTTTGTCATAAGCTGCTGTGGCCTACATATGATGGACACACTTTGTCTTTCATAGCATTGATTTTCAGGCTGGCAGGAGCTTTCCTACTGAAAGCTCTTTTCCTCTTTTAGCTTTCGTAAACCCTAAATGTTTTATTTTTTACAAGCTTAACAAAGACAATATATTTCTAGAAAAACAACCCCAAATTTGATTAAGATTGCTGTTGCAGTATGTAAAAAGTCTGCAAATTATGCCAAGGCACCTCTCTGAAAAAATTTCAAATATCTTGGAATCCACAGTGACATTCATTTACCATGAAGAAAAGAGACTGGAAACTTTGGCTGTAATCCAAAAAGAGGGGTGCTTTGGATCTGTTTTTCCACATTGGCTGAAACAGCAAAAAAGTAAAAATGATAGCTTCCAAATTTTAAACAACTTGAACATATTTCAGATTTTAATTGAATGGAACATTTTTATCCTTAAAAAATAAATCCCTCAAAAAGAGAAGCTTGAAAAAAATCATATTTTTCTGATCATCTCATGGTAAATCAAACTCAGCATGTTTCTCCTTTCTGTTAAAACTGTCTTTACCAAAATCCTTGTAATAAATGCCAAAAATCAATAATACAGGTAATCAACTGAGGTCACTTTTTCAGCAGATATGCCCTAACCTTACCTGTAGGTGTTTTTCTTCAGAAAATATTTTACTAATTTTCTTTTTTCCCTGTCTCCATGGCAGTATAAGCAAGGATATCCTAATCAGAACTGGAGCTGTTTGATACACAGCAATAATAACTATCTAGCTAATAATAACTCTAAATACAAGGAATATTTTTCAGAGTTAAAAAGGAGTATCAATAATAGCTGTGAAGGCATACATATGCCAAAGTAATGCCTATGAGGAGCTAATTTCATTCCATTTAAAGTTTATAAAATGTACTCACTAAATTAAGATGAGGTTTTCATAGACTAGATCAACATATTAAATAATCAATATGAGTGATAAAAATCATCTCCTTTTTTGAGCATTTCACTGTTTAATCTATATCAATTATCTCTGAGTATTTTCTTATCTTTGTAGGAAATATTTTTATTTGTTGAAAAGATAAATTAAAATGTAAAGTTTTATTGTATGGTCTTCAAACCTACCTTCACATCTCACAGGTCATAGTAACATTGTTTAACTCAATGGTTTCCGCCTAGTAACCTCAATCCAATTCAGTGAAGCACTTGTATCTCTGTTGGTTAAACGTGGATGTGGTTTTGAGAAACCTGGTCTGGGTGTCCTGGCCAAGACAGGAAGATTAGAAGTTGGTAGTATTTAAAGTGCCTTCCAACCCAAACCATTCTAGGACTATAAAATTTTATGGTTTTACAAAAATGTGCCCTCAAGCCACATGAAATTCTGTAATCAACCATTCCAAATTTGTGTTCAGTCTTAAATGTAATGAAAACTGAAGTTCAGCAAGTCAAAATAGAGATATCATTTTATTAGAAATCAATTCGCCTTTCTGCATTGCTGCTGTGTGACAAAATTTCATGATAGTCTTTGAACCACTGAGAGTGTCAAATCCCACAATTTTTGAGGAGTGCGACCTTAAAGCAGCCTGAATCTGGAATTGTTTCTGAAGGATAATGATGCAGTTGGTAAGAAACTGGCCCAGAGCTGTGGGCCAGCTGAAGTCCACAATTTGCTTTATAATCCAGCTTCCCCATTTTTCCAGCCTGGAAGATTACTGGAGCAGGACAGTTAGGAGAGGAAATCAGGACATTTGGTTGGGCAGGCACAAAACCAAGCATCTAAGTCATGTCCTGAGTGTCACCTGTTGAAGGTCTCCAACATCCCCCAGTGTAGATAAAGTAGTACTAGAATACATAAGTAGTACTAGACATAGTATAATGTACAGAGACATATGGAAAAATTAATTATTATTTCATTTTTGCAATATTAAAAATTATGGAACCTAAAGAAAATTCTAAAACACTACTGAAAACATACAACATGGAACTTTCCCTTAATTAAGAAAAAAACCCCAAACACAACTGAACAAAACCAGAACAAAACAACCAAGAAAAAAACCCAAAGGTGCTATACTTCCATGTTATCTTCAACACTGACATTTCAGGTCACAACTTTGCTGAACAAGATGCAGCAAAACACAGGTTTGTCTTAAGGTGATGGTACTGAAAGCAAAAAAACCTTGACCTTTGTTGCTCCTCTGATGCATTTTACTTCTTGAGGGCAAAGCAGAAGTGCTTTGTCCTTGAGCACCAGTATGGCCAGATTGCTGCCTGTTTGGACAGATGTACATCACCCCATATTATGCTATACATATGCCTTCAGGCTACAGTCTAGCAGTTCTGAAATGTCATGCTTAAAGAACAAGACATTTTTAAAATTTATTATTTATTCATAAGTTAAGCCAATTCTCTCTTCTCTTAGTTTTCCTGGATGTTGAGAAGAAGATAGTAATATTTAATCTGGCATATTGAAAAAATAATCATGAGGAAATTGCATGTTTTTACAATGAATGTTTCAAAAAAGCAAGCTTGGTATTAGAACTATTTAAGATTGTGATACCAGTGCATGTATGGGGGCAGCTTGTGCAAGTAAAAAACAAACTAGTGTGTTATTTCAACACTAGGAATTACCTTGAATTAAAAAAAAATAAAAATTGATATAACAGATGTTTACTGATGCAACTATACTTCTCTTCTTGAAAGGCTGGTGTATTACTGTGGAGCATTAATGTAAAGAAAACAGCAGTTCAGTTCATCAATAAATTTTCTCAGTATTATGACTGTTAGGTCAAGTTCATTACTAGGGAAAGAAACATTCTATTTGTAATAGAATCTTTCACAAATCACCATATCCATCCTGCATGCAATATAAATCTAGTTTATACTCCTGTTTGACCTCTGTTGCTTTGGGAAGAATATTTTGTCTTGAGAATGCATCACACGTAAAGGGCCATTTGACCTTTACCTTCTTTTTTTATCTCAGAACAGAAAATTTAGAATTCATCTCATGCCCTAAAACATTTATGAATTATGTTTGTTTAGTGCTCACACTTTCAGTCAAGATCAGGGTGCTCTTTGATTACTGATCATACCTGTTATGATCATACCTGCTAATACCTGTTCTGTCTATAGGTCTTGATCCAACAATTAGCAGCTGATAACAGCTCTTAAAACCCAAAGAGAAAGTTAAGATTCCAGCTCTTATATGCAAATGTGTGTGTTCTCCACCCTGACAAGGGACGCACATTGATTTTCTTTTTCCTGCCCGCTAAAGCACTGACCTTTATTTTTTATGAGCTGCATGAGAAAACAACAGGACATAAGTAACTGAACCTTGCTTTTTTTAGGAACTGGAAAATGTACATCTGCAAGTCCTGAGCCTGAGGGACAAGCTGAATAGAGGAATAACCTTCTGATTTTTCTTACAAATACTTTCTCTGATGTTTTATGAGTAGAGACAATTACATCAAAGCCAATTCAGTGAGGTTACCAAAATTTTGTATTGCTGTTTAAAAGCAAGCAGGGCCAAGGGGTTGAGGAAAGTGATTCTCCCTCTCTACCCTGCTCTTATGATATTATACCTGGAGTATTGTATCCAGTCCTGGGATCCACAGTGCAAGAAATATCTCACAGGCTGAAAATGTTGCTATTTCATTTATGAATATTAGACTTTTGCATTAAAAAGTGATGGATGAATTAATGTATTATCAACATATTTAGAGTGGATAAGTATATGTTTAATTAATTATGTATGTCAAAATACAGTTTTTAAATATTATTTGACTAGCTAATATTATAAATCACTGTACCCATGATATGTAGACTCTTCTGTTCTTAGAAGCAAGAAGAAAGCCCCTTAATTCTGTGGATGTCACTACTATATTGGGAACCCCACCACATGGATGATCCCAGCAGAACCCAGTCTGTTGGAGCCTTGCAAGCACATGATGTCCCCCATCTGGTGGAAGAGGTGCATGAATGTAGGATTACAGTGTGACTGCATATGTTACGTGCCTAATGACGTTATGGGCAAAAGAAAAAAAATACAATAAACATATGGGTGACAAGACTATTGTTAGTTCAACTGATATTTAGCAGTCTGATAGTCCAAATCAGTCCATTAATACAAAAATAGCCTCACTCACCAAACAGCTGAAATTGATATACAGAATAAAATCTGGTATCTGTCCCTCCTCTCAGGTGTTGTCTTCACCCTTTGTGGACTCCTCAGGGACCAAGGTGGACCTTCATTCCTCAAAAAAGACTCATGTTCCTCAAAAGGGAACAGATGTTCCTGAGGAGTCATTAATATCCATTAGGAGGTCTCTGACACCTGGCATATGTGTTCTTGGGGGTGTTCTTGGGGGTGTTCCTCCCTTTCCTCAGTCCAGAGTCCTCTTGGGTTTAGTTTGAACTACTTTCCTCTCCCATCCCGCCCTCTTCTCAGTGGTTCCAGCTAAAGATGAAAAGTTTCAGGGTTTCCCCAGCATCTGCTAACACAGTCTGTCACACAGTGGTGAGCAGAGTTCTTGAGAACTTCCTTGTGTTTTGCAGTTGTAGAGGTTAAACTAACCCAGGCTGGGCAACAGTCAGCTGCCCACTAACCAGTTCCTAAAACAAAAACCAGCTCAGGTTTTGGCAAGCTCAGACTGGTCCTGAGACCCTGCGCTGTCAGGTCCATCAAAGGCCTGTGGCCTTTTCCTAGCAGGAGCAAAGATGAGTTTATTTGGCTGCACCCAGCATTGTTTATTGCAGCAAATGTTCATTTTTACATAACTGAATTTTCAGTTATAAAATATTAGACTGTGGGTAGATGTTCAAATAAATTGAAAAATGGACACCAACAGGGTATTTTTAATCTAAAACACTGTTTTCATGTTTATGTAATGAAGTAAGGTATGCTGAGAAATCTGATTTTTTATATTTTCTCATTGTTAAAATAGTTGTGATATTACTTATTTATGCTCCTAGAAAATGAATAAAATTTATTGCAGACTTCAGCACTGGAAAATCTTTACAGAGATGCAAAAAAAGTTAGCAGTTTTAGATAAAGCAGAAACTTTTTGATGATTTGAACAGCGTGGTTGGCATAAATTTGATTTTATACTTGCATGGTCTTCTATTTTGTTTGAGATTTACAAGCTAAGTATTTTTAAAATAATTTCATTAACTTAGCTGTGTTTGTGCTTCTTACACACTTAGAGGCTTCTGCAAGTAAAGTGAACTTAAGGATTAAACTAAAGTATGCTTCAAAAAAATCCCATATAAGATTTTGAAAAAACCCAAAAATTCTGTGAAGGCAGGTTTTTTTAATTACAAATGATATTTGCCTTTTTAACATTTGCAGAGCTGAAACATTTCTTGGCATAGAGTTCAAGCAAAACCAAGGAGAGTGTCAAAGACATTGCTAGCTCTAGATAGATACACTTTATTACTGTTTTTAAAAAGGCAAAAATTGTTTGAGTTTCAACAAATTGCAAATCTTAAATGGAACACTAAAATACATAAATATTTAGAGGCTTTTTTTTCTCAATGAATCAAATTAATAAAATTTTTAAACTTCATAGTATATAAACAGTTCCAAGGTTGTATATTTTGTTAAAAATTCTTATACCGTGGTGTTTAAATGTTAATTTATTTTAATTTTCTTTTAAAAATAAACAAGAAGACTTTTCAAGTTCATATATTAACCTACACATATGAACCAAATTCTATAGATAAAACAAATGAAATGTTGATAAAACAAATAAAAGTGCACTATAAGCATTTTTATTACTGTATACTACTAAAGTGAAACCTTGAAATACCCTAATACATTTTGATCACCGAGACTGTGACCTAATTTGTAATAAATTGATTTACAGAAGATGAAATTGAGACCAGTCTCAGGCCAGTGTAAGGTGGATCCACACACAATGTAGCTGCTATGGCACAATGTGGTATAACACGATCAGACATTATCTCAGACAGAAAAAAATCAATAAATATTAGGAATCCTTAATTAATTTTAGTTAATATATGCTTAGGTATTTCTGTAATTCTTATTCTTTTGTTACTATTAGGACTTGAAGTAAGCAAAATATGTTGGCTATAAACCAGATAAGAGATGTGTGAACAGCTTTCTTGGATAATATGGATCAACAAATCAGGCTTCACAGTATAAAAATCTGAGTTCAAGCAGAATACTTTAATGACTTAAGGGAAAGTAAACTTCATAATTCATAATAAAAAATCATATGATATCTATTACATAAACCAAAAGACAGTTGGATCATATCTGAAACTAATGTAGCACCATTATTAATCATTCAATACTTTTCACAATCAGGTTTTATGATTTATGGAAACCATCAAGCAATGTATAAATGAGTAACAAAGTTATAATTCATGTTCATAACTTAGAAATTAGTTAAATGATTTCTAGAGATACCTGATTTATAAACCTAACATATGATTTAGTGTAGGTGTCAGTCCACTATTAAGAAAATCTGAGATACAATTTTCTGTTCTGAAAAACAGCTTTTAAAGTAATTTTTAAAACAACCATGAATACATCAGCACTGTTAATACTGCTCCATCCTAGGTTGTAGACACCGCGTGCAAAACTTTCATCGACATAAACAGTTCCTATTTCTATGAGAAAAAGCAAATTTGGTGGGTGAAGGAAAACACCATACTGCATCAGTGCAGTAACAACTGTGGTGCAGTGGGGATTGAGGGAAGTGATTGCTCCCCTTTACTCAGTGCTTCCCACGTCTGGAGCACTGTGCTCAGCTTTGGGTCCTCCAGGAGCAGTTCTGATGGACCTGGGTGAGTTCAATGGAGAGGGACCCTCAGCCAAGCAGGTCAGGATTTGGGGAACCTGCACTGAGGGGGTCTCAGTGGGCATGACTGGCACACACTGGAGAGGAGGGAACTGGGTCTGTCTGTGGGCAGGGCTGGAGGTGCTAAGAGACACCTACTGCAGTTCCTGAGGGCATTATTAAGGATACTGAGGTAGACTTGTATCAGATTTCTCAGGGGGACAACAAGAGAAAACTAGTCACAAATAGAAACAGAGAAATGTCTGACAAGATATAAGGGGAAACAAAGCCCAGTACTGTAAGAATATATTGGTGTTAACACAGGTTTCTTAAGAGGTTATGGAATCTTCACCCTTGGAAATTTTCATTATTCAGAACCCTGAGCATCTTTGTGTGAATTCAGAGACATCTCTGCTCTAAGCATGGCACTGAATTAGGGAAATGCCAAGGGGTCTTAAACACCTCAGAGTGTGTAGTTGACCCATGATTCCATAATCTTCCCCTATTTTGAAATGTTTCAGTGTTCAGTGTTTTTCTTTTCCTGCAGCAGAATAGAAATTAAAGTGTTTTTCCTAAACAGGAAAATAGACCAATAGTTGGGCACCATATTATCTCCAGGGTCTTTGGTAACCAAAGGTCTTGGGATTTTTTATGCTTGCATTGAAAGAAGGAATAAAGTTAAAAAAGGCACTGATATTTTAATAAAGCTATGTAAATATAACAGTGAGATATTTGAAAAGCAAGCAGAGGAAAGTGAAAAAATTCTTTGGTACAAACTGACAGAATGAGAGTACAGTAACATATATATTCTTTACTGCATCACTAGAGGTTAATCAGGTTAAAGTGACTAGAGATTAGTAAAAAGAAATTATGAAATGGGAGAGTAGACTGGACAAGGCATAGGGCAATAACAGAAATGAATTCTGCAGCTGACAGCTTTGGCTGAAATTGTGTTCAGACAAGTGCAGACCAACGAGTTATGATTACTTTTTGATTCAGCAGAAATCATCATGAAAAGATAAAGGGTTTTTACCCCAGTGTCTAAACATGTTAAAGGTCAGAGAGGCTGGACTAATTCTGAGTCTGCTTTGGATCCATCAGTATTGCTTAATACAAACAAGGAACATAGAAGTAGGTTAAGGGTGTACTTATGGTTTGTAACTTGCAAACATTTCTATCCTCAGGATATGGATTTAAAGTTCAGTTTAGAGTACAAGCCAACAGGAATATATGATATGGATTTATCTCCTTTTGAAGGCTAAATTGAATACTGACACAAACAGAAATAATCCATAAAAATGTTGTTCTGGAGAGGGCAGAATTGCTCTTTATCAGATTTCTAAGCTGTTATTAAGAACTGAAGCCAAATAAAATTTGACCTTTGTACCAGACAAATTGACAGAAAATACAACAAACACTGTAACTAATAAATATATGGATAAATATGATGTCTTGTGGATTCAGATGATGCAGTTCTTTTTCAAAAGGTTTTCAACAATTTTTTTTTTAATGCTCTGACAGAAAATAAAACCCCTTTCGTGGTATAAAGGGGAAAGAGAGCTATAAAAAGGAGAGCTATATGGGAATTTTATTTTTTCAAAATCTGAAAGAAAAGCAGCTAAAAGAGTAAAATCTCAGCAGACACAATGGAGAGTACTTAAAGACACTGTTCTGGATGTTCTGAAGAATATATACCACCTATCAAACAAAGACTTGAGGAAGTCCAGAAGGAATATGATAAGGGCAAGGGAGGTCATTAGAAGCAAGAAAGCTTTCAGAAAATCCTCTTTCTTACTAAATAAGAAAAATGGAAAAATTCATACCCTTCATCTGGACAAAATAAAAAACAACAAAAAATGATGGGAGATGTGCTCAGGTTTACAGCAGTCAGTCACACCAACATGCAGCTCTCTACATCTCAATGTATGGTTAAACTCTGCCTGGATTGTGCTTGAAATCACTGTCTCCTCCTGGCAATTCCTTCTCAAGTCACTCTCAAGTCACCTACTACAGCTAGTAATGGTATATTGGTGTATTACCAAAAATGCTGAACTGTTAATTACAGTGTGCAATGTCTCTCTCAGTATCTCCCACTCTGCAGAGAGGAGTGGAAAGTGTCTTGTTCGGATTTTCTTTTCTGTTTTCTTTTTTTCAGAAGTCCAGAGAAGGTACCAGGAGCTACAAGATAATTGTGGAAATTGGAAAGACAGAAATCTTTGCTGAGGGTTTGATTTATAGCCTTAGAAGAAGCCTAGATTGATGTGAAAGCAAGATACACAGACTTTGAACAGAAAAATCATAAATTTATGTTTCTATAGTTATAAGTAAGAATATGCCTTCAGTAAGTAAGAAACTGTATTAGATAAGATGATGAAGGGTTTTATAATGTAGTAATGTGATTGTATAGAATAAACTTAGAATTTAGATGTTACAATAGAGACATATGTGTGTACATGTACTAAGACCTTATTGGACAAAAGTATCTGCATTGCAGTAGAAAGAAGTAAAGGTGATAGGTCAGAAAAGCAAAATAAACTCTGTGGCATCAGCCTATTGGGTCAGAAAGTACTATCTTGCCTTGTAATGAAGAACCTGTGACTATTTCAGACTATAGTCAACTGCTTGCTGTCTTATAAATCTCACAGCCTTTGAGACTGATGTTATCTAAGCGATAAATTGTTCTTAGTCTGATTGTGGTCCTGTTCCTTTGATTAATGCAATGACAGCCACAGATAATAAGTCATATATTTGTTCAGAAAGAACTCAAAGAAAAATTTTTTTAAGGAGCAGAAAATAGAAATCTTACCTATTTGGAAATAAACAGCACAGTGTTTACAAAAATAAAATTTTGCCTCAAAATTAATTGAAAGAAGTTCTTATATTCTTAAAGCCCTTTGTAGATTAGTAATCTGTTAAATGTTAAAAGGGAGGAAATAATTAATAAGTATCTTGCCCAAAGGAAGGGCTTTGCTTGAGTCTGTGGTTATGAGAAGAGCTTTTGAACATATTGATTTGGAGAGGTTTGGAAAGTGAGATAAAAAGTTTGCTGGTGATAGGAAGATATTCTTGAAAAGTTGAATCTCAAGAGTAAGATTTGATAATGCAGTATGTCTGAGAGATAAAATGGCAGTCAGAATTCAAAGTTGATACAAGCAGCAGCAATACAATCTGTTTGCCATTTCACTGTTGGGTGAGAAAATTGTTAAGCATTCAGAAACAGTGACAGGCTTCAAAGAAATTAGGAAGTTAGCAAAGACAAAAAAATACAATTGCAGGTAACTTTTCATGAAACATCATCTCTGTGATTAGAAGAGACGAAAATGGAAAACAGAATTCTGAGAATTATTATGGATCACATAAAGAAAAACATTAGTATGACATGATACTCCTGTATTTTGAATATGGTATGCAGTTATAATTACATCATCAGAAGTCTATGTTTTAAGATTTTGACTAAGGAAGTAGAATGATCAAACCTGTGCAACCTGATTTTACATGGAAAAAAACACATTTCATCCTACAGGAGATGTAATTGAGTAGTGGCATGAAACAAATGTTACTAAAAAGGGAAAAGGAAAAAGCTTTTCACTTTGTAAAGAAAGTTAACACCTAATTAAAGGATGCACAAGCATATTTAGAACAAACCTCCTTTTTCTTTCACGGTATGCTAATTCTGTCTTGGATCTCTCTGTTACTGTTTTATTTCAACATCAAGGTATAAATGGGCACTGCCACTGATGGTCTGCAGAACAGGAAGTTCATAATCTGTTATTTGACAGAAGGTAGGAAGGCACAGCAGAAGTTACCCTGTTAGTGATCTTGTAACAACCATGAGGAGTGATTGGGTTTGAGACTAGACAAAGGTTTGGGCTAGACAGATATTATTTCTTTAGCAGAAAGAATCTTCACAGAAAAACAGAGGTCAAAACAAAGCTGCACAGAACAAGGACAAGATTTCATACAAGCTAAATATAGCCATTTAAAAGCTACAGCATAGTTCAACTCAGGCATCCAGTTGTTTTGTGGAGTAATTTTTGAGAAAAACACCTCTAGGGCAGAGGAAACAATTTCACTTTACTTACTATGGGTTTGTAAAGTGTAAAAACTTTGTCACTGTACCAAGTGACATCTTTGTCTCTAAACTGGAGGGTCATGGACTTGAAGAGTGGGCCACTCTGGATAAAAAAATCATCAGGATGGCCTCACTCAAAGAGGTTGGTAATGTCTTGATGTCCAAGTGGAAACCAGTGACAAATGGCATTCCTCAGGTGTCAGTATTTGGACTGGCACATTGCAACAGCTATTTTGGCCTCGTGGACTGAGGGATCAAGTGTACCCTCAGCATGTTTGCCAGTGACACCGAGCTATGCAGTGCGGTCACCACATTGCTGGAAGGGATGCCACCCAGAGGCCGGACAGGCTGGAGAGGGGATTCCTGTGAACCTCATGAAATTCAACAAGGCCAAGTACAAGGTTTTGCACCTGGGTCAGGGCAATCCCAAGCACAGCTGTGGGCCAGGTGGGGAGCTGAATGAGAAGAATTTGAGGGTGTTCATCAACACACAGCTCAGTGTGAATTGTCAGTAAAAGCTCATAGGTCAGAAATCCAACCTCATCCTGGACTTTATCACAACAGTCATCACCTCCAGATTGAGGGAAGGGATGGATCCCTCTACTCTGCTGCCCTGGTTTAGGGCAAATTTGGGAGAAAACCTCCAAAGGGGGCCCCTCCAGAAAGCAAACCCACACGGCCCCTCCCCCCAACCAGTTCAGAAAGGATTCCTTGGAGAGAAGTGGAAAGACCCTGTTTATTTAACAGTCACAGCACCCTCCAGCACACAGAATGAACAATACCAGATGACACCACTATTTCACCACTCTGACAAAGATGACAAATTCAGAAAGTCTCTCTTGGAGGTGGTTGCTCTGTTATTGATCCCTCTGGCGCTGGGGCAGCTGCTGCCCAGAGTAGGCCCTGCTAGGCCACAGGGTGCAAACTCTCGGTGTTCCCAGCTCCCAGTCTGGATCAGGTTCGAGTGGTTCCAAAAACAGGGAAAGGAAAAACAGTCCAGGGGAAATTTGGACTGCCTAGATAAACTAACTAATGAGCAGAAGCAAAAAGCAAGAGCAAAGCAGGAGTAAAGCAGAAGGAAGAGCAAGAGCAAAGTGAAAAGCAAAGCAGAAGACAAAAGCAGCACTTTGCACTGCCCCGTCTGTGTTTCCTGTCAGCCATGGGGGAGCGGCTGATAACAAAACCCAAAACGAAACATTTGCTTTTCAGAGCTAGTCTTGAAGGCACAGAACATAATATGCAGCATAAGCAGAACACACAAATGGGGATACA
Source organism: Arremon aurantiirostris (assembly GCA_035583995.1). NCBI lineage: Eukaryota > Metazoa > Chordata > Aves > Passeriformes > Passerellidae > Arremon > Arremon aurantiirostris. The sequence continues at coordinate 103,129,532 of JAXCLO010000001.1, forward strand.
AGCATTGTAACGTCACCCTAGGACTTCTTCTCTTGTGAGACCCCTCCTGGAGCACTGTGTGCAGATTTGGGGCCTCCGACACAAGAAAGCATTGACCTGGCAAGTCCACAGCAAGGCTCTGAAGATGATCACACCACTGGAGTGCCTCTCCTGTGAGGTGAGAGGGCTGGGGTTGCTTAGCCTGGAGAAGAGAATGTTCTATGGAGACCACATAGCAGCCTTGCAGTACCTAAAGTGGGCTTGCCAGAAGGCTGGAGAAGGATTTTTCAGAAGGACATGTTGGGATAGGACAAGGGGAGATGATATTAAACTGAAGGAGGTTATGTTTACCCTAGATATTAGAAATTTTTTACTATGAGGGTGGTAAGGTAGTGGAGCAGATTACCCAGAAAGGTCATGAGATTCCCATCCTGGAGGTATTCAAGGCCATGTTGGACAGGGCTTTGTTTTACGTGGTCTAGTGGGAGGTTGGAATTAGATGATCTTTATGGTCCTTTGCAACACAAACCATTCTGTGATCCTATGTACCTTGCAAAGGGAATAATTCTTTCTTTTGGATTCTTTCTTTTCAATTTTAAAATGTGATTGGATGAGTATTTTTAATATATGAAGTATTTTAGGTCAATTGCTGTTTCTTGGTCTTTTTATTTTTTTTTATTTTTTTTATTAGGACCCTAAGAGAGTTCAAATATTAATACTATTTTAACAAGGCCATACTGCAATCCATGAATTCCCAGGATTTTATCCAGTAACCGGAGATACTTATTTTCAATGCAAACACAACAAAAGTAAGCAAGATTTTCCAGACCCTGGGATTTGACTAACAACTGCTACAGTGTTCATCAAACAATAGTTGTCCATTGTTATAAAAAGTTGTTTTTAGCATAAAGAAGTGATGGCTAAACTAAGCTATTTCCGAATGATTCACAGTAATTAATGTTGTTGAGCAGCTGAGGATGTTTCTCCAGTACTTCAGGAATTATTTTTGCATTTTCATTAGACAGGGATTGAACGGAAGACAAAACCTTTTATTAGCTTGAAACTATCATCACCATCTAGATAAGTATCTAATTCCACATAAATTATTCTTTAGCATTCAAATTCTTTTTTGGTTCATTTGATTTTAGTCTGATTCTGAACAGAAAATTCAGGTCCTTCAAAGTTCAATTACTTTTTTGTGTGTTATGTAATTCATCTTAATTTAATTATAAAATAAGAAATAACACCATCACTGTTTCAGAGCTAAACTGTCAGGAAGGAGCTCTTGTGTGAAGACTCTTATGCAGCTATAATCCTCACACATTTAAGGGAAATATTTGAAATAATCTACAATTCATTCTATTTTTGAAAGGCTGGTAGAAGATTCTACCAGCCTTTCAAAAGTAGGAGATTCACCAAAACATGAGAATGAATATTGTTTTTCTTTTATGCAGTCATGTCAAACATTGGTGTTTCAAAGGCCAGTTTTGACCAAAGAAGGGATAAATGGCCCTTTTGGGGCCACATTTTAGTATGACTGCAATGCATAGTATGTGAAGTAGATTATTTGACAGAAATATTTATTCTGAAATTAAAATCTTAAATTTTCCTATTATTATACTGATGATAATCCTGACATTTTCAAGTGTAAGTCCTTGAATATTTATTGTTCAAACCAAAAGTTGCACTCTCTTCTGGATTTGGTTTTGCTAAACTGTAACTCTTATATAACTGGTTTATGTTCCTAAAATATTCCTAAAATTTTTCCCAGAATAAAAATGATTTTGAATTTTTTAAATTTTATAGTTTTATTCTAATTCAATGAATACTTGATTAATCTCTTTTAATTATAATTATTAGTCTGACACTAGATTTAGGGATTTATGCTTGGATTTATTTGGAATAGTTTCAGGCATTTTCACAACGTGTATGTCAGAAAGTGTCAGGAATGACCTTCCTTATGTTACCTTACAAAAGAGTGAGCTGTTGGATTGCTTTTCTTATGCTGGTGATCCTAGAAGCATATGGGGAAATTACACAGTACAAGCTTTATACTTCATCACCTTATCAGCATAATGAAGGAGCACATTAGGCATTCAACCAGGACTGCAACCCAACAGCACACCTTGGGTGTGCTGACTCAGCTTTTCCACTGCAGGATGGAATCAGAAGATTATAACTTATGTTTTTAAATCAGAAGGTGCTGCAGTTAGTGGAGAATAGGGAAAATATAAATGTTCTTATCCGTTTTAAAAAATGTGCTCACCTTCAAAAGAAAAAATTAAGGAGCATGCTAGTGAGTTGTAGAAAACAATTAACCATGCCAGCAGCATTTCAGGTTAAACATGTTAAGAAAAATGACTTAAAAATAGGAACTGATTTCAAGTTTTTATATTTGCTATATAGTCCATATGGAAAACCACAGGAGAGTGTGTAAATAAATAAAAAAGCAGACTGGGGCAGTAAAAGGAAACAGACATAATGTTACTTTCCCCTATTAAGGATGTTTGATAAGCTTTTGCTTGCTTTCGTTGCTTGCTATATCTGAACATTTCCTTGTCTACATGAGCAATTTTTTTTATTTGATTGTGTAAAGGTTTTATCTTTCATTTTTAGATTTATGTGTGACTCTGTACCTAAGCATAGTTTTAGTGGAGGAAAGTATCTTGGCTATCAAAATATGGGACTAACAAACTGGGAGTACATAATGAGATTTTTCGTCAGAGCTGGCTTTGTTTGAGTTCCACTAAAAATATCTTAGAAATTCTGGAAGTTAAAATTTTGGACCTCTAAATAATATCTCACTGATTCTCAGTAGAATCTATGAATAGCAGTCTTATACTTTTATTTAAATACTGATTTTACTTTGCATGTGTTATACAATAAGACTTTTTGTGCTTATATTAATCAATGAAACAAATTCCCATAATACTTTGCTATTCAGGTTTAGGACTGGCTAAACTTATGACCTCTAGCCTAGCTGATTCTTTGGGGAACTCATTAGCCTGTGTATCTAGAAATGCCTTTTATAGCAAATGAGAGTGATTTGTACATCCTGTCATTTTCCATATTCCTCTTTTAAAGTACCACCCAGCAAAGCAGTTAGCAGAAAAGACCTATGTGATTGATACCTTAAGTCACTGGTATTTCTGTTGTCAAAGATTAAGCAGGTGAGAATTATGCAAATCTGTGGAAATTGGTGAACTGTAGGCTTCAGAGAGGGTATAAACTTGGGTAGCTAATTGCACATTATGGACTTACTCTATTTTTGCTGTGATATTGTAGGGGAAAAGAGAGCAGAAGAGCAAAGTAACACATTTATCTACTGGTTAATTAGTGTCTTGATCAATAAATTGGTTGAGCTGAATGTGAAAGGTTTCTTGAAACATTACTAACTCAATTATACTGAACAGTCAAGGTTTAAAAATCTGTTTGCCATTTAGTTTTCATATTTAGAACTAAATAAAAAACATCAGGAAATTATGCAGCACCTGAGGGATGCCAGAACAAATTCAATGATGCTGTGTTTCACTTTGTTAAAAGTCAGCAAGACCCAGTAAATTCAGTAAGGTTAATGGACTTGAACTTGAGTAGGAAGAAAAGTAGAAAGAAATATTTTAATTTATGGTTAAGGAAGTAATGAAACCACAGAAACCTGTTATAAAAAATGTGTCCATTTTATTCTAGTTAATATGATAAAACAAATTACCATAATAAATTATGTAAGAAATAAATTCTGTCTTGCTGAAATTAAAGTGAGTGTTGCCCTCTACTGAGGATAAAATTTTATTCCTAAGAGGATTTAACACTTGTGAACATGTTTTTCTACTTTGCAAATAAAAAGGAGATGTGTAAAAATGATGTGTAGTGAAGATGTGTAAAAAATAGATATGTACTGTTCCTTTAAGAGTCCACTGAGACTGTTCTCAGGCTAACGAGAAGTCACCCTGTCCTAATTTGAGTGACACCCAAAAGCACAGACCTCCCTTTTTTCCAACAACCTAATTTTAATGAATTTGAGGGGTAGATTGCTTTAATGAGAAAGGACAGAAATTTAATTATGTTTCAAATTATATACCTCTTCTTTTTTGTTGTTTATAATTAAAATTACTATTTTAGAACATTCTGTTATACAAATACTACTGCTATTGCTACTATTGCCATTACTACAATTGTTAAACAGCAAAGATATTAAGCTTAAATTTAAGAAAACTCAGAAGTGTAAAGAATAGAAGACATACACCACTATATATTCTCTCAAAAAAATATTTTTTAGCTTTTGGTCACTGGCTTTTTTAGTTACATTGAGACACCAGGCTCCCATTGGGAAACTGAGTTTTAGACATGTTAATTGTGTCTACTAGATTTTTCAAGTTATAAATATCTCAGTGAGACCATGAAAGTTTTCACTCCTCACCTTGCTTAGAAGAGGAAGGAGCAGAATTTACAACACACTGATGTAGCTGTAGCCATAGTACATACAAAATATATATTGTTATAAAAAATACTCAGACTCAAAGTCAGCATCGGAAACCACCTGTTAATGATGATGCAGAATGTTACATATCCAAGAACAATGCACATGGCCAGCTGAGAGTTCTGTGGCTGATAAATAAGATTGTGCCTTACCTGAGCCTGTGGTACAGGCTGAGGAGATGAAAAATGAGAGAAATGACTGTGTGAGCTGCTGTAAGAGGCACTCTGGAGCCTGGGGGTCAGCATGCACTTTCTGTGGGGGATCCTAGGAATGTGCTTCACCAGCACCTCTGTCAGTCTGCTCTGAAAGACCACTCAGACATGTGTAAATCAAAATGCTTTGACATCCTTTGACACCCTTCAGTCCAGCTTTCCAGGTTTAAGGAAAAGATTTATGTGTTTGAATCCATTTGCCAATATTTATTGTGTCAAAGTTCTGGAGACTAGACAAGTCTGTACTTCGCACTGAACTGGCAGTTCTGTCCCTTTTCTCTTCTGCTCAGTCATGAATGGTTGATTATCTAAAGTAAAAAATATAGGTTATAGAATTGTGCTATCAATACTTGAAATAATTTTTTAAAAAGTAATTTAACATCCTTGTGTTTTCTACTCTATTCAAAAGAAAAAAGTCTGTTGTGGCATTAATTCATCTATGGTTAAAAAATATATTACCAGAATTTTTTACCCTTAACAAAGAAATTGGCAAAACTTTATAAATCTGAGATTAAATTCTTGGGTTTATAACATGTATGACCACTTTAGGATAAAGCTTAGTGAAGCTTACTCACTCAAAAGAGAATAAAACTCTTGACATTACTACAAGAAGGAAGGTGAAAGGTAAACTGAATTGTCTATATACTGTGCAGATTGGAAAAAAGAGATCCAGTCATCACTTTCAACTTAATATTCTACCAAGTGAATGGAGCTTTCTGAATACTAAACAGATACCAAAGTACCCATATGAAACCCTGTATGAAAAGCACCCCCATAGGAAACTTAATTGTCAATGCTCAAAATTAAATGCTAATCCTATTAGAAATTGAGAAAATTGTGTAACCATACTAAAAAGCATTAATGGTGAGCCTATAAGATGATGTTATCTAAGATTGCCTGGCACATGTATATGACTTTTCATTTGAAGGTGGCAGCAGTGCAAATTTTTAAGATATTCCCCTCTGAGCCAGAAATCTAACCACTAGATATACATGATGGTTCTCAGTGTGTTGGAAATAGTACTGGAACAAGATGGGTGAGAAGATTGTTAAACTCTGACATCTCCCCTCTTGTACACCACGGAGATCCAAAATTACAAAGGTAAAAGTGAAGTTATCTAGAATTATAGTGGGATGTGAGGTACTTGTGTTAAGCCACCACTGATTTTAGAAAATGTATTTGTGAAAAAAAACATGATAAACCACCAAAGCCTAATCTTTTTCTGGACATGAAGAAGAAAAATCATAGAATCCAGATTTAGTAAATGGATTCTCAACCCTGGAAATACTTGTTTCAAACCACTCAAAAGAGGTCACAGGATCACATGTCAGGGCCAGCCTGCTTTTGGGCACTCAGGGCAGTGTCCAGCTGATTTTTGCATATCTTCAAGGTGGAAGCTACACAGAATCTCTGAGCTACTTCCACCATTTGACATCCTACAGAATGAAAAATATTCTTCTCTATGCCAGGGCATAATTTCAGCTTTCAACTTATGTCTATTGCTTCTTTTCCTCTCATTGTGTATCTCTGAAAAATGTGATTCCAACATCTCCCTTCTTTTGAGTAGCTGTAGATATATATTAGAAAAACAAAAACCAACAAACCAAACAGAGAAAGAAATTAAAAAGAACCACAGACAAAACCCACACTATTTGGAATTGGATGAACTGGATACTCTCTGTGCCTATCTCAGCCTGTGATTCCATCACTAAATTCTTCATATTGGCTGAGGGCTCAGGCAAGCACAGAGACAGTACAAAGCAGAGCCCTTTTATTAAGACCTTTTCTCTGTGTTCTGCTTTTTTCCCTTTTCCTTTCTTTTCCTCACATTTTATCATATGTCTGTGTCACCTGCAGGGGCTTGGCTTTATTTCTAAATCACTGTTCCAGAAGAAAAATGAGAGATAGACTGCATTTTGTTGGCCTCATGGTAATAATCCTTCAATGAGAGACTGTGAGCAGCTTTTCTGGGCAAGACAGATGTCTTGAATGAGCTGCCAGATGGAAAAAAAAAAAAAAAGAAATAAAAAGAGACATATGTTCCGCATGTAATACAAACTAGAATTTGTAGTATGATAATACAGAAATCTTTCATATTGAAGCCTATAAAACTTCTATTTATGCATATAGCACGTTCAACTATAACATCAGTGATTGGTATTATCTCCAGTTAAAATACCTGTCTACCTCATGTAAGGAGACTGCCCACTAATTCTGCTTTAGCTCTTAAATATTTTAGCAAGAAAAATAAAGTAAATTGAGAAATATGCTTAACACATGGCAGGTTCTTCTCTCTCTTCTCTTCTCTTCTCTTCTCTTCTCTTCTCTTCTCTTCTCTTCTCTTCTCTTCTCTTCTCTTCTCTNNNCTTCCTCTTCCTCTTCCTCTTCCTCTTCCTCTTCCTCTTCCTCTTCTCTTATGCCTTGTTTTATAGGCAGTTTTTGTGGAGTTTCCCAGTCTTATTTTTTTAACCTTATCAGTGGACCCATCAATAACAGTATTTGTGTGGGTTTTTCTGATTTATTGCAAGGACAAAATTTCCTTTGAGAAGATCAAGGACTTGAATATCTTAGTATGCATAAGTGCTGATTTGAAACAGGTATTTATTTTGGCAGGCTGGAAGGTATGAGCAGTGATATTTTGTGTTGTAGAAAAAACCCAGAATTTTATCTATTCTATTTTCTCCTAAAACCTATAAATGGAAATTAAAAAAATAAAAGAGTTCCACATGTAAAATTTCTCCATAAAGATTAATCTGTCCAAAAGAAAATAATTTCATACCCCACAGTAGAATTGCCTACAATAAATTCTAAATGATCATTATAAATTTATTCTCACAGATATTTTACAATGTTCAAAGCAAGCAATGGCACTTAGAGTACTGTCAACATTATAAGCACTAATTGAAAGGCCATGTACAATTACATAACAATATTTAATTGGATCATAGATAGGGAGAGAGAGCTCAGAATTTCCTTCTGTAATGATCTGTCAGCAGAAGATACCTTTAAAATTTTATTGGGTAATCAATTTAGCAGGAAGCAATCAAGATGCTGAAAAATGCTGGTTGCGTTGCTGGTTGCAATGCTGGCTGCTGCAACATCATTTTCATCAAACAAAATAATAAATAGTTTAAGTAGACTCAAATTCTGCTCTTCATTTGGGATAGTTATTGCAATATGCAACTGGTAGAATATAGAGCCAAGTGACTGCACCCAAATGTTTATGAGGAATGTTTTCATTTACTCAGTGGAAAACTATATAACCATTCTATACATACTGTTGACATTCTTCAAATGTTAGCAATAGTACTTTCCTTTCTTAATTTCTGTATTGCTTTAGGTTCTACCTTGTCATTATAAATTCAGATGTGATGACCAAAAAAAAAAAAAAACAGAAAAAATAAATTAAAAAAAACCCCAGGTCTATATCATGGTTTACTTAGAGAGCATTTGGCAAAAGAAACAATTGTTTCTTTCTGAGCTAAGTAACATTACAGTAGAAACAGATTTTTCTCTCAGTGTTTCTTGAGGCAAATCAGTGTTCTGAATAAGAGAAATGGATGGTTTTGATCTAAGAAAATAGAACTGTTTTACAGAGTGGGGATGAGTATCTCAATAACTGTGAAGGAATAGCTGTAGAGCAAAGGGCAAGATCCTCTCATTGTTTGAAGCCTTTGGGGAATATCAGTCTCACTTAGATGAGCTCTTTGGACAAGCTCTACAGCAAATTTGGGAAAGAAAAAAAAGGAAAATATTTTACTGCCAAGAAAAGGTCAGGACGTTTTTTACAGCAGCAGTAAAGGAAGTAAAGGATGCATTCTATGTTTCAAAGCACAATTCTTTTTAGTTCAAGGTGTGATATGTCAGGTGCATATTGTCTTTTCTCACTCTGACTATTTTATTGTATCAGAAACAGGCAAGATATCTCTGCTGTTCTCCTGATTACTGACAAGTTTTATTTCATTTGACTTCAGCAGTATTTACTCTAATTTGGTTCTTTTGGGAGACCAAACATGCACGTCATAATGACAGAACTCTGGGGGCTTTACTTGAAATAGCCACTCTACCCCTTTTCAACTTACATGATATTTCATGTATTTTGAATGTATCACTCAGAAATAAAATTTAGTGATAAATGAAGACAAATTATACCACTCTACATACACTACCATGCTGTAAATTATTATACTGTACCTTGAACACCTTCTTGCAAAACTAACAGACTGCTAAAATAATATGGAGTGCAAAAGACATTTGTATTCCACAAGAAAAATTATCTATGAATGTTAGCTGTAATAAGAGTGAGGTGTTGGGTTTTTTTAATTGTGTTTATGTATATTGAAAACTGTAACAGATTCTCTACATTACAGGAGAACAGCTTTTGACTTAGAATAGTTCATATTCTGTCATGCTTTTCATGGTTTTAACTATTTTACTATAGCAAATATTTTAAAAAAATTAATGAAGCAGGAGGGAGGATTTTTATTGTTAATCCGGAGACAATGATTTGTTTTGAAGGAAAACTAGTCGAGCAGCTATTTTTAGATCTGAATTTAATTAATTCAATTATAAGAAAGACCTGTTTTTTTATATTTTTTATTCAATTATAGGAAAGACATTTGAATGTAGAAGGTAGTTTCAGTGCATGTCATCACAAAAAACCAGAGAACAGCCTTCCAAGAAGAGAAAAAGTGTGAGAAAAGCATTGAGAGAAAACTGGGCTTCCAATAAACAGACTTTAGCAAATTTAGGTAAAAAAGCAATCTAAGGAAGACATTGCAGTATAATTAATATCTAAAACAGACTATTCACAGTGCAGCGCTAAATTAGCCTGGTGTCAGAGAAAGGCAGAAAGACTGAGAGAGACTCCTTCAGCAGAAAGGAATTTCAGGATGCTGGAAACTGGTACATGTCTTAGAATAATTTTGCAAAAGAATAGAACAAATTTATAGAGATAAAATTGGAAAGAGTAGGGAGCAAAATTACTTAAAACTAGTGAGACATATAAAAAGCACCAAAGAATAAGTTCTGTAAGTGCATCAGAAATAAGAAAAATTCAGTACTTATTTCTAAGCAGAGCACAGAACTGTGCTTTAAGTCTGCATGAGCATGCATTTCTATACACATGTTAGTACTGGGATCAATTTTTTTCACTAGCAAATCAGAAGACTTTCAGATGAAAAATCTCAGAGGGGATTCAAAGATGTATTCTTTTTTCTGTTATAGACCTAGCAGTTTAGTGAGGATATTAAATAAAATACTTTTAAAACTGAGGCAAATTTAGAGAAGGATGAAGGGAGGAGTGGTTTTCCCAAAAAGTGAAACAATTCCTCAGACTATGTGATTTAATAATTCATATATTAAAAAAGTGACATAAAGTATAATTGAGGAGCATTAAGGTGTAAGAGGTGATATAAATACAAACATTTAAAAATGTCTGCATCTATCACATTAGGATTGCAGTTTGTCTGGGCAATTGGTGCAGGAGAAGATCAGAACCTCATTTCTTCACAAAAAAACCTTTATCTTCCATGTATCCATAATACTCATAACACTGCTGTGACTCTTGGGGATGGTTCTGTGCAGAGCCAGGGGCTGGATTCAGTGATCCTTGTGGGTCCCTTCCAACTCAGTGTATTCTGTGATTCTGTGATTTTGTGATTCTCCATTCTGCCTAATTCTATCCTGAATCTTGCCAGATTTTATTGCTTATTCCTTGTCTCTGGTTATATTTATCTTTGAACTTTCTTGTTTTTGGTAATGTGATTGGAAGTAAAGCACAGATCCAGATATGATCTGTTGAAACTCTATTTGAGCTTGCAGTGCCCTGCTATGTGTTTGATATTAGGGTCCAACTGCATAGTATAAAATTGGGATTTAATGTCATCATTCACTTACAGTTTGGCTTAAGGATAAGGGGAAAAATGTTGTGGATCTTGTTCCACTTCCTTTCAAAAACAGAACTAGCAGTCACAACTTACAGTTTTGTTGTTGTGGGGTTTTTTATGCAGATTTTTTTTCCCTAGAGTTAGAGGCACAAAATAGCAATAAAGATTCTTAAATCTAATCAATTGCTACAAAAAATGTCTTGAATTTTGCAAATGATTCATATGACTAAGCTAATCATTTGTTGTATGGCCTAGATCAGAGAGCAAAACTCTGGCAAATTCTGCCTCTGTGATGAGTAGAACTGAATTAAAGATGAGTAGGAATAAGTAAAACAGTCCTCTCAACATGAGCAAAAATTCATTTATTTCTAGTTGATTTATATTAATTTTATTCACTGTGTGATGGAACTCTGAAGCTGCTATGACATTTGAGGTCAGTGCTGGTAAACAACTCGTTATACTGAGTACAGCAAAGCTATCATCAAAGCTTTAAGGTTAAAATGTTTTTATTTATATAGATAAAAACAGGGTTTTTAAAGCATTTTTTTGATGACCTGGAGAAATAATAAAAAATATTAATAGATTAGCTGCAAAATTAATGCTAACTCTGCAAAAGTAATGCTAATTCCATAGAATGTGTTCTAAGTTCTCAAAAGGAAGAAGTTGCCCAGGAACCTGGTTGAGGTTGTTGGAAGGTCTCCCTGTTCTCCCAAGTCTTCCCTACATATTTGGTTCCAGGCGCAGTGCTAGCAGCAGCTTGCAGGTTCAAACCCCTCTGCCTGTTCCATCTCAGCCCTCCCAAAGCTTTCAGGTCCGGCTTTTGCTCTTCTTTCCCTCAGGGAAGGCTCAGGCCGCCAGAAGGTGAGACCACCTTCAGAGGGGAGTGGTCAGGACAGGGCAGCCCCATCCATTGCTGCCCAGCCACATCCTCTGGAAAGAGCACACCACCAGAAAATGTGTCAGCCCTCACAGTTTGCTACTCACCCCACTTGCAAGGAGACAGGGACTTCATGTGATATAAACAGGGCTTCCCCCTGTAAGCAGGAGAAGCAACTTCAAAGTTAAATCCACTGAGCATTACAAAAGCTCTCAGTATTGCTGTTCAGACTTTAAAATAGATTCATAGGCTGAGTCACTTCACTTTGATCTCATCTGTATTATTTCTGTTACCTAGAGCAGAGTTAGGTTAGCCTTTCAGTTGGCAGAACCATTGTACTCTCTTTCACAAGCCCACAAATTTTACTGAGTAATTAAGGTTTTGATTCTGTGAGCTGAAATAAATGAAAATTTTCTTTTCATATAATAGCTGTAATGAGAATCCTGCTCTGACATATCACTATAAGGAGAGCAGACTTCTGACAACATTTATGTTCAAGCCAAATCCCTTTCTAAAGAGAAACAAGGTTAGATGAAGCTCTGATGGAAGTCCTTTTATTTGCCATGATGCCAACATCAAACTACAAAATCATTTTGCTCTCATGATTAACTTTTGCAAGAGATGTACTGCTTTCCACTGAGCTGTTTTCAAGTCAGTGGGAGAAAGAGAGATGACTTTATCGGCAGAGAAGGAGATGAAGAGAATTAAAGGAAATTTGATGAGGTGTAAACAAAGTAGCAGCTTGAGCTGGAGGGTGAGCTGTAAATTGCAGGATGGTAGTGAGAAAAAGTACAGTTTGCAAAATTAGCTTCAAAACTGTTAAGCATCAAAGCAAATGACAGGACATTTTTAAAGCTTACTTAAGCAATAAGCTAAAACAGCATTTAAGTCGAGACAACAAACAAAAATATTTCAACCATAAGGTTCAATACAGTTGCTTCCTGAGATTCACTTTACACTGCTTCACTTCTTCAGGGTCAATTCTAGCATTGTGCCAGATATTCTACAGCACTCTTGTGATGAAAGGTGTAAAAATGAATTTTGTATATTTTAAATGCCTTCATCTAGATTTTGAGTTATTAAAACATGATTGGAAACAAATTGCTTGACAATTGCAAATTGATTTTTGATTTTACTCTGTTGCAACTGTTGTTGTTGTGGGGTTTTTTTGTGTTTGTTTTTATTTTTTGACAGAAAATTAATTGTCATAGCTTAAATAGATTATTTTTCTTGGTTTATGTACCTGCGCTATTCATCAGAACTGCCAAAGTAAAACATTTGAGTTTGGCTAGATTGGCACAGAAAATTGTAACTATTCTAAAGACAAAAAGTATTTTCTATTTGTTTATCAATAAAATGCTTTTTCCCAGAAAGTCTCAGTCCAGAACAGCATACCATCTTAAAACTTACTCTTTTTTCTCTTTACTGCAGAATGGCTGACATAATTGTATGCTATTCTCTTCCTATTTATTGAAAAAACCCAGCATACCAACATCCTTATACTTACATTCACTCTTATGTGGGGCTTTAGAAGTGATCAAATATGCACAAGTTTTCATCCAAAGTGCTTTATTGTGAAATCAGCTGCATATTCAGCCCATACTGATATCAGGGTGATAACCTCTTTCCCCCTGGAAATAAAAGAAACTGCAGGGTCAAAGATGTCTTTAAAGTGTAGTGGATTTGAACTTTGAATGTTCTTTGAATGCTGAATGTTTGAACTTGAAAATCTGGAAAAAGAGCAAGCGTTGGTACCAGTGAAAGGGAACCCTCTTCAGGAATGGAATATGTGTGATGTTTCTGAGGAGCAGAAACTACAGAACTGTCACATTTGTGGTGTTTCAGCACACCAATATTCAAAAGATTCAGTTTTATTACATTTGAAAAGGCTCACATGGATAGATATCCAACTATACACAAAGCTATAGTGGATAGACAATCTCATTTAAACAGGAAAAATGTCTAATTTTTGTTCAAATGTGTGCTCTGTTTCAAAGATGTTACTTGCTTTATCAAAAAAAAACCCCATACAATCATCTGTTGTAAGTGGGCTATAATCTTTCTAATGTGTTCCAGCTCCATAAACATCAGAAGAAACTTTGCAAAATATTCAGGTTCCTCTTCAGCATCTCATCTCAGTCTTTAGCTATAAAATACCATGTGTTTTTTTATTATTATTTTTTCAGAAACTGGGGAGTGTGCCTACATTTTAAAAGGTATTGCATATTTTCAAATTGCAAATAACATAAACTATTGCAGAAATATGGGCTTTAAAGTTTATTTAAGCAATTAAGTACCTATATATATTTAAAAAAACATAAAGGAGACAAGAAAAACATCAGAAATTCTACATATGAGACTGAAAATAGTGTAAAGGTAACCCCTTGAGTTTCTTCACCTTATTCTTTTTATATGGGAATTTAAGAAAGAATTTTAGCATATCCATGGAAGGAAAATGTATATAAAAGATGTAAAGCCCACTCTTAAGACTTTACAGCTCTTTGAACCTTACCAAAAATTAATAATAATTGCTGGTTTTTTCACACTCCCTGATTATTTTACTTTCACAAGATATGTTAAATATTTTTCAGTTTTAGTTGATTGCTATCACTCACATATATAATATATAAAATAATAGATTGAACATTATGGATGCTTTGGAGAATAAATACAGTGGTTTATGAATGAACATGTGGAGTGAGGTACACTAAAACCATGAAGGCAATCTAATTCAAAATATAATACATATTGTACATAGTTTAAAGCCTAGGGAACTTAGAGATGTTATGATTTGCAGAACAATTTTTTATACAATAAATTAACAGTTGAATTACAAAGAATATGGGGTTTTTTGTGATTTTTCTTCCTTAGTGCAAGGATCTAGGTAAGTCTGAAGGTTGTTTGGTGATAAATCATGTGAGTCCAGCTCAGAGAAGATATCACAACTTCCACAGGAGAAGAGCAAAAATTAAGAAGCTGAAAGATCTTGCAAGAGACCTTTAACAGCTCTTTTCCTTCAGACTGTATCCAGAAGAGCAGCAATGATGGTCCTGCCCATGAGTCACAAACTGAGGACTGTCAGATGTAACAGCTGCAATGTAGTAGGAGTTAAAGCAATATCCAATGGCACCGGCAATTCATGAGAAAACTTATAGGGTAGCAAGAGCTTCAACTCCATGCCCCATCTTATAGAAGGCACAGAAGAGCTCGTCTTTGCATCTTCCTTAAAGATCTTTACATCTTCTCTGTCTTCCTAACTTGGACCCTAAACTTTTCCTTGTTCTCATCTTGTTCCTGTACCACCATCTCAGCCTGCCCTTCTAATTGCAGACCCTCTCCCAGTTACTAGCTTCATATTTCATGCCTCCTGTCATATTGTTTGCTGATGGGATGCGCAGGCAAGGGAGAAAATACAGAATTCAGTTCTCACCACTTCAGAGAAGTTTTCAAGATGTACATATCTATTTTATTTCCTAGTTTGAGACAATGCTTCACTAGCCAAATTCAGGCAGTGCATTAACCTAGTGGAATGCTGAGGGACTTGTGGGACTTGTGTTCCCTGTCAACATGATCCCATAACATTGTGCTAAAAACCATTCAAGATTTATTGGGAAAGAAAAGAGAGAAAAAGGTATGATTTCTTGGTCTAGTACAAAAGGCACTCAGCCTTGAGTGGGCAATTTTAACTGTAATTACTGCTCCCAGGGTTGCATTTTACTCAGAGACTAAATAATTGAAATATAGACAGAGCTTTAGAAGAAAGGGGCCAGAACTTCCTCCTCACAGAGAAGGCAGTGAAAAAGAAACTCTTTTCCTCTGTCTCTGTATACTCTGTAACATCAAATTTGTCCTTGCGCAGCGGCGCAGCTCAGAGAACTTCACTATAAGGTATATATTGATGATAGGGTGCTTTTGAGAGATATGTGGGTTGAATCTCTGATAGGTTTTTGATTGAACTGAGCCCATACTTCCAGACAAATTCTCTGAGGTATTGCATAAAAGATTGATGGTGGCATTTTGACACACTCTTAGAAAAAATTAGCAACCGCAGCTGCCTTTTACAGGATGCCTGAATGTGTTCAACAGTTTCAGCACTCACCAGGCTGAGCATCTTGAGATGATTCAGCATAAGAATGACACATTTTAAAACTTACACTAGCCTATATAGGAAATATAGATTGACTTTTTCAGTACTTATGCACAGGCAGAGACACAAACTCAAGACACAAAGAGAGGTTTAAAGTCTGATCTTGGATGCTTTGAATAAGTTGTACTAAATTCCCCTTAATACCTGGTTTGTGAAAGTGAAAAACAGATGTGAAAAAGTATTTAGGAGTCTAATGTCTCTTAGGGAGTCTTATTTCCCTTTGATTTTAATTTGAATTGTAGTATATTTTAGCAGGAGTAGGATCTCAAAACTTTTGGGATTCAGTTATTTTATCCATGGTTGCATAATTTTGGAAGTGCAAATAACAAAGCTTCTCTGCAATATGATAAAGCTTCTCTGTAATTAACTACAAAAATTTGATAAGTTTTGAGTTTAAATTCTTTCACAGATACAGGATACGATATGGAAAGGATGTTTCAATAGCTGCCAGCTTGGTTTATTCAGTCCAGGTGCTGAGAACCAGTTGAACCTCTTTGCATCTTCCCAGGAGGGTTAGCATTTTGAAGACCTCACACCAAAGCCCTGAATGCACTAACAAAGAAACCTTGGAGAGGAACATATTTTACCTGTACCAAAACACTGAACACTATTGAAGGTGGATCTTGTCTCCCAGATGAATTTCTGAAAGGTAATTTAACCTCTTTTTCAGGCTGCCTTTTGTGAAAACCAGTTACTTCAGATGTCTGTCAGTGTTTTCCCAGTGCTAAAGGTCCTGTGGACACATGTGGTCTGGAAAGCAACCAAACACTTCCTCCCCTCAGCACCTTGGGTGTGCAGCTCAGACAAGACTGAAACTGCTATTTAGCAATGAATTAGAGATATGATTCAGAACAAAATGAGGAGCAGATGAGTAAGTATATGCCAATTTTTCATAGCCTTTTTCTCTGAGAACCACACTTTCAAGTGTCAAGTGGGTGAAATCATACATTGCTTTGAATCAAAGGGTCAAGTATTCCAACATGGGTTTGTCTTCGGAATTAATTTAGTTTAATACATGCTCTTTTCCCCTCCCCTTTTTCTAGCACTCTAGTTCCTGAAATATATATGATGATGCATGCAGCACAAATAACTGGTTACCATAGGAACAACTGTAATAGTGATCCCAAAGCAGGGTTGGCCTTTTTTTCAGGATTTTCTTTTTTCCCCTTAATACCATACTTTGTATGTACATAAAGATCCTAGCCCTCTTTCATTTGCAAATCATTCTGGAAAAATGCTCCTATTTAATATGATTTGACTATAAATTGAAAAAAAAACTTCAGTGTGTTTTCAGCAGCCTTTTGGCCTTATGCATTTTTTTACTGATAAAGAGATGAGCACTAAAGGACTTTGGCATCCATGACATTGTAAATGACAACCTTATGGTAAGCCTTAGTACTTTAAACATTCCTGTGATGGCATTACTGAAGTAAGCAAAGAATTTATTATATTTTTCACATTTTTTCCCCCGTCAGAAGTTCCCCTTTTACCACATCCTGGCATACAAGTATGAGAAAATGCAAATATGTGTGAGCATGAAACAAGCAAAGTGGTAAAAATAAGTGAATTTCAATTCTTCTAAATGTTAATGACATTACCTGTTATCATCTAGCTTTGCACACACCATCAGAGTCATAAACTGGGTTTCAGACATGCACTAACATACTGCCACGACCCTATGCAGAGGTTTATGGGGAAGAAATCATGGATCAGTCTGCCTCCTTCCCTTAGTGTTCCCAGGGAAATTGAGGGAGCCCTGTTTTACAACAGCATTCAAATTTCTTGAGTAATGGTGAAGGCTCTATGATTCTATAGAGAAAGGGGGTGACAGAGCAGCTTGGTGGTCACTAAGCCCCTGGTCAAGGCCAACCCATCACAAGCAATCATTCATTTCATCTCCACTTTGGGTAGTACAAATGAATAGGAGAAACACAATAAATGCCTCACAGGGAGTCCTTGGAGAGAAAGATTTTCAGTTAAAAACAAATAAAAGCTTCTTTCTTTTGTCATGCATATAACAGTGCTCAACCTAAAAAAAAAAATTAAAAACGCATTAGAAGAAGTTGTAAAATAGCCATGGATAGAGAACATGAGCTACATGTGATTGGAGAGCTCTGTCTGCATTGCTGTCTTTGAATGCAGAAGTTCTGTGTCCCATGTTTTGCCAGAGGGCTGGGATACAGGGATACATCCACACTGAAGCCACAGGAATGTATATGGAGCATTAAGTACTTATGAGAATGCTGTTTGTGGCAGATCTGGACAGCTTAACATGAACTCTACACTGCAGTCACCAAAACACCACCTGAAGCAGTGATATACAAGCTTTGAACAGTTGTAATTTTCTGACATAAACCACATTTTAGGGAAAGATCATACATCAAATCTATTCCAAAACACTCTTCTCCTGTCTAACAAAAATTAGAGATATTATTCTGCCTCAGTAGTTTAAGAAAATGGTCACTGTTACAAATTTTGCCTTTCAGAATGGAAGGTTTTTTGCACTCTGTAGAAAAACTGCATCAGCTGAAAAATAAATCATAACAAATGGGGGCCTCTGTTCCTTTCTGAAGTGATACCTTAGATACCTCATGTACTTGTAGGTAATTGTGACATTTATTGAGGCTTTTCCATCCACAGAAAAAGCTACTGTAAGTTTCTTGTTACTGCAGGCTCTTGGTGTTATTTCCCATGCTAACAATTTAATTTGGTTGCAAAGCAGATTCATGTCATCTTTTTTTTTTCTATTTGACATATATAATTTAATTATAGTAGTAAACATTTGACGCTAATTAGATGGTAGCTTTACAGGACCTGATGTAATTGATTAGATTTAGACATTTAACTGCAGTGCATTTAGTGTGTAACCATGTTTAGGGGTATACATTCTATAAACCAGCAATTAATTTACATATACTTACTGCTTCATTAATCTATGTGTCTGCATACCTAAAAATGTAAGGTGTAATATCTATTTTATTAGGCAATGAAGAGGAAAAAGTATTGTCATGTAAGAGAGATTAGAACTTGCAAAAATCCCAAAACATTCAAGGTCAAAAACCCCACAGATGCTCTTTCCACTCTTTGTTCAGAGGATTTTCACTCTGCCATTCCTTGGAGGATGTTTCTCATGGCACAGAGGTGGCATGTACTGTTTAGGTGGGGTTATTAAAGGCTGTGAGGTTGCTGCTGTTTCCTCACATCATCAAGTCTGTTTCTACCTCCCTCAGCACATCTGCACACGGGGTGGGGTTTTCCTAGCCAGGGCATCAAAGTGATCCAGGTATTTAAGTTACCATTTCAGAAAAAAGTTTTGGACAGCTGTGCCTAATTAGCAACCTCTAGCAGTGAGAGGGGAAATGACAAGCAGGGAGGTTGTGCAGAGCTGAAGCCCTTTCTGCAGGATGGTAAAACAACGAGGAGCTGCAGAGTGCCATCAGAATCTGAGCCAGCACCCTGGCTAACTCTGCTCAAAAACTACCTCAGTGCAGGAAATTCACAATATTAACTGTGTTAGCTTCTGTTTATTGCAGAAGGACTGTTTCTGCTGTTCCCTGGTAACACTGAATCACTTCTATGAATAATAGGAAAAATGTAAATAAGATATTCTCTTAGTTGTATTGCAAATGTTGAGCTAATTTTTTTTCCCAAGCAGAAATTTTCCACAAAATATTCCTTTAGTTAGAAAATTTAAATTACTGCTGATGAAATTCTTTTCATGAAGCAAACAACTTTTTTAATTTGAGAAGTAAAATATTTAATAACAAAGAGAAAATGCTTTGACTGCGACAAAAAGGATATTTAATTTTTCAAGTTTTTTTTTTTCATTGAAAATGAACATGTCAGTAATATATAAAATTCATCAAATTCAACAAGACTGAGTGAAGGTTCCTCACCTGGGTGAGAACAATCCCAAACAGGAAGGGAGAAGGGTCCAGTGAGACCTTATTTTGACTTTTTAATCCTTAAAGGGGCTTACATAAAAGAAGAGGACAGATATTTTAATAGAGCATTTACCAATAGGATGAGAGGTAAGAGTTTTAGCCTAAACAAGGTGGTAGATGCTCCATTCCTGAAAGCATTCAAGGCCAGCTTTAACAGCATTCTGAGCAACCTTTCCTAGTTGATGTCATTTCTTATTGCAGGGGAGGTTTGACTTGATGACCTTTAAATGTCCGACCCAAATCAAACTATTTTAGGAAAAATAAAAAGAAACACCTTTTAACGCCACCATTGTGCTTGACTTATTAGATTTAAACTGGTCTCAGGATTTTTTTTCTAAATATCAATTTATTTTTTTTTATTTCTATCTTGTGATATGCAAGTCAATCAGCAGAAAGAAATGAAGTGGAAGTGTACAGAATTCACATAGCAACAGAGATGGATTTTAATAGACCTGATTATGAAGTAGATGGGGGTGTGTGTGCATGTTGGTGGAGAACTGCAATTATTTTTAATTTGCAATGAAAAGCCAAGAATTTTCAAAAAGAGGAAAAAATAGACAAGCAAGATATAAAAGGAACTGAAAATGAGAGTAATAGATAAAATAAAACTCACTTGTCCCTTCCGTCCTATGCATACAGTTAACACAGATTTCCTTCCTTTAGGTTTAATGCAGTGCTAATGGCTTCAGTATCTTCTTAGATAGTCATACTTTAATATTGGTTCCTAAGAAACCTTATGTTGTAGTAACCATCTAGAGAGTAAAAAAGCTTGTTTGGGAACCATCTGTGCTTAAAAACAAAATGTTGAACACAGTTATTTGGAAGTAGAGTCACTTGGACTGGGAAATAAAGTAATTTCAGTACCCCTTTCAACAATATATTTGAGGATGCCAGTGCAGAGATGGAGTCTGTGTTCTGAATCCACTACACCCTCCAAAAGAGTGGCAAATTCAAGCTTTATTGTCTTAAGAGCATGTGTGAGGCTGATTAGCATTTGATTTATGTGTCTTCTGTGTTTATTTGTTTATAAGAATGCCCTGCCTCTTTGCAGTAATCCAAATCCTATGTTGTAGCAGTTTCTATAGCAACTATGCATTTATTATTGAATAAAGAAAGAATTATGTAAACCAAAGCCATAAACCATACATAAATTATCAATGCATAAATTCCTACTGTCCTGGTTTCTCAGTCCAATTCTCTACAGTTTGTATATAAGCAAGTAAGAAATATGAGAAAATGAAAAGTAGAAAATTTCCCCCAACCTTTTCTTCCATAACATTATTGAGACAACTATCTGTCTAGAAATTATGATGATATCTGATTCAAGTAATTCAGGAATCATGAGTCATTCCCTTAAAGTCATGAGTCTGGTTTTTATAATCTTAAAATTAAAAAAAACCACTAACCCTATGAAAATGACACGACCACTCTCCCTCCCTCTCCCACATCCCCCCTCCTCCAATTTTTATTTGGTTTGATTGTGGAAGCATGCTATCAATTTTGAAGCATTTTTTAAAGCATAGTTGAGCTACCAAGACTATATTTTAAGGACGGAATCTTGAATTCTGAAATAATTTTGTAATTCTATTAATATGTCCTACCTGCCGATATGCAGTAGTTCCAGTACCAGTTCTCTTAAATACTCAAAGATGTACTGATAGATATTCACCTAAGCCTCTTTAACTTGTTCTCTCTGTTGGTTTCCATTATTTGGCTCTACCACTGCAAAACAACAGCCAAAATTTCATTTGGAGCTAGTGTAGTTGAAATTCAGGAACTCTATCCAGGATTACAGCCCTTAGTTCTAGATGCCAGCTGAGAGTTAAAATCTTGGAATCTTTCATAAGAAAGAAAGAAAGAAAAAGAAAAAAAGAGAGAGGAAGGAAGGAAGGAAGGAAGGAAGGAAGGAAGGAAGGAAGGAAGGAA
>JAXCLO010000001.1:103157298-103172672 GCA_035583995.1 Arremon aurantiirostris
GGCTGGAGTGAGTGCAGAGAAGGGCAGCAGAGCTGGGGAAGGGTCTGGAGCACAGGTCTGATGAGGAGCAGCTGAGGAAATTGGAATTATACAGCCTGGAGAGAAGAGGCTCAGGAAGGATATTTCTGTTCTCTCCAACTGCCCAAAAAGGTGTTGTGGTGAGGGGAGTGTCAGTCTCTTATTCGAGGTAACAAGCGAAGGACAAGAGAAAACGGCTTCAAGTTTGACCAGTCCCTAGCTCCACTTTCCTAAAGAATACATAAACCTGTGGCAGAAAGTAGTGAAATGTACATCACACATTGTGAATACCAGAAACAGATCTGTGTTTTAAGAGCATGAGTATGTTGGACGGCAACCAAGAATATGAGTTCAAGGTTGAATGTACAGCACTCCACAGTCCATAAGACCTGAGAGCAATCTTTGCTCCTTTGTGTACTGGACATAAATTGGCATTTCCTGCACTGTTAAAGTGCTTTTGTCACGGCCAGGGCTGTATCTCATGCAATAGTAGAGTGTTTGCAGTTAGACATGTAAGCAGTGTTGTAATACAAAATCAGATGTATATTCATAACAGAATAAATGGGTTGAAAATATGCTTAGACCTCTGAAGCACAAACTTTGCTGCAGTTCATACTTCTAGCTAAATGCATTACTTTCTTTTAAAATGAAAAATTACTCCAGGAACATTTGTAAGTTTGCTGTCAGGTCAGATTAAAATCTGTTACTGGATAGATTTGCCTTCCAAGACTGCATTCTATTGCAATAAGGAGTACAAATCACAAGGCTTTTAACTGTATCTGTTTTATTTGCATATAGAGACTGAACCTTAAGCATGCTACCTTAACTGAATTCCTTTGAGGCACTTTAATCAACGTAAAATTAAAGTCAGTTATGGTAATTAAATCTTCTGAAAGTAAAAAGTGACTGGAATAGTACTCAGCTTTAGCACAAGCCAAAAAATAAAAAGGGAATATCCTAACATCTTCTTCATTACTTTGGTATTAGTACAATACCTTCCTAATGTCTCTGCTGAAACTTGAATTTTAAATGAGAGTTAGAATTTTCCTTTCATTTCCTGGTATGTGACATTAGAATTAAATGAAAAACCTGGTTGGAACTACAGTGTAACTATTGGTCTCTCTCTTTTACTCAGCTCTTTTTCAACTTATAAAACATTACTCTCCATCCATAAAACATTAAGTTGTGAGATTTCATGTGTGGCCCTTTGGTTTAATCTTAAAGTAGTTTCAGATAAATCAGGCATTGAGGGGATGGTCTTGTACTGGTGATGTTGTACTCTGGTCTAGTTAATGCAGTGACCAGACTCTCAGCAATCCTCGTTGCAGCCTCTCCTGGTTGTCACTTCTGTGTCATAAATCTGTACTTACAAAAAAACCCCATTTAACTTTTCTCTGAGCAGATCTGTGTCTGCTGATCTCCTGCTCCAGTACTGAGAGAAATACTAATGAATCTGCACTTCAGCACTCACTAAAACAGATCAATTTTGTAAGCACCAGCATGGAAACAAACAGGCCCTTTATAGCTATTAATAAAGGAGGGTAATTGCTGGCATTAGTCACAGCATTTAATTTCACTGAAGTACTAGTTGGCTGTCCTCAAGGTGAGGATTTTCTGTGAGGTGTTTTCAAGTGGCATGGCTCATGTTTTATAAATAGGCAAACTTTGCTTTCAAATGAAAAATAAATCAATAAATGCACACACACACATCCAACAACATATTGGAAACATTTCTAGTTTACAAAAAGCTGCACGCATATAAATAGAAATTTGGAAGATAGTAAAACTAACATTTTGAAACATGCACCTCAGTACCAGTCAATGACTGAATAGGTGTGTTTCTTCCTCCTCTGACAAGCATGTGGGGGTTTGGGTAGGATTTTTTCCCTTCAAAAAAAAGTTTTTAATGTGATAAGAACATAGTGCTTAATTGCAAGGAGCATAAAAATGAAAGCATGAGAATCTAACTAGATAAACGAGAAGCAGCTTGATGAGTCAGTAGCCCATATTTTGTGTCATGAAAAAAGACATGTACCTTTATTCTCACTGCAGTTCGCTGCTGTCATTGCAAAGACAACTGCTCCAGGCACTACTCCTCTTCCTTACCAAAGACATAATCCCTGTTTCAATTACTTCAACACACTGGAAGACCTGCTTTCTGCACTGCCAAACTATGTTACATCCAACTGATCACGTGGACATAGGAAGCTGTGGGTATGGCCAATACATAATGGGAGATAATTAAGGAATTTTTGCTTACTAAACAGACAAACAAAAGGACTCATAGTCAAATGAATGGTGATGATATCATCACCAAAATAGGAAGAGGGTTGTGTTTGGGCCTTTTTTGCTGCTGATGCTGAAATAATGGCTTGCAGGAAAAAAACCCCAAAAAACAACAAAACAAACATGCTCACTGTTGAAGCGATATGAAGAGTTTAAAAACTACCACAACTTCTGCATGTAAGGTAACTTTAAAGTGGCAGCACATAACTTGGTGATTTGAGGTGCCAGAGTTTGTACATATGTTCCAGCTGAGATCCTCATTCACCTCTCTAATCCATTCCTTCAATTTTTAAGTGTCCCAGTATCCTCTCATCCTGTCTTTGACTTAGAATGATAAGATTTTTCTCTTCTTCCCTCTCCAACCCCTCCCGGTATCAAGCACCTCCACTTACAAAGTACTTCCATTCTCTCTTAAACTTCAAAATCACAGATTCGAAGATAGTAAAAATAGACATATCATCCTTCATTTATCTGGAAGAATTTCACAGCAATGTCAGATCAGGTGTATCAGAACTTACAGTAGCACTCAGGTGTAGGTCTCAAAGGGTCACTAAGAGAAATGTTCATGTCACAAGCATTGATATCCTATTGTTAGGGTCTACAACTTTAGTTGGCTTTAATATACCCCATAAAGGAAACATATATACTGAGTTTCAGGTTTTCCTACTAGGAAGCTTATCAAAGGGACCTTAATTACCATTTAATATTATCTTTTGTTTTCCAAATGAGAGATTTTTATCTGTGTGGGCTCCATTCAAGTCTGGTCAGTGTTTGCTAAGGTTTATGAGACTTCTAGGGAAATACAGGTCAACAAGGTCAAATAAGATCCAGTCAAACTGAGCTCACACAGACACTACTGTTGATCGAGGAGATACTGGAAGCTTACAGCAATAAAGAAAAGGTTTGACATTGCAGGTTTTCTCTTGGCAAGAAATGCTGTGGTACTACTGGCAAAATTTCTATCTTCGAATTACTTCAAATGGCTCTCACTTAAATAGAAATCTGAAAGAGTATAAACTTGAACTACTTTGGTTTCTTGGACCACTGAATCCAGTCTTAGAGGTTTGATTTAGTACATGTAAAAGATACAAGGAGTTTCACTGGTTTTAACAATACTGTGATTTTTGTAGTTGAAGTCTTTGAAGCAGAAATCCAGATTGCTTTGTGTGAAAATAATCTTGCTCCCTAACAATAAAATATAAATTGAACTGTTTATAAATTCATGTGTTTGACAGAATTCCTTATCTAAAGCATCAGAGAATTTTGGAGGCAATACAATGTATTTACAATCAAAATTCCCATGCTGAGGCAATTTTATATAGATGCTCCCTTTATATTTGAAAGTACAAAAGACTGTATTTATGAATAAAACATTTCAATTACTCAAAAAAGAGTTATAGACCTTCACTATTTGTTTAATTTGAATAATATGTTATTCAAGATGACAACCTACAAAATCACAAATTCTTTGTGTTAAACTCATTCCATTTATTTAACAGTTAAAACTATTGTTTGGAATAGTACCCATAGAAGCTGATTCAGTTTTTATGTCCATGTCCAGTTTTTGATAGTCTCATAATAGATGTTCACCTTATTATAGTAATTGGAAAGATGCTGCACCTTTAGAAAAAATCATTACTTCTGTAGTTCTGTGCAGTTCATAAGTGTATGTATATGTGTGTATATATATATGTATGTATATGTATATGTGTGTATATATATTCTTATGTATATCTGTATATATATATCTGAATATATATGTATATCTGTGTGTATATATATCTGTATATATATATAATATAATATGTATATTTTATTTATATATATATATATATATATATATATATATTAAAAAGGCATTGCTGGCACCATACTTTTTTATGATTTGGCCTTCATATACTCACTTAATAGGAATCAAATAGATGAATCTTTACACCTGTCTCTTCTGCCTAAATACCAGGAATTATCATAAGGAATACTGTTATAGAGTATGCATTGTTCCAAAGGTACTAATGACAGCACTGTTAAATTACTTTCTAAGATCCTGATAGAAGAGTGAGCACAAATAATTTTTGCTTTATCATTTGTTTTCAGCTCTGATGAAGTGACCAGTTCTTCCCCAATTCCCCAGGATGATGCAGAATCCCTATAAGATCTTTAGCAAAAGAAATCCATAGGAAAACTCACTGATAGTGGATTTTAGCTGAAATCTCTTTTTCAGGTGTCTGAGGTTAAAGGTCTTATCTGGGTAATAAACAAGTCCAGCTGCTGACTTGGCTTAGTGTGCAAAAGCAGTTAGATTAAAAAAAGTAAAGTGGCTATTCTGCTCTAGACCTAAATTAAGGATTGCTGAGTGACATGTAAATTAATAGTTTATAAAAAAGAAAAGCTGGTAGGCACTGTGTAGTCTTCATGATTTTTTAAATTTAGCAGTAAGAGCACTATCTGTATCAACAGATTAATACCTTCTGTAAAAATGGTGATATAACAAAGATCTTAATCCCACAGAAGAGACATAGCTTTGTCTCAAGTTCTTTTCAGCTAGGTGCAATGTCTTAAATCTGAGACATTAATTAGAAAACTGAAGCATTACCAAACAATGAAGAAAAGTTCACATCAGACAAGCTTAAGGTAATACCAGATGTTTCTTCTGTAGCTTTTGTTTCATGTAGAGACTTAGCTCTTCCCTGGGTGGATAGGTTTTGGTACATGATTTTCAGTCTTTTGACACAGTGAATGGCTAGCAGCCTTTATACATTTGCTGCACTGCAGTTTTGCTTCATACTTTGTATTTTGTACATTCTCACAATGTACTTTGCAAATTCTTAGAATGTATTTTGGAGTGCATTGGAAGCACTGCAAAGTGTGTAACAGCAGTCAGATGAAAGTTCTGAACTCTTGGTTGAGAAATAATAACAATTGTCTGTTGCCAAGGCTGAGCATGTATGGATCTACCCTTTCTGTTAGGGAAGGTTAAATCTATTGAATTGCTCACTGCTTTCTATTAGTGAATCCAGTAAAGAAACTGTTTGCCAGGCTCTCCCGTGGGAATCTTTGTATACATTTTGCTTGTGTATCACTTTCTCATCTTACTCTGAATAGACTATTCTCTGACCTCTCCCTCACTTAGAAACATAAAATTCACTTTTTACCTGGAATTAATTTCATCTGGATTAATATAATAAATGCATTTTATTTATTTGTTGATTTTAATATATACTGAATGAAAACCATAAATTACCATGTCAAATCCCCCTTAGCAAATCTGCTGATGACCAGCTGGGAGGAGTGGCCAGTACCTCAAAGTGTTGTGGAGCCCTTCAGAAGCTCCTTGGCAGTACTCGTGATTTACAGCCTGGTCATGGCCACTGCATTCACGGGATGTCAGCATTGTCCCTGAGACACCTTGCAGCCCTGTGCCCCCTTTGGCTTCCTTCCTCTGCCCTCTGCAAGGCAGACCCATCCTGCAGACATGGGGCAGAGACACAGCCCAAGGCTCTAGGGGATGGCTGGCTATGTCCTTTGTCTTTGGAACATCTAGCACAATCTTGGGAACAGCTGAATCCAAGTCTGGGAACAGCTGTATCCTAATAGAAAGTATAACCAAGAGTTGTCTTGGAGATCATGTGTACTGGTGATGTTTCCTGATGAACCTTGCCCAGCTTCCTGTGGAATCAGACATAAAACATTAAGTATACTTCTTCCACCTGAAAGATAACACAATGCCTACACCTGCACCAAAACAGTTTCATAATTCAAGGTACAATACCTAGCACTGCCTCTTACTAACACAAATGCACAGAAAATACAAACTGTATCAAAATAAATCTGCACGTTGATATGTTTTGAAACTTCACTGTTAAAGTGGTGTCAATGTATAATGACTTCAATGCATAATAACTTAATCCAAAGCACTTCTGAATGTTGACTCTCTTGGATATTTTCACCACAAATCTTTTATCTAACAGATAAACAAGTAATATCCTCAGTCAATGAAGATGGCTGTTTAAAGCTCTCTAATGATGAATTCAAATACCAAGTTATGAGCTGCAGAGGGAGAAATTCAATTGTTGTAACTAGGCAAAGTTATATAACTTGACCTGCAGGTGAAAAACAATTTGAATGCATCGAGGCAGATTAGAAAATCTGTTCTGTACTCTGATATAAACCATGAGCAACTATTTTTCAAGCAAAAGGACTTGAACAAAAACTGAAGCAGAGCAAAGGAAATGTTTTAAAGTAGCAATAATAATTTAAACAAAGGAAATAGTTTGAAGGTGACCATAAATGGCAAAAGTAATTAAAATATTTAGACATCCCTTTCAATAAATATAGGTATGAAATTAAAATATTTTGATTTTTTTTTTTAGCCTCTTTAATGTTTATAGCTGATTAACACAACTGAATTCTTATGATACCACAGCACTGGATGTATTTGCAAGCAGTTTAGTGGTAGTAAAACATCTTTCAGCACTGCTTCCTTTTGGTTTATTTTTTTTTCTAATTAAATTATCAACATTCACAGATTATCAAAAAACTAAAATATTTAAATATATCAGTGTTCCTAAAATAAATATTTTTATGATTTGACAAATATATTGCATAATAGTAGTCTAGCACCATGGAAGAATGTGTCACTGTCCTTTTTGTACTTATATGATTAAAAACTTGTGCTGGAGCTAAAACATCTCCTTTAGAAAAACCTATTTATGTTTTCAATACTTAGAATTATGAGTGACTTTCACAGAACTTTGGTTGTTTTTTCTGTTAATCTACACCATTGAAATCAAATATTGATCAGTCTTCCAACCTATTCTTAGTTGAAATTTCACTAAACAAAAGTTAGTTATTGCCTTGTTCAATTAAAGTTTTGTCTAATGTTAGAGGTTCTGTCCCCCTAGATACCCCTAAAATTGTAATCAAATCCCCTTTTAAAACTGTCTATTAAAACTATTCTACTTGAGTAACTACTGTAGTTCTTCTCTGAACCCTCCACAGCACTTCAGCACCCTTTAGAAGGGTGCAAATGAAACTCCATTTCAGAAGGTGTCATCAGAATCACTTCTGTATCCATTATTGCAGTCTGCCAAATGCTGTGTGAGTGGGGATGAGTGGGGATCCCATACTTAGTTGCAAGCAGAGATTTACAACAACCTTTAAATATCAGTATTTTCCAAAAGAATATAAATTATGGATAAATTGTACAATCCCTGTCTGTATCTGTAGGCCCTGCAGTTGGGTGCACTAAAGTTTAGCCTTCAGTAAACAAATATCAATAAGCCAAGACAGAGCTGTATCTCAGTGTATTCTCCAGCACTGCTGCTTTTATGTCTTGAAGATTCTGGGTGAGAGCAACACGTGCAATTAAGACTAACATTTCCACAGGAAAAATCAAGACCTCAGCTAAATAAGAATGTAGGTATCCAATAGACTTATAACTTCTAGGTGTTACATTAAAAGAGGTTTCTTGTAATTTCAGCATAGTTTGCATAGGGAAACAATTTTTATTTCAGAATAAAGCAAAAAGTGTATTTTGATTTGACTTCTGTAGCTTGCCTGGGAAATCAAAGTATTTCTTGGTAACCATAAACTTCTATAAGTGTTATATTACCATTCTCAAATAACAAGCAAGTCTGCTTAGTTTTAGGTAATCAAACAGCACTAAAAATATTTATGTGTCACATTTCTAGGCATAGTCAATGTCATAACTTTGAAATTTTCCAAAATTAATTTCAAAAGCTGTCTCATAATTGCCAAACAATATATTCTATTCTGTGCTTGTATCACATACATTTCAGTATTGCTAGTATTGCTTTATATTTTGAGGCAGTAAGTCTATTTTTTACTCACGTCGCAATTATAATCTTTACCTAAATGTCATTCTTAAAATGACATTTAAAAGAGGGGAAAAAAATGATCAGAGGGCATCTAAAGTGTCATTTGATTACTAGTCAGTGTAAGCAGAAAGAAGCTTTTTAACAATGTTGTGATGTGAGTGGCCCCATTTGTCTTCAAAAGCATGGGAAAGAGCAGACCAAACCTATTCTATTGCCCTAAAAAGTTGTTTCTGCATCTACTTTATAGACTGTTTTGTTATTACTGATTGTTTTGGAAAACCCATTGTTAATCTCAAACTAAGTAAAACACATGAGTGCTTGAATTATTATAATTAAATCAAAGGATAAATAACAGAGGAAAATGAGGAATTAAGAATGTTGACAGCTGGAGTCAGGCAATGGATACTTCTCATGAAAGGAATAGCATGAACTAAAATCTGTCTAATTCAAATCTTAAAATTAAGTACCTTATTGGTAGTAATCCTTTGTGGGTTTGGTTGCGTATGTACATATCAATACACATCCCTGACATTAGGTAGAAGCTATTGTTACATACTGTACAAATAAATGAAAACAAAATAAAATAAATTAAATTTAAATAAACAAATTATAACAAATAAACAAATAAAACCCAACACAAATCCAAACAACCAAACCCCCCTAAAATAAAAAGCTGAGTGCAATAAAGTAGGTGTTTTGATATTTAAGGGGATTCTGGAGGTGTGGTGGTCTAGGTGTTTGTGCCAGTCTATGTTTAGGTGCCTATATCTTCTAAAAAAATTATGTTACTGGAATTAGCTATAGACCAGAATGTGGTGTATTTCACCCTCTTCTAGGGATTATGTAATAGCTACCATACAATGCCAGTTGATGGTGACATTCCTGCAAGGTGGACAGATACCCTTTCACTGTTGCTACCCTTGCTTGTACTAATTCCCCTGAAGGGTTAATTATAAAACAGGTTTATTCCTGATGCTGCCAAAAAAATTTTACTTTTTAAAAAAAATCTGTTTAAATGGATACACAATGAATAAAAATTAACAGGTAATTTAAAAATCTGATGATTTAACCAAATGATGCCTCCCTTGCAACACTTTTAATTGAAGAAGTCAAAGACCTCAAGGTTTTTTCTCTGCTTTGTTTCCATCTCATTTTTTCTGCAGAGGGGAAAAAATTTAGAAAGAGAACATGCTTCATAGATCTCAGCATAGATATTACAGAGTACATAAAAGAGACTTTCAAGGGCAGGTTGTTTGCCAAATAGCATCCTTTGCAAAACCAACAATATTTTATCTTTTCTGAACTTACAAAGTTAATTTGACCCCCAACTCCCCTTTCTAACTCTTTCAAAGAGAATTTTGCAACCACAAGGCAGCCGGAAGTGTCACAGGGTTCTAAGTCCTGTAACAGAAAATGTAGAGCAGTAATGAGAAAGATGAATTAATTTTAAGAGTGTGAAAATTTATATTCACAGTAGAAAAAATGTTCTGAGGCAAAGACAATTAAAATCCATGGTGTTTATCTTTTCATTTAAAATTAATGACAATGCAGCTGGTTTAAACTTTTCTGGAGGACAAATTTTGGGTATAAATGGTATCCTCAGTATAGGAGTTTGTTAGAGAGCAGTCAGAATATTCAAGGGCAGCTGAACATGAAAATGAGCAAATTTCCTGAAAGTGAAAAATAACGTTGAAAATGCATGGAGTACAACTGGTAAACAATCAGAGTGCAGTGCACTTCCATGTGTGCTGCAGAATAAGCCCAACTGCAAACATATTCTTTTGAAACACAAAATTAAATAATGAAGAAGCTAGTCCAAAATATTGACATCAAATGAAAAGCTTCCTTTTGGCATTTGGGCAATTCTGTTCTCAACCATGCTACACTGATATTGTCTTTGTAAATTCAGGTTTTTAATAAAAATATTCATAGCGTAACAAACAGTAGAAATGTGACAAAAATTATGCAAGCATTTCAAATGAAGTAGAAACCTTATGAGATTTATCTATTTGAAGGTGCTTTTTTGTTTATTTTTAAATAAATAAAAATTATCATTCCTATTAAATAATTCTTATCTTTGACACCTTCTAACTCAACCCAAACACGTAAATGCTTATTCCTGTTTTGATAACATATTGCTGCAAGATGAATCCTCGTATACTACTGGATGCAATAGCAGCAGATGTTATGAATGGCAAGATAACACTTTCGTTTCTTATTTTTTTAAATAAAAGACAGAAATGTAAAGGCCAGGACTGTTTTGATGAGCTCCTTTAAAGGGGCTTACGTTTTTTTATACCCTGAGGCAGCACATGACAATGTTTTCAGAAGGTTGCACAACAAACTTTTAGTCACAAACTTTGGAAAACAAGGGTACTTGGCAAATTTTAAAGCACAATTCAATTGAAATAAAGTATTTCACAAGGCATTGACTTAGCAAACTCTAACTATCCGACTTTAAGTTACCTAGACTTTAAGAGGAAATTAGGAGAAAAAAAAACAGAGAGAAAGCTGACAGAGAATGATTAATATCCATTGCTCAAATTCCAGGTTAATCTAACTGCTTGCTGAGATTACATAAATATATATGTGAGATAAAGCTGCACACAATATAGTGAATACTTCATTAGGTTAAGAATGAATAATAACAAATATGGTTCCTTTGCAGAGGAGTAATAATCATGAATATAAACCAATGTCAATGAAAAAACTGTCAGCATGGATGGATCAGGAGAATTCATTGCCCTTAATGAGTGTAAATTTATACTCATCATCATATAAACAATGAGAAATAAAAATACATGCAACATTCAGAATACTGAAAATAATCTCATAAGATATATACAAAAGGTGACTTCCAAAGAATGGAAATTAGGTTAGCTAGCAACTTCATGAACACTGGATAATAAGCCTGTGGAATTGCAAGGATGACAAATGAGGTGCATTATTCCTAGGTATCATTGTTCCTAAAGACCTAGTAATGAAAGATATATCTTTGATTATTTTCATGAATTTGAAGACTTTCTACTTCCAAAGTTTCCAGGGATGTGGGGGGGGTGGGAATTAAATAATGGATTATTTGAAGTATTTATGACTAATTTTGATTCTACAAAAAATTCTTTCTTCACTAAGCATAAACACCATGCTAGGTGTCTAAAATTTTTCTATATTACACAATTGTTATGGAGGTAAAAAACTTGAAGGTAGGTTACTTATACTACCATGACCAACACCTTGATAATCTTTAACTAGTATAAATAAACTTAACTCTCATGGAAAGAAATATCAATCTACACAAATTCATTCTGTTTCTAGATGAATCATGTTCTTAAAGTTATTTGCATCTCTACTCTTTTTTATAAAATGAGTTACAGTAGAGCACAGGCTAGCTCCAAAAGTGGAGTAACAAATCTAAAATTTGAGCTAATGTTTTTTAAACATATTCTCACTATATTTTGGTTTTGTGCCTGTAAAGACACTAGTCCTACAAGCACTAGTTCCTTAAACAATTAGTTTAATTCTTCCTCCATGCTAAAGAAATCCTGTTGCAATTAGTTCTGAGTAGTTGTGGTTTAGTGCCAGTGGGCAGCTCTGACCCATGAAGCCTCTTGCTCCCTTCCCTACAGTGAAATGGAGAGACAACTGGAAGGGTAAAAGTCTTGTGGATTGAGAAAAAGATAGTTTAATAGGCAAGGCAAAAGCTGTATGCTCTATCAAAGCAAAAAAAGGGATTAATTCACCACTTCCCAGGGACAGGCAGGTGTTCAGTCATCTCCAGGAAAGCAGGGCTCCATCACAGTTAATGGTGACTTGGGAAGCGGGAAGGAAAACACCATTGCTCTGAAGGTCCCTTGCTTCTGTCATCTTCCCTCTGTTTCTGTGCTGATCAAGACACCAGACAGCCCAGAATATATCCCTGTGGTCAGCTGGGCTCAGCTGCCCCAGCTGTGCTCCCTCCTCACTTCTTGTGGTGATGGTGTGAAGACAGAAAAGGCCAGGATGCTGTGCAAGCCCTGCTCAGCAATAACTAAAACATTACCATGTTCTAAACATTGCCGTGTTCTCAGCTCTGGCTTGGCCACAAATCCAAAATACGGCACCACATGGTGTGGTGCATGGCAAATAACAGCCAAAACCAGCACATAAGGAAATTTCTGAGTTTCTGTAGGGAATACCAAGCATTGTAACTGACACACTCCCAGTGGAATTCACATGGACACATCTGTGTGCGGAGACTAAAAGTTTTAATGGTTTAGTGTGGTATTTTCTGAGACTCCCGTCGAAGGGAGGAAATGATGAATCTGACTTCATGTTCTTAGGAGGCTAATTTATCATTTTATGATCTATATTACATTAAAGAATGCTGTACTAAATATACTAAAGAACCAAGAAAGGATGCAGACAGAAGGCTAAAGGATACTTATTAAATACTCATGACTCTCTCCAGAGGCCTGACGCAGCTGACAGTGATTGGTCATTAAGTGCAAACAATTCACATGAAACCAATGAAATAAGCACCTGTTGGTAAACAATGTCTAAACCACATTCCAAAGCAACAAAACACAGGAGAAGCAAATCAGATAATTACTGTTTTCATTTTTCTCTGAGGCTTCTCAGCTTCCTAGAAGAAGAATCCTGGGCAAAGAGATTTTTCAGAAAATATGACGGTAACAGTTTAGTGAATGACCATGAATTGATGCAGCTTTTTAATTAGCAGCTTTGCTAACAGGAAGGAGTATTAGCAAATCTGAAATGAAAGATACACCTGTTCTTGTGAGAATTTAAAAATATAGATTATGAGCACTGTTTTTTCTCTAATAATAAATTATTTATAATTCTGTAAGAGAAAAAAAATAAGTAATGCATTGGATATTTTCAGAAACTACAGAAAGCTAGTTTTCTATCCTTGGTGTTCCTTGTTATTATACATATCTGACAACTCTTTGCTACTTCAAGGTTAACAAATCTGAGAAAATGCTTGTAACTATATTTTCATTAAATATTTAATATACTGTCTTCTAACAAATTTATGGAGTAAATTAGTTACATTCTCGAGTATTTAATAAGGAAAAATACCTCCATATTTCAGCAGGTAACTTTTAAAGATAATACTGATTTCCAACAGAAGTTAAGTGGGAATTATATGAGATTTGATCTCCAGGTCACTTAGAACCAGGACTTAGCAGTGTCTGTAAGGAAACACCAGAATGCAAACAAAACATGGATAATTTAATAGGAAAATAAAAGAAAGAAAATGAGGGTTAACTGCTTTTTAAATATATAATGAAGACACATAATGGAGAACACACTACTGTCACCAAAGATGGTGACACTTTATTAGTCCCCAGTACAACCTTTTACACCCTGTGTCTCTCACGCATAACACCTGTGTGCCCTTTTACTCTTTTGTAATTGGTCAATGCACATCAGCATTCCACACTTCTCCTTCAATGCTGGTCACCTGTCTCACACAGCTTCAGCTTATCAGGGGTGAGATTGCCTGGAGCACTGATGCTATTCTCTGGCAATCCATTCTCCCACAATTTTGAATCTATGAAGTGGTGAGGTTCTATTTTTCATTATTATGTAGTTAATTTTGATTACTACCGTTGGATTTTTCACTTCAGAATTTAAACAGGACACATATTTCTTGAGTTCA
Source organism: Arremon aurantiirostris (assembly GCA_035583995.1). NCBI lineage: Eukaryota > Metazoa > Chordata > Aves > Passeriformes > Passerellidae > Arremon > Arremon aurantiirostris. Next base: position 103,171,099 of record JAXCLO010000001.1, read on the forward strand.
TTTCTTATTTTTAGCAATTTGACTCTAAGATAAGCAATTAAAGTTGTTAAACTCTTCACCAGGTGCTCACATAACAGTATTATTTTAGAAATGGCCATTGGTTTTTTTTAGTGAGGAAAGTATTCAAAAAGCAAATGACTGTCTCTTCCCAGAATTACTGTAAATCTAGATTTAACTAAATCATCCTTTAAAAGTCCTAATTACAGAAAATAACTTGTTATTTACATATAATAAAACATGCATTAAAATTGTAATAGTTCTTACATTCAAGTGTTTTCAGCAAGGCAAAACAGATGTTTAAAGTTATTAATGCAGTATAAAATCTATTTAGAAGAGGTTTTCTAAATTATTCTTTCTGTCCCCTCTCCAGAATAAGTGTGACTTGTGTTGCAATTTGACTCTGTAAAATGTTCATTAAATCAATATATACTTATAAAATTATTGTTTTTAATAACATTATTAGTAATTATAGTAATATTATATAAAATAAAGGTGCATCTTTCTAAAGGTATTATGTTTTTTTGAGAGCCCTTCATTTTTTTAGTCTTAAAATTACTCTGAAATCTAACAGGCCCTTTGCCCCCCAGTTCTGTTACATAACTTTCTTGCCTATCTGAATATATGGCAGATGCTAACCTTAATATGACATGAAGAACTCTGCTTTATTTCTTCATTAGTTTATTTATACATTTTTAAGAGTTGCTACAAGCTTTACCAAATTGTATTTCCATTTTCTTTCTAATGAAAAATTCTCTTCTAAGAGGTAGCAGAAGGAAAGATGTTAATGAGCTTTTTGCTTGTGTTTTCTGAGACAAAATGTACTTGCAGAAATCAGCAGCTCATTTCCTTAAACACAAAAACAAACCATGCATTCAACTTTGAGCCTAAGATTATGGCATGTATCAGGAGAAAAATTAAGAATATAACACTTCTATGAGCAGTAGAGCCAGTGATTCACTACTAACATTCTCCCTTGGAATAAGACCTCTTCTTAAGGAATAGTTTCAAATTACTGTTCTGTACATATTTCTTACAGTAGACACTGCACATACAGCAACAAATACACATAAAGTCATATTGGTGTCTGAAATACAAACCAAGGTACTTCACATTATAAGATAAAATTATTAGATAATATCAATTGCAAATATTATATAATATCAATTGTACATAAAGAAATATATATATAATGATGCAATATTATTATATATATTATCACTTTGCAATTTTAAAAATTATTCTAAATGAAAATTTAGGTGACTTCCTTAAATAAGCTGGCTTCTGAGATTACCAATTATCTCAAGATGGTAAAGCATGCAAAAAAGTTAAAAATAATATAGGTTTAATTTTGCTTAAAATAAGTCTGTAATTCATTGATTAAAGTAAAATAATCCATTTTTGGTAAGAGGATTGCCCAATTACCCAAATACTCTATTAGCACTTCTAGAAGGGTCCATAGACCAGAATTGCTAGAGATCATCTTTTATTATTATCTTGTTGTCCTGGGTTGACTATATGATGCTTTTATCCCCAATCGTCTCATTCTGTTTATGTTGAATAATAAGTTTTGTACC
>JAXCLO010000001.1:103172772-103195386 GCA_035583995.1 Arremon aurantiirostris
GAGGGACTGATCAGAGACTGAGTGAGCTGAGCTTCAACCCGGGGTTTTCTCAGTTTGTCATCTCTTTTAGAGTGGCAGGGGGTCTCATTGTTTGATATTGTTTTAGTTTTATTGTTTAATAAACAGTTTTTTTTCCACCTTTCTCCAAAGAAGTATATTTTCCTCCTGGACCAGTTGGAAAGAGGGGCCGATTAGATCTGCTTTTCCCACCGGAGCTCCTTTAGAAAATTCTTCCCCAAATTTGCTCTAAACCTAAACAAATACACTCGTCCATGTTTTAAAGTAGCTGAAAGTCCCCACTGAATGCAGCACCGTACAGAAAGGATGCCATGTCATCCTGAGCTTCCCTCAGTAGGAAGTTGAATATATTTGCTCCAAATTTTCCAAGGACAGTTAGGATGTGACAGACCTGAGTCAGCTGATTTCTCTCACTGAAGCAAGGTTGGTGCAGGCAGCATCTTGATTGCAATGCTGTCACTGAAAGTGACACGAAAGTGTCAGCCCTTCTTATCCCAAACTTATTCCAGAATATTTCCCTTGATAAACTCATAATATTATGGAAATACCTCATCAACTTCTTTAGATAGTCATGGCTACTCATACATAGTCATTCACTGCATAATAAAAACTAAATAAATTGCTTATGATTAATTTCAGCCTTAATTACAATTTTAAGCTAAAAGACTTAACCTACCAAGCATCCTAAGTTATTTACTCTTCATAATTCATCAACCCTTGATTGACTAGTTCTGCAGTCTTATAATGGGATTGTGATATACACTTAAGTGAAAAAAAATATATAATTTTTGGATAGGAAATATACTGGTAATATTGTCACAACGGTAATTTACCTACCATGGGAAAATAATAATTCCTCACAAATGTGCAGATAAATCAATTAAAGAAATTTATAAATCAATCAATCTAATGGATATTCAATAAATAAATAAATGTCCTTTTTGATGAAGGACAAATACTTCAGTCCAAAGAAACATTAATTATTTAGGGACAGGGTAGTTGCACTAGGTATTGAATAAAAAGCCTCATAGACAAATTTATGAGCAATTAAGCTTCTGTGGAAAAGTTGGGAAAAAAAGCACGTGAAGTGGGAAACGGGTGACATTTTCTCAGCAAAAACTCTCTAAAAAAAGCCAGATCATTCAGCATTTTCATTAATTAATGCTTGATGTTAAAATTCAAAATGGAATTCAGAGAGAAGCTATAGAGCTGAAATTAGCTCACAATCATTTGGCCCAGTATGCTTTCACTAAATGCAATTATTATTCAGTGTTCACTTACCTAAATGATGGAATTTGCCTGCAGCAAGTAAGGGAAGAGCACAAGGCTAGACCTCTAGCAATCATACAAACTGCTTTTAAAATTAGTAGTCAGAATTACTATTCTTCAGTGACTAGAAAAGCTAGAACTCTAAATGAAAACTCTTAAATAAAGAAAGAAAAATTCCACTGAAATGTACTGAGAACGATAATTTTAAATTTCTAAAGCCATTCTTGACAAGTGCATCCACAAGTGTTTTGGAGAGATCAGCTGAGTTAATTAAGCCCACAGGAATTTTTTTTCCTATTGTCTGAAAGAGTTGTGACTGAACTTATTTAAGTTACTGCTGCTAAAGTGCACAGAAGTCCAAATGACTCCAACTATATTAAATAAAATAATTGTAAATGAATGCATAAATACACTTTCTGCTTGTTTAGAAATATTAACTCCATATTTTTTAAATTTTGCACACATAAAAGTTTAACTTACACTTTCTAGAATCTATTTGATTTTTCATATATAGCATCATCCTTTTTCTCACTAGCACTGATACTTTGTCTTCCAAAAGAAGGTTCACATATTTTGTGTTCAAAATTCATACCTGCACTCATGCTAATATATGATGACTGACTTAAGCTTCATGCAACTATTTACCACTAATATGCACACTTTTTGGTTGGATGTCTGAAAATTTTATTAATTTTGTCTAAAAGTATGCTTAACCGTTATTATTTTCTGTTTGGCAATTTTCTACTCTAATATACTTTATTCCTAACCCTATCCACCTACTTTGAATTTCCATGAGCACCCTAAAATATTAGGAATATCACAGAAAAGATTTGGGCTTTGAAATTTTTTATCCTAGAATAAAATTTTCATTCCAAAATATACTTTTGTTCCAGTTTGCATCATAAGTCAGAATATTATCATTTCTCATAGTCAAATTCTTCTATAGAAACTACTAGAAATCATCTAAATGGTATCTGTTAATATGGAATAATTACAACTTTATGTTCAAATACTAACTCTAAACCCAGAAAAAATAGATGTTACTGAAACAAATTGCGAGAGCAATGAAAAATAAAGCTGAACTCAAAACATTCAAAATAAAAGTTTAGATTTGAGAAAAATGAGATTTTTATCTAAAACATATGTGTATTTCCTCAACTATTCTTTGCTGATTCTACTTGTAACTAATTTTTAGACAACATTCAGCTTGTATATTATAGATGGTTCGAGCTGCCTCTTCAGATGTTTCTTCAATAGCAAAGAGCAAACTGCTTTTGTAGTATTCTGCCCCTTTCTTTTCCACTAACAATAAACACCAGTAGCCAAATATGGATTAATAAAAATTAGAATAATTTTTGTCCCTAAATTCTCTTTTGCCTTTCTCCCTCACTGCTATTCCCTTTATCAGATCTTACATTCACTAACTTTCATTTCTGCTCTTTTATCTTTCCCCAATATATTGGTTTTTACCATCTTTAATTTTTTAAAGAAATATTGGGAAAACCATAATTATGTTTCTTAGTTGCTCATTACATCATTTTACAATTTAAATGATGTAGTTGTGAACAAAGGTGAAAAGAGGGGGTCCTTGCCATATTTAGTTCTTGCCATTATTTTTGCTTCTGTGCTCTAGCAAAACCTTTAGAACCAGGTGCAACAATACTGGGGTAAGGTCTTCTCATAAAACATTCTTTTTTCTGAATACTGGTTTTTCCTGACATCCTTGGGCTTCTCCAGTTTCATGCATTTTGTGCAGGTTTTCTGCTTATTCATTATAACCTCGGGCACATTGTGAAAATGACGTTTCAGCTAAAGCTCTGCTGCTTAGGCAAACTTAAGAAGCCTCAAACTGTGAATATTCTAGCCCTCTGCTGTCTGTCATAATTTGCATCCTCAAATCCCCTCCTCAGCTAACAATTTTCCTGAGTAATACTTGTTCATACAGTAGTTATTTTACTTCTTTTTTTCTGTAGCAGAATAAAGGTACCTTTGTTTGCATATTGTAGAGAAGAAACACTCTCCTCTGTCTGACAGTTAAAAAATGACCATTCTGTCATCTGCTCTGCTCAGTTTCTATTATTGATATACAAATCATAAGACATCCATTTTGCAGCTTTCCACCTGAGCTTTCCTCATTTCCTCTTCCCTCTTTCCTCTTGGATTGAAAGAATTGAACTGTCATGAGCCTCTGTGTGTGAAACTATGAGGAGTTCTCTGGTTTTCTTTCTTTCTTTTGAAAAGGTGTGCAGGAAAAGGATTTGAGAATGCTCACCTAGAAAAGGGGAACACTAATTTCAAGTCTTTGGTCACCCCAGTTCAAAGTGATAGATTTTGGATTAAAAGATTTTCAGCGTTAGAAGAGAGATAACACAAGCATGTCGCAGATATCTTTTCACTAAAAATCCTTTCTTATGATTTTTTCCCTTCTGAGGAGCTGAGGCCTCAGAAACAAAATGTAAACAATGGTTATCTGCTGCTGTGGAATGCAACAGGTGGATCCGTGATTGGTCTCCTGTGGATGTTTGGATTTAGTGACCACTCACGGCAGAGCTGGGTCTCACTCTCTCTCTGAGCCAGCTGCCTTTGTTATTCATTCTTTTCCATTCTATTCTTAGCTGGCCTTCTGAGGAAACCTTTCCTTCTATCCTTTTTAGTTAGTTATAATGTAATATGTATATCATAAAATAATAAATCAAGCCTTCTAAACATGGAGTCAACATTCTTGTCTCTTCCCTCATCCAAGAACCCCTGTGAACACTGTCACACTAGCATTCATCTTAACCTAGCTCCATCCTCTGTTCACCTACATTTCCATTCAAAGGAAAAGGGAAAAAGCAGCAACACGTCACTATGACTGTCAAAATGCCCTATTCACAAAATTATGAAGGGCATTAAGCTTTCTCTTGTCAGCAAAATTTTTTGTCCTGGAAGCTCTAGATAGGCTGGTCCCAGACAGCTGCCCCTTGGGTCTTCTCATGGGGCTTCACCCACTCGCCCCAGAGTCCAGGACCCCACACAGCCCCTGTCCCGCAGCAGGGACAATCTCCACCTGATCCCTGAGGTGTCACTTGGATCCTCTGGCCTGGGCATGGCAGAGGCTGCTGGGTCCTCCCAGGTGCAGGGGCTGCAGCCCCACTCCTGCTCCTGGGCATCATCCTCAGCTTTGTTTATTACAGCTGCTGGAAAAGTGGTGTTAGGGTCTTCTGTAAGTGACACCCTTTAGGGATGTCACTCTCAAAGCAACAGCCATCAGTGCACAGGTAAACGTACACAGGTAAAAGCAAAAATATCTTCAGCTATTGGGTTTTGATTCACAGCTCTAGGTGAATCAGAGTCCTGGAAGAGGATTATATTGACTCAATATATTTAGGATGAATATATTAAGGATTAATAATTTTAATATTTATCTAAGAAATCTTCCATAATTAAAGAAGTGAATGTATAACCTAGTGTTTTTCTCATATTTGTATCATTATTGTTCCCTGAAAGTGTCCACAGAAAATCAAGAACATGTTTTCTTTAGCAATAACCTGTTCCGCCTCTTTTAGGTTTTATGGAATGCAAATTTACTTTTTATTGTCTTGGACAGTGACTGAAATGCTTTCTAATGGAAAAATAACTTGTACATATCCAATTCCTTTCTGCAATGCAGCGTGTGTGTGTTATGTGCTCATGTAAAAATGAAGGAAACTTTACATATAAATTTATGTGTGAGAAAGACACATCTAAGCTTGTTTAATTGTGGCTAAATGCACAGGGCTCAATTCTGGGAAAAAAAAGAAAACAGAAAAATGACAGGAAGCAGTATCTGGGGAGTTCTTATTTCTGCTACAATTCAAAACTGGAATTGGAGTTCCAGAGTTGGAATTTGTATTCCTGTCAGATAATATCTATTATTGGATTTGGATTTTTTGTTAAGTGTAAAGGCATTTTGAAGGAGAGAAGGCATGAAAACAATGGATATGCAAAGGGTAAAAAGTCCTAAAAAACAAAGATAAAAAATGAAGTTCACATGGCAACAGAGGCATAAATATATTTATTTATTTGTCTTATTGTATTAATTGCTGCAAATTAATTTCTACATAATTACTGCTTAATATAATGTCTCGTTCTCAAATCTCTAGAGGCCTGAAGCCCCTTTAAACATGTCTCCAGGTTTTACATACAACCTGAAGTTAAACCTGAAGTAATCCAAACAACAGAATTATCCAGTCTTAAGTAAGAGCTGCTCTGATTTGGGCAATGAGAACATTGGAACTTGTGCTTGCTTTGGTGCTCACCATAATGGGATTCCTGGTCCATGGCTGCTTCATTTATGGTACAAAATGTGGCCAAGGCTGTTCCCTGACATTGTTTAGTGTCAAGAAATTTCTCATGTTTATAAGATTCACTTTCTTCTCCCAAACACGGTGTGTCCACCCAAACTGCTCTGTAGTTGTATCCTTCTAAGGGTAACCTTCACACAGTGTTTTACTTCTTGTAGAATGCAATATCAATTTCAGTTTAGAATAAAAATATATTATTGTTTGTCAAATAAATGACAGTCTAGGAGAGGTAGAAACAAATTTTACATTCAGTATCTGAAAGTTTTGCGAGAATGAATAATGTACAGTCAGATTCTGAAACCTTTGTGCATAATGAATAAAACCCAATTCTTTTATTCAGCAAGTAATGTAACTAATTTATTGGAGGCCTTTTAATACATAATACTACTCAAAGTGAATGCAAGATGAAGATTTGTATGATAAATTATAAAAACATAGGTTTAGTAGCTTCTACGTTTAAAATTTGATGAACAAATTTCAGCAAGTTTGCAGATGTTACAAAACTAGATTTAGTTGGTGCACCAGATGGTTGTCTTTCAATTCAGAGGAGCTTTGACAGGTTGGAAAAGGGGGCCAGTAGGAACCTCCAGAACTTGAACAAAGGCACAAACCAAGTCCTGGCCCTGGAGGGAATAAAGGCAGGCACCACTAGAGCAGGGCTGAAGAGCAGCTTTGCAGAAGCACCTGGTGGACACCATGCTGACCATGAGCCAGGGATGTGTCCCTGCAGCAGCAAAGGCAGCAGTATCTTTGGCCACACTAGACACAGGGTTGAGAGAGATCACCCTTCCTCTCTGTTCTACCCTGCTGGGCCATATCTGTTTCCTGTGCTGGCTCTTCAGGATAAGGCAGGCACTGACATCATGGAGCAAGCCCAGCAACTGGCCATGAAGATGATTTTAACAAGATATATATTACCCTACTGATTACACTTGTCTTCTTATAAAGATATAATTTGCTATTCATTTATTTTTTTTCAAATGCTTCCTTTAATACTAACATAATTAATTTTAAACAATGTTTTCATTTTCATAAACAGGTACATTTATCTCTGTGTATGTGTGCAATTTTACATCATACCATGGAAAATTCAAAATACATTCAAAATAATGTATTTTATGGATTATGCCTTTTTATGGATTATGCCTAATTTGATAATTATCATGAAAATACTTAAGAAGGATCATAACAATTTCCTTCTAACACTGAAAAAGTAACTCTGAAGGCAAATAGAATTTTTCTTAGATTATGCCTATTGGTATGTCTCTCTACACGTTCTTGGGAATAATTAATTTCTCTCACCAACATTGTTAGTAATAAACCTTCTGTATATTATCAATAAGAGAGCTACATTTCCTGCTGGAAGTGATTCATGTGAAAACTCAGTCCAATTATACCACTCATCTTCCACCTAGAAATCACTTAAGTAGCTGTGTTCTGCAAGGTTAAAAATACATGCTGATTGTGCTGTATCTTTCAGACCTTTTCTGATGATAAGGAGGATGTGTAGCCAGACACAGTATATCAAACAGCCAGACACAGTATATTCTGCAGCCAGAACAGTATATCAAAAATTAGAAATCTGCTTTTACGGGTACACATTCATGGTTGTATAGCAAACTGCACAGTACTCAGATTCAAGAATGGTCAATCACATTGTCCCCCTTACTGTAATGCACCCCAGGATTATATTAAGAAAGTTAGCAATTCCTGTAGGGAAAAAAATACACCTAATTACCTTCTTGCCTCTGCAATTCGCTGATTAAATTAAAAAAAAAACCCACACAAAATCCAATAAGTACAAGTTTTCCAGCTCCCTCTGACAGACTTCTAAAATAACTTGGAAATCTGTCCTAATCTCCTGCAAGGCACTACTGGGCAAAGTCCTGTAGCCCAGTTTCCTCAGTTCATCTCTCCAAAGAAATTTGGTAGTTACTTTTTTTTCCACTGCAAAAAGTAAGTTCTGACAGTAATTTTCTCAGGTTTTCATCAGCTCATTCAGTAGTTGTGCTTAGAAATTTCACAACCCATCCACAGCTGAAACTCTTTTCACTCTTCCACTGTAGATCTAATAAGAGAATCAGAGGTTAAGTGGCTTTCTGTACACTTACATTGGAGTGGGAAGAACATCCAGTATCCAGGAGGACACTGCAATATAATCTACCCCACAGGACAGCACGCAAAACAATAATTTCATTGATTTTTGTAAATGACTTCTTAAAAAACATGTGTTCAGTTCTGCTGGTAATGTATTATCTGACTTCCTCAGATCTCTGGGTGAAGGGTGTATTGAACATTTCTCATCAGTGGGATTCATCCAATAGTGACAAAAGTATATGACAGCAATTGAATGCAAATACAACTTCAGGGCCTATGCAAATAAGTGACATTTATTGAACTTGACATGTCTAATAGCAGGAACACTTCACTGTGTTTGTTGGCACTATAGTTATTGAAATCTTTAAAAATTAAACTTTCCATTGTCTGTTCTTATTTTATCTCTATAATTTTAAGTGCAAACTGTAGAAACGGGAAAACTGCAAGGATTCTTATTAAAGAAGCTGAATGTGTCAAAGCCAAGAGATCACAGGAAAAAATGAATATCCTCTGCATTTGGCTTTGTTTACAAGAGACTCCATAAGAGCAGAAAAAGAATATTAACTTAAAATGCACAAAGGGCTTTGTACACTCTCTTCATGTATGCACTTGTGGCGCATGCTAATTTACAGGTTTTACAAAAAGCTTTCTGAATTAAAAAAAAAAGGAGGTGCCTTAAGATCTGTCTGTTTTTCATAATTTATTCTCTATTCAAATAAAATGGCTTAAATTTCCTAATATATCCCTAATAATGTCACCTTTGAAGAAAATACTTAAAAGCAAGAAACTGGAGACGAGGTGTCTCAGAATTTACTGTTGCAAATATTGATTCAGGCTCAGGTTTATACATTTTTCCTCTTCAGTCCTTACTAAAATCTGTAAAGTTGCATTTTCAGGCATTATCCATACTTATTTCTGTCCTTTCTTCAACATGATTCAATTCTGCTTCACAGAATTATAAGGTTATGTTGTATCTGAGTTAATTTTTGTTGTTCTTATGAGCAACTGCATGAGTGGATATAAGAAAAGAGCCTTCATTTGCCTGCTACAGTCCACCAGATTTTCCTGTGATGCTTCATTTGTGTAAGGACACCAAGGAAAAACAGATCTAGCAGTGATGCAGTTCAAGTCTGGGATATTTTTTTGTTTGCTTTATTTATCATTTTTATTTGATATTGGGCAATCCCCTGCATACTCTGGGTGGTCTTTGGAGTTTGAAACAGGCATTAAAAATTTATAGCTATTCTTAGAAGAAAGAAAAAATTGCAAGCACAATAATTTCTTCCTTTTCAGGGACTTTGACAGGGTGGCATTACCATAGTACTCCAGTGTTGAACTTCAACTTTGAGACAACACTAAATAATTGAAATCAATGTCTTAACAAAATATATTTGTAACTACCAATTCAGTGAAGACATAATTGCATCTGTCATCTGGACAGGGGTTAATGAAAAATTTCAGGATATATAGTGGGTAAATTCAATCTTTGCAAGTCAGTGTAGCAAAGAAAAGTCAGAAGGGAGGGCTCTGGAAGGACATTGACAGGAAAAACTAATTAAATTAAATTATTCTACTAAAATCTTTAATGAGGCATACTCTTGATTCATGAAATGTTGAACATTTATGTTGCCATATCTATGGTTAAACCAAGGAAACTATTTCTAAAATTATGTTTGTCTTGCTATGGGAATAAGGAGATGATTTCTTATACCAAAATAAAAAAACCCAAATTGGTATTTTTTCAAGGAGATAACTTTACCTAGCTCACCAAAGGTTACAGTGATGTTTCTAGAAGCACCCTGTTTCTGTTTGCTTGTTTTAAGAGCTCTGTGTGATACAGTGTGTTTATCTCTGATGGCAAAAAGATCCAGACTAGCACTGGCTTCTCTAAAATGCCCTCCCCATGGGAATCCAAAGTGTTCCTTCACAGGATTCTGTAATAGCCCTAGAAATAAACTTATTATTGCTATAGGTATCCATGCCCAGACACCCATGCACACCCACACAAATGAATTGAAACAGAAAGATGGCCATTCCATATGTCAAAAAACTGAGAAGACTCTGTGCTTCTCCAAATTGTCACTCCTAAACACAGGTCCCAAAGAATATATCTTACTTCATGGGTACTGTTATTAGCAGCTTCCAAACCCATCAAATTCATAGTAGTTTTTTTTTTAGTGAGGAACATTTCTCTTTTCCAGAACAGAACAGCAGTTCAGACTATCATATACACATCATCATTCTGAATGCATCCACTATGCTGATGACACATCAGTCATTCTCAATAAGAGAGATAATGAAAACACAAACTTCAAAGTCTCTCTTATAAAAATGTTTTCACATCTTTGTGAAACATTCACTGAGATAAGTTGTGGAAACATTGTGTGTTTGATTTTTTAATTCTTTTTTAAAGCCATCATCATAAAATGGATCTTGGCATTTTATGTTTTGGTTTTTTTTAGTGTGGTGGGATTTGTTTTTGGTTTTTTCTTGTTTGTTTGTTTCTAATAATTTTTTTTTGTTTGTTTTTCTTCAGGAAAATATCATTTAAGTTATCTAGAAGTGAAAATAGTATAATGAAGGCATATAAATAATCCTGGCCTTCTTTCAGAAATACAGATGATGTGTATTCTTAAGTTTTGGGATAAAGTTTTTATCTACAATGAATTATTAAAGTACCTTAAATACATCATTATTTTGTACCTATGACTTCAGTAAATTTTCAAGACAATATATGATTAGTGTATCCCCCTTTTTTGTCTTTTTAAACCTTCTGTTCTCAAATATACTTGTCATCTCAGGTATGCAAGACAGAATAGACAGGTTAAATATATAGGTCAAGTTTTCTGTCTCTTTTATCTTGAAAACATACAAAAAAAATCTGTCACATTTCAAATTTCTAGTCCTCATGAATTTCATGACTTAGATGAATTTCAATCTGATACCACTGTAATTCCTTGTTACAAATTTTCTGTTATAAATGTTCATTCTACAGATATATCTGGTGGAAAGAAGTCTATAGGAATTTTAGAGAAGGGTTCATCTACTTATATTATCTTCTTTCCTCCCTGTAGAGTTTTTCTCTCAGTGTTCACATATAGTTTATCAAAATCACAGTCTTAGAGTGCTTATGCATGCAACAGTTGTTACAGAATTACCCAAAGTAATGCATGATTTCCAGAACTCTGATTTTTTTGTGTGTAAACATTCTTCACAACACCTTGTACGAAAGTAAGAATTTTACCAGAATTTTGATCTGTGAGAAAAAACTATTTTACTTTTTTCTGTATTTATTTTGAACTCTCCTGTTTTAATTAATCTTCCAGTAAGAATCTCATTGTAGGCTGTGTGATCTGTTTGGTTACCATTAGCGACTCCTGTTTAGAATTTGACAAAAACTGCTACAAATGTGTCTCATATCTCAGTATTGATCTCCCTACTTTACATTTGGAAATTCTTTGTTTATGAACATTGGACTATAAAGAACAATCTCAAAATTTTCCAGCGTGTAGAAGATTCATCATATATCATTATTTTAATCACATATATATTATATATACAAGATAATCTGTGTATAAGAGCAAAGGGGCAGTATGCACTTTGCCAGATATGTGGTTTATACTTAGTCCAACTTTAGGTTTTTTTGAAAGAATAATAATGCAAAAGAAACAACTAAAACACACTTGTGAATTATGGGAATAAGGATTGCCTTTGTGAATATTATGTTTCATAAATATTTTCACAGATAAACAAACCATCATCTAAAATCTGAATAATGATATTTTTCTTCTCTGAGGATTTATAACCTCCAACAGTTTTAATAATTTTCTTTAACATATGATACATTTTATGAGTTTAATTAAAATGTAAATTTTCATCTTTTGTCTGGTCTTTGTGAGTAAACAGTAGACAGATTGTAAGCAAATACTGAATATTATAATACACACTTGTAGATATTTTTCCATTTAAAAAATTCCCAAATCACAATTCTAATTATCAAAGAAAGGTATGAAATGCATGAATGAGTAGAATTTATATCTGGGATTTTCCATAGATATATTGCAATGCTAAATAGTTAATCAGCATGAAGAGACCAGAAAAAAGCTGTTTTTTTCTTGTAAGTATTTAGGAGTGTTACTCTGGCCAATGAGGATTTTTGGCCATTTAGGCGACTGCCTAAAACATTTAATGAAATGCATGAGTTTATTGTGACGATATGTTACATTATTAAAATACTTAGTTCTCCTAAAAGAGCATTTTTTACCTTGTTTAGATTCTTTGCACTGAAATAACTTTGAATGGTATTTTGCAAACTCCTTTTGACTTCTTCCATCTGCAAGCCTTTTTTTTTTCCTCCAGAATTAAGTAATGCCATTCTGACTTATTTAGGAGTGCTATTAAGTCCTACTAATCATTTTATGCTTCCTTCTGCATCAAATATTTCAATCAGAATTTTGCATGAACTATGCCAGAGACAAATGAAGCCAAATAGTTTTTATGTGTGACTTCATCTCTCTTTACCAAACAATATTAATTTTGCTGCATAAAATAGAACTACAATGGGAAAATATGAGTCCCACCACAGAAAATGTAATGCCAAGCATTTGTCTGTTAGGGAATAAGAATTCAAATTCCCTCTGTCACTGGAGAGAATGTAACCTTTTCTCCCACATCCCAGCTGGACTACTAAAATCCTTATTAAGAAGAATAGATGCAGTTTTATCTGACAGTGTGGTAGCGAGGACTGGGGATTTTCCTTCTTTTTTAGTTCCTTCTTTTTTCAGCTCCCAAGACTAATTTTGTGATTCATGTGGGCCAGTTTGGGATTGGAGGTGTCCTTGGAGATGCCTTGCTGAAGGATTTTAAGGAAATCATGTTCTAAATGTCCTGACCATCATGCAAAAATAAATATCTTCAGGTGCCGAAATCTTTATGAGGGAGAAGTCAATTGCCTACATACTAGAGTTTCCTGAAACACCAGATGGCATTTGATTATGGGTTTATTAATTTCAATATATGGGAAGTTGGGCAAAATGAGGGGATATAAACTTTCTTACAGATTTAGTAGTGGTCTTCTTTAATAGAATGTGCACATTTAGATTTTGATATTCTGTTTGACTAAGAAAAAAAAAAACAAAGATGCAAAGAAGATATAGAAATGTTTCAGTTCTGGTTAGATTTTCAAGCTGAAATTTAGATCAAAGAATTTTGCCCTGGAGTAGCTTTATTCTTGTATCTGCGAGTTATCCAAAGGAAAGGAAAGAAAAGAAAAAGAAAAAATATCTCCCCAGACCTATTCAGAGTTGGCCTTTACTATTTTGGAGCTCATTTTCTATCATGGGATCTGAGAACAGAAAATATTTTTAAGAGCTGCTGTAGAGAAAACTTTTAGAATGTCTTAGAATAATAATAAGCATTGAAACACAGTTAAAATATGTGTGGCCACCACTGATGTAGACTCCTACTCCTTTAAAGAAATGCCAGCATATATAAATGGCATTACATTATATCCATTTTACTTGGCTGAATGTTTCCTGTACAAGTTTTGGTGACTGTCATATTTAAGACAATCTCCCTTCCAAAGGAGAACAATCTGTTAAATTAATCAGGTGTATCTTAAAATGCTCTCCATCCACTCTGAGTACCTACATAAGTCATTCATTGCAACAAAGGCATGTGTTATAAATAAATAATTACTATAAATTGCTTTAGAATATTTTCTTACTTGAGTAGACACAGGAGTGGATAGCAAAAGCAAGGCCTCTAAAGAATATTCAGGCCTATGAAGAATAATAAGCTATGCCCTTAAGAAGATCTACATGTTGATATATATAATTTTTTTTATATCAATCACAACAGAATAACAATCAAACCCTTCTAAAAAAATTATCTAAGCTACCATAGCTCCAGGGTGAATTTATTTTGTTTTTAAACAAAATTGTATTTAGCAAGAGAAGAGCGTCACAAAGAATTAGTGGAGTAACTGAAAGAAAAATCTGCTGCTCCTCTGACTTACTGAAAGTATATTCTAGTGCTTATAAAATTTTAGTTGCATGTCAACTGTATTAGAATTCCTTATCAATGAGGAGTATTTGTCTTGATTATAGGCATCACATTGTATCTTTTATTCCAGAAAATCTGATCTCTTAAATGACTGTCATCCTTTGATTCCTAGCAGACGTCCCTTTCTTACATCTCACTTGTATGAAGTTAATTTTTCCCAATCAATGAAGCAATAGTCATGTTTCACTTCTATTTTTATTGCTTGCATTTTTCACTTATAAAAGACAAAACTCTTACACAGAAAAGGGAAATTAATGTAATCGAATTCTAGTTGAAGCAAAAGCTGTTCCTTGACAACGGTCTTGATCAAAGGATAGTGTTTAGTGTGTTCCTAACTTGAAATACCTGAGTCATTTCCACTGACAAAGTTCAGTTTTGCTAAAGTGCACTGTTGATTCAGAACCACTATTTTAAATACCTTAAGTTTTTAAGGCACAATGAGCATCCCATGTTACCTGCAAATCTGGGAGTGAAGTAAATATAGATTGGCTTACCACCACAAAGCTGGAACTGCATTATGTTTGTTCTTTTAGCACAGAACACATATAATTCATAAGCAAGCAAATTAAGTAGGGCAACATTACCACCTTGTTGGACAGGCTGACTTTAAGTATCCTTTGGTGACTCATTCTATCCAATTTTATAATAAACTTCTTTTATATAATCCTTTCCTTGAATATGCCATTAAAGGAGGATGACAGAGCGTAGGAGGTGAGAATGACTAGATGAGTATTCAGCACCAGATTGGTATTCCATTAATATGAACTACCATTTCCTTGTCTTCAAAGATAGACATTTGCTTGGATATCTGTAACCACAAAGTTTTATTTTTACTAGACTCTTACATTAAAATAACTCTACATCCTCATATTTTATTTCTTTAAATCGATAAATTATTTATTTATTTAGTGCTGGCAGAGATTCAAACAGAAATATTACGTTTTCACACCAAAGGTGCTGTAAAAAGTGCATTCCTGTGTCCTGCACAGAACACAGAGTATCCTTTACCCTGCCTTCTTTTTCTTTAGACACCCAACAAGGAAAAAAAAGCCCAGAAAAAGCAGTCTTCTAATAATTCCATTAAGTTTTATTAGACAAATAATAGTGATGTTTGTTGTTACAACAACACAAACTGAAAAGAAACAGTCAGAATTGACACTAATTATAATTTCTTTAATGCAAATATGCTGGCAGTATTCTGTTCCCTGTAGTCTGTTCCTGTAAAAACAAGTGATCTTCATCTGACCATTCAATCATACTAAAATACCCCTTAAGATAGTGTTTTTATGTACAAACTTAGTGAGCATACTGGCTAGAGTGAGAATAGGATTTCACACACAGGTGTTTGTTTTTGTTTGGTTTTTTTCCCAGATTACATTACACAGATTCATGTAACAAGGTTTCCTGTTTTTAAAATCTTGCCTTGTGAGGTTTGAATGATTTTTCCAGGAAAATTTGTAAAATTAAATACAGGGCCAGAAATATGACTGAGTTATATCTGATTTACCATTGTTTTGTTCAAGACAGGCGAGGTGGGGTGCTGGTTTTAGCTGGGCTAGAGTGAATTTTCTTCCCAGTGTTTGGTACGGGGATGTGTTTTGGATTTATGCTGAAAACAGTGCTGGTAATAGAAAGATGTTGTTACTGCTGAGCAGGGCTTACACAGTGCCAAATCCTCTCTTCTTCTGGTACTGCCTCACTGGTGAGGCAGCTGGGGGTGCTTGGGAAGGTGGGAGAAAGCTCATCTGGGACAGGTGATCCAAACTGATCCCAAGGATATTCCATTCTACACCATGCTCAGGACAGAAAGAGGGGGAGAGAAGGAGGAAGAGGGTGATGCTCAGAGTTAGTGTTTGCCGTCCCAAGTCACTGTTAAGGGTGAGGGAGCCCTGCTCTCCTGGCATGGCTGAACACCTGCCTGCCCATGGAAGTGGTTCATGAATTTGTTGTTTTGCTTTGCTTTTCTTTACCTATTAAACTTTACCCCAACCCACGAGTTTTCCAGCTGTTACCCATCCAATTGTCTCCCCCACCCTGCTGGTGAGGGAGGGAATGAGCAACTCCGTGGTGATTAGTGGCCAGCTGGGCTTAAAACATGAGAGACATTCTTAAATTTTTGTTTTAATATTTGACATATATTTTTAGATTAATTAACTGACAGCTTATTTGCACCAACCTCTGCTATTTGCAAGGTAGACCTGCAAAGTTTCAATTTTCCAAGATTTTTCAAATATCAAAATGTCATTTATTGAAATAACCTTTCTATTTTTGTCTTTTATCCTCTCCAATTTCCCCTACTTTCTAAATCCTGTGAAGACAGTATGTAAGTAACTTTCATTCTTTTTCTGTGTATGTATTTAATGTACTTTCAGCACATTTTATGTGTGCTGAGGGCACTTTGAGGACAATCCAATGGCAGTCTTGAAGGTGCTTGCAGTTACTTGGTTTTATTTATGTTCCTGGAAGAGAGAAGAAAGAAATGCGGAAGAATGTTTTATGTGTTTCTTCTGTTTTGGATGCCTCAGGTGAGAGAAAGGGGAAGAGGAAAAGAGAGAGAGAAAGTTAGGGAGAGGGGAAGGGAGCAGAAAGAAAGGAGTGGGATAAGGAAGAAAGGAGTGTAGGGAGTAGGGAAAGAAGGAAAAAAGGAGGAAAGGGATGGAAGGATACCAGGTGTTCTCCTGGGATCATCTAAAAACCAGTGTGGATGTTGCTCATGGAAAAACAATTTAAGATTCGGAGAGATTTCTGAGTTGAAATATCTTTGAAAATCTTGTTCAAAATATAAGTGTCCACTAAGTTTTGCTGTGCTAAGTAATACTTTCAGTAATAACAGTAATTTAAATTTTAGCAGATGAATGTAGAAAAAAACCTCTTAAATGCTTAGCTATTTTTCAAGAGAGGGCGTTGAGCAGCACTGTTTCTGTTTCGTCAATAGTAAAATTGGTGGCAGAACTTGGAATGCATTTGTATCAGCAGAGGCTGAGCTATTACCTTTATTTTGAAAGCAACTAAATAGGAGCTTATATTCTCCCTCGGGATGTACTGAACTGTGTCATTTCCAGAGGTAAAGGAACGAATGTCTGCATGACAAACTCCTCACACGAGACAGTTCTGTAGGATGAAGCTCTTGTACAACTGATGGCATTTTCAAACCCCTCACCATGAGTCACAAACCTGTACTCATCTACATCCAGCCTGAGTTCTTGATCAGTCAGCAAATTGTGATTCACATCTTTCATACCGTGGTAATAAGTTCCTCACGTACCAGTTCTTTGAATTCAGCCTATAACAGTCAGAAAAACAGAAGGAAAAGATCACAAACGGGGGAAAAAAGAGACCGATTTGAGATATTCTCAAGGAAAAGATATATCCTATTGTGAATAGACCTAAATGTTTAAAATAACAAACTTCACACCATGGGACAGGATGATGTTTTAGGAAGGCAGAATTCTTAGAGGACCTATCACTGGGTTCTTTAAATAGAAAATGCCTATGTGTTCCTATTTATAGTCTGTCACTCAACTATCAAAATGAATGGGAATATGATTTTTGCTTTCTCCAGTTTACTTCTCAGGTTTTTTTTTTACTGTATATTCTCTCTTTAATAGTGGGAGATTTTGGAAAGAAAAACAATGTTCTGCTATTTTCCTCTTATATATTTGCCCCCTTTATATTTCCTCTGCATATTTACCTGTTCCTTTTTCAGTTTCAGAGACAGTTGTGGGAGCACAGCTGAGGCTTTAGGAAACTGAAATATCCTGAAAGAGAAATAATCAATAAAAATAAAAGGAATATTTGAAATTAAAGCATTAAATTTGTCTGCAGTAGATTCACTTGCTCAGTCTCATTGTGCAGTATGGTGAAATGGAAATTACGTTTGGCATCAGGCTTTGTTTGCTTGCTTAATTTATGGGAGGTTCAGCAATTGTGAGTTCAGATCATTTACAGTGAAACCAGGCAAACCCCCCCTCACTGAGGCTTTGGCTGAGCACAAAAATGAGTTTCACATTTCCCTTATTAGCATTCCTTGCACAGCTTTGTGGGACAGGTGGAACCCAGGTCAAATGGTTTCATTACCAAGGAGATACAGCTTTGGTTTTATGATAGTCTTTATTCTGTGTCTGATGCAAACTTGCTGAGCACATAGTGGTTCCAAATTGTCTGTTTATCTGTAGTCCTTTTATTTTTTTTTTAATTCAATGATGACATTAAACTTCAAGAAGATATCACCTGAAAGCTGACGGCTGCACTTACAAAGCAATGTATCAAACATCAAACATCAAGGAGCTGATGCAGCATCTTTCACTCTAAACTTTGCCACTCAGATTATGAAATAATTTGAGAAGTAAACTTTCATTAGAGTATAATGTGGTAATATAAAAGCAAAATTACTGTATAAACATTTGAGAATGTGCATACATAGAAAATAGCATCTGTAATAGGGTTCATAGCAATTGTCAAAGTGAAGAAGGGGCACAGAAGATTTAGAAGCAATGTCTTGCCATGATTTCCATCTGAAGTCAATGAAAAATTGCCCATTTGCACCACATTTTTTATCTATTGTATATTTCATGTATCTCTAATACAGATGTTTTATTGCAAATAAGGAAATCAAATTCCAGATTTGTCATTAATCTGATGTAGGCACTGATCTCATGACCTGAGAAGATAAAATTATTTTTGGTTTTGTGGTAAGTTGACTTATTTTCCAAGTAAATTGAAAAAAGAAGCGTAATGCTTTCTGATTTGAAGTAAATAGTGTTCACAGTTTTTTGAAATGTTTATTGCTAGACAGGTCACTATTACTTCATCAGTGCATTAATCATTATGACAATCACAATTAATATATTTTAAACTTTCATAGTATAATCAACAAGACAATTATTTCCACACATTTTAATTTTAAAATAAATAATTTAGTGCAAAGAAAGAATTATTTATTCATCCACAAATCACAACAATAGGCAGAGTTCAATGCCAGTTCAATATCAGTGAATTTGCCAGACAGTGCTATTGTAAGTCTTTTTCATACATCTTTATAACCAGGTGCACAGGGTTGCTCATGGAACCTCAGTTCTTCTATCTTGTATGAAGGATTTACCATAAATATATCATTCACATATTTGAGTGTATGTTGTTATTGGTGAAACTCTTGATTTGTTTGAAATCAGTAGCAAAATATGTATTGATGTAAATGAAGCTAATATTACAAACTTTTCAAATAATAAAAAAGGGATTTTTTTCAGACCAATTGCACAGACATAAAAAATGTTGCAGGGGTGGAGCTGCCATTCTGTCAACTTTTTCTATGTTCCACAGAAATGTTCAGCACAGCTGTGTAGGTCAGGGTACAGAGATAACCTGCTGAAAGAAAAAAGTACATGATTATCACTGACTTGTGGATTTCATCAAAATATGAGATATTAACAATTTTTGAAGCTATTGAAATTATTCTGAAGTGTGTGCAAGATTTATTGCTTTATTGATTTGTTAAATAGATCTGATGCGCAAGTTACATAAGTTAATATTGACTTTGAAATCATACAAAATAAGGTAATCATCCAAATTTCTAATAGAATGGACAGCTTGCATACTTCTAAGGGCGGGTGTATACAGGAAGGCAGAAAGGAGATATCAATATTTGGCTGTCCATTTTCTCATCCATCCCTTGGGTCAGAGGACTCCAGCAAAACATTCATGTTTCTTTATTGTATATGCTCAATTTATCCTACACATCTTGGACTTAGATGCATTACATGCCTTGATTTTATGATAGGGGTTTTTTTTAAATTCATACCATACATGAATTTTGCAAGTTAACTGTTGCTGGTTTTCAATGCAGAATTTATTATTAGCCTGTGCTATTATACCTTACTTCTATAAAACCAATTCTGCTTATCTCTGTGTTCAGGTGACTAAACAAAGCTTGTCTAGAAAATTGACTTCCAGCCTATAAAACTCCTTACCAATGACAACTTGACAGGATGATTTCTGTGTTATACATCTCCCTCTGTAGTGTTGCTCCTGGGGAGTGCCACTGAAGCAGGGGCCTGTTGGATCACCTTGGAGTGCTGTGGGCTTGGAACTGCATTTTCTTCTCAATTCTGGCAGCAAGCAGAGAAAAAATAGAGACAGAAACACAAAATATGATCCTCTATTATAACTGCTTTGTACAACATGACTACCTAGGGTGCAATTTTAAAATAATTCTCTCCCACAACAGTATTAGAGATCCATGTATTCTATCTCTTTTTCCTGTAAATTATAGTTCATTATGTTCTGAATACTATTAGTAATAAACTATTGTACAAATGTATACACAGTTATATTGCATTAATAAATGAAGAATTAATCTGTATGGATTGTATGAGTTGAGCAAATACAGGAAATTATTGCCTATGCTTTTTTCAGGGCTTCTGAAGAAGATGGACAAGGGAGGTCATAAATTTCCTTCTGGAAAGCATGAGTATGAATATTAGATTTGCAGCTAAAACTAATCAAATTGCTTACTATATAAGGGATAATACACACTGGAGGTGTTTTATTGCATTTTTTTCCCAAAATATTCAGAATTTGAATGTTTTTAAACAAGTCACACCTCAGTAACACAGCAAAATTAATTTCAAACTTGCTTAGTTATTGAAAAATTGAGGGAAAATACTAGAAATTGAAAGTCTCAGTCAACTCAGAGTTTACTGTTCTGCTTTTGACCATGTATTTCTGCAAACTTTCATTTTTGATATATGAATAAATTCTGACTCAGAATAAAGACACAAAAATCCCTGTAAAGAACATCTTTCCTTCCTCTCTCAATCTTTCAGTGCCCTGATGCCTTTACATAGAGCAGTATATAAAGAGGTGTTCTGGAAAAATGGGTTTTGACCAGGAATCTCAAATTTCACCAGAGATTTACTAGTGTATTTTAGTGTAACTTGGAACCGAATGATCAGAAGCTGATTAATAGTCAGGCCTGCTGGCTGGATTCTTTAAAAATATGTGGTACCACTAATCAGGGTTACTAATCACTCTGCTGTGACAGCTCACTTATATTTGCAGTCAGTTGAGTAAGAACTTGTTTCTAAACAAGACATGCCTCTGGTTTTGGTACAAATGAAAATTATTTTTGATATCATTTACCTTACATATAGTCACACACATGGAATGAGGATAATCACTGCCTTTATAAGTCAACAAATGCTGTGGCTTACAGCTTAAAGGACATCCTTTGTCATGGAAACTTCCTCTGCCTTTCACGTTAGGTTTTTTCTGCCTTAATGACTTATCCCATATCTATTAAAGGTCTGAGGATGTTTCACTTCACACTTCTGATTCATTCTCACAGTAATTCCCTACCAAAACTTGTATTTCTGTCCTTGGTACTACTCAATTTTTTTTTTTAATTGCAGTCAAGAAAAATTCTAGCAAACCTTTTTTAAGATCTTTATGGTGACTGGTTTTGCAGGGGTCATTCAGAGAATAGGCATCTCAAACTTTTATTCCTACACTGGATGAAGTGCACTAGTCTTAACCCTTCAAATATTAAGCTGGAGTCCAGTAGCACCACTAATACCAGCACCTTTCATGCCTGTTGCTTGTTGTTTTTTTTTTTCTCAGACTGTTCTCCAAAGCTATATTCAAGATATAGGATCGTATCAATTAAATTTCTGGGGAGAAAAACCAAGAAAATTATTTATTTTCAAATTTTCAGTCTGTAAGATTAATGCACTCATTTGATCTCATGCTGGGAACTCATCCTGGTGCTGCAGAGTCTGTGTCTAAGGGAGGAAAGACCACTGCTTTTGGTCAGGGCTGGCAGCAAATTCAAGAGAAAATTTCCTCTGTAAGCCAGAGGAAGCTACCTGGCAGAAAATTTCCTCTGTAAGCCAGAGGAAACTACACCCACACCATCCCACAAAGGTAGTTAACCTCTCTGAATCCTTTGCATTTACACAGCATTGGGGTGATGCAGGACACTGAGGTGAGGAGGAGTCTGCGCTAGGGTGGGGATCTTCCTGAACCAAGGCAGAACATGGCACAACCCTTTATTTCTGCCATTGTTCATGTGCTGCCACTTTCCTGGTTAGAAATCCTACTGCAGTCACAGCCCTGCAGCAGAGATATCTCCCTGAATCTGCAGCATGGGGGCTGAACAATGGCTGTCTGGCACACCTCAGGTCTGACATCCTCCTCTGGGTGGGATCTGCTCTTCAATTTATTGAGTGCTCTTTCTGCATTGCCTACCCTGCTTCAGCCCAGATGATGGAGAATGAAAGAAATGAAAGGGAATCCACTGTTGCATACAGGTAGACATATTATAAAAAGAAAGGCCTTATAAAATATGGTTTAGGCCCCGCTACTTTAGCTAAGCTAGCAGTCAGCTTGTAACTTCCCATGTGAAAAATCATAAGAATGAAAGCAGTTAGGACAACAAACTGCTCTGGTAAC
Source organism: Arremon aurantiirostris (assembly GCA_035583995.1). Classification (NCBI taxonomy): domain Eukaryota; kingdom Metazoa; phylum Chordata; class Aves; order Passeriformes; family Passerellidae; genus Arremon; species Arremon aurantiirostris. The sequence goes on from JAXCLO010000001.1 coordinate 103,194,990, forward strand.
AGAGCCATTTGCACCTGCAAAAACTATAAATCTATCCTGTGAGATGTTAGGAAGGATGAAAGTTTGACAAGAAAGTCTCACAGATATGTATGCTTAGCAGAAAGATTTTTAACTGTAGACTCTGATGAAGGAATAGAGATGGAAGCAAGTTTTGATATAGAAGAAAAGAGTTGCTGAGCCAGTCTTACTGGATAACCAAGGAGGTAAAGGGTGTGTTAGTTAGAAGGGGGTTTAATGGCTTAGAGCAAAGGATAAACCCACCTCAGACAAGGAGATGTTTTTACCAAGAAGGAAGATAGCACAGGCAAATAAGCCTGCTGATGTTGCAAGTAGAAAAAAGGTCTCAGAATTTTCCACTGCAAGAAAACTGAAAAACAACTTCTAGCTTAAACTGTAA
>JAXCLO010000001.1:103214894-103238893 GCA_035583995.1 Arremon aurantiirostris
AGGAAGGAAGGAAGGAAGGAAGGAAGGAAGGAAGGAAGGAAGGAAGGAAGGAAGGAAGGAAGGAAGGAAGGAAGAGATCATACTCAGAAGGGGGAAAGCATATTATTATTCAGATTCACCAAGGAGTGTTTTCCTGAATAGAAGTCTGGAATGAACACTAAGCTTTGCAATCAGCCCAGAATGAATTAAATATCCTTTGCACTGCAGCACCAGACATTGCACATGCAGGTTTTCAGTGATATTCTCACAAACCAGTGCATTTCAGTTGTATCTATAAATACTTGTTGGAAAAAAAAGGTGAAGGGAAGGACACCATATACAAGTAGTGTAGTTTTCTTTCACTTCTAATTAGTGGTTTTTTGAGAGCTTCCATCTTACTCAAAACCTGGAAGAGCAGGCACATATCACCAGATTATCTCTGCAGTACAGAAATTGCAAAGTGCAGACTGGATCCTTTAACCCTACTTTGTCTTCTGGATGATATTGTAATCTTTACCTGTCCTTCTCTTTTTATTACAGTGATTTCAATATTTTTTTTCGTAGACTGAAAATATTTATACAGAGTTAGTGACCTAGGAATCAAAAAAAACGCATATTATATGATGCACAATTATAAAAATGTTTTAAATAACCTTGCTATAACAGAAAGATGACTATAGAAAAAGAACATAAGACAAGGAGAAGGGAAAAGGTCAGTGTTACCCGCCATATCCAACCTGAGAAATTGATCATCTTGGAAATTTCAGCCCTTTGTAACTCTGAGAGAAATGTGAGAAGGTTTTATTAGAGTTTTAAATCTGACAGATATCTTATGAATATAGAATTAACCAAAGATTCATAAGTAATATCCATTTAAATTAATCAAATGAAGCTTCTAGAAATTCTTTACTGGCTGACAAATAATCAAATTCTACCACTATAAATGGCTATTTATCTTTATGGGACAGGACATTAACTGAAAGGGCTCACTCAGAGAATGAGTGACACTCAGATTAGTAACACTCTGCCTAAGACCTGTCCTGCACAACTAAAGTTTTCCTTTTCTTTCACATTTTTGGCTGCTGTGAACAGAAAAAAGCCTTCCACAAAATTTTCTTGAAACTACATGTTATATTAAGGCTTAAAGAGTCTTTAAAACATATTAGAGGGCCACTGCAGATCACATTAAATAATACATCAAAAGAATTTTTCTCTTTACCAGTTGAACATATAGATAATCAATGCTCTACATATGAAGAATTTTAGTATGAAAACCTGATAGAAAAATGTATTTACTGTACATTAATACTGTGCACTTTAGGAGGTCTCCACTGAATTTCTAACCCTTTAACATAATTTTAATAAAAACTTCTATGAATTCCCCATTCCAATCTTTTGCTAATTAACTCTGAGCAAATGACACAGAGATCAGAAGAGAATATTAAATTATAAAGGAAGCAACTCTTACAACTTTGTAGTGCCTTATGGAACATGAATAACATTTCAACCAAGTCAGAACTATGAAAGTCACCTTGCACAGGCTGAGCAGCAGGAATAAAACACGAACTACAACCTTTAAAATATAGAGTATCATTGAAAAATACCATCTTCCAAGTAATATTTTTGTATTAATATGCTTTCTGATATAGGCAGAATGATGTTTTGAGTCAGCCTTTAAAATTGAAAATAATGTGTGTAGATATGTCTCAAAGTCTTTAAATTTCTTTGTAAAGTTAGACTTAGACTCCTCCCACAGTTTTATGCTGGAAGGAAGTCATGGTAATCAGAACAGTACTTCTCCAAAATTTTTGGTGGTCCAAAGTAAGACTGACCCAAGAGGTTCTTAATTTCCAAATTCCAAATTTACAGATTTGGGGAAAATAATTTTTATTCTTCTATAGTAAATCTCAAGAAACAATTTGACTATATAAATAGAAATATATATATTGCTTTCTTTGTATTTGTTATGAAGTTTGCTGCGCTGTTCATTAAGTAAGACTAGCAAAAATAAAAACCATTTGCCAAGATAATAAAAACCTCTGTATTGCTAAATGGGCATTAAACATTTCTCTACCTCATTGCTGTGATTTAGATATTTCTTATCTTGATGCCTTTTCTCCTAACACCTTGTCAAGAAGGATTCAGGAATTCCTAATAAATTATTCCTTTTCTTTCCATCTTTCTTTTGAATGCTTCGACTGCTGCCACATTCTCATTGAAGATAAAATAAAAAGGAACAACTTTTTCACCATTAGAGCTAACCATAATAAAGAAGCTCAGTTTATGAACGTAAAAAGTGTTTTCCCCCAAATTATCAGTCTTATAAACTCTACAGAGTCAAATATATTTTTTCCTTTTGTCCAGTCCTTCATTCTCTAATTTTATTGCTATAAAGAAAGAGTTTATGCAAGCTAAATTAGATCCTAATTTACACAATCAAAAATTCTATTTTGAAAGACAACTACAAGTTGATATTCCTTCCAATAATAAATAATGTTTACTTTATTCTGGTTTTAGAATATAAATAAATAAATTCCCATTTTTTAAAGTAAAGTGCATTTGGCCAATTTAGTATTAGATTATTTTTTAACACATTGTGACACTAGAATCATTTGGCCAACCTTGGAAGTTATTAGATGAACATATTGCATAAATCTAATAAATTCTATCAGTAATTTTATCATCAAGAATTATCAATTTTAACAGAAAATCTGAGAACACCTATATAAGGATTTTAATTCTGTTCTTCAGCTTCTCATTTTAGAGCTAGTATTACATTTTATATTGTTTTGTAAGTAATATTCTAATGTTTTGTAAGTAATAATAAGTAATATTCTAATTGTTTTATAAGTAATATTCTAATGGTATATGGCCTTTAATTACTTTAATTAATATTCAGAGTTTTTTTGATTCTTGGGGAAGTTCTTTACAGTTACTTTGAAACTAAAAAGAAAAAAGTTGTCCTCAATTATTTATATTTCCATTTATCAGCCTTCCAGGACATTTAGAATTATCAATCCCACAAATCACTAAAAAATATCACCATGCAAAATGAAGAAAAATGGAAATATAAGAAACCAAGCTTTTACTGTAAAACATGAAAATCAGCATTTTATCTTTTTACCCACTATATGTCATATGTATAAAATAATGTGTGAAGGACACTGTTCATCAAGTCTGTTGTAACATTATGTTATAGAGTAGGTGTGTTTGTGAAACACTCTAGGGTAGAGATATCTCACATTTGGACAGGAGGAAGAGAGTTTGGACATAATACACACATTGAAAAACTGATTTATGTAAGATGTTTTATCAGTGTAACACGTCTCTGTTCTATGTAAAAATATTACCTTTAATTTTCTTTCATTTATTCATATCAATATAAAATGTCTGCAGGACAAGTATAATTGTTTTCCCTGTCTTAATGGTAACACCTACCAGTTGCTGTTGACATAAACAATGTGTCAAGTCCAAATACAAGCACCAAAAGAAAAGTCAGTCCTTTCCACAAAGGTTTACACTCTAAAAAACAGAAGATAACCTGTGAAATACTGCCACAAAATACTTTATCAAGAATTGCAAAATACTTTTTTTCCTCCAACTTAATGGCGAAATAAAAGGTTAATAATGAGACCTCTATTATTATTGTTGATGCTAATTATTTTTTTTTTTTTAAACCACTGCTACTCCTATTGCTACTGCTACTACTATTTAAGCCTATATATAGCAGCTCACTAAAATAGACACTAATTGCAAGCAAGGAAATGTTGCACATCCATTGTAACACATTATCAATAATTTGTGTCCACCTGACAGAAAGAAATGGATTTCGTATACATGATATGTCTGTTCTGCTGCTAATAGGAAAAAACAGAGATTCTGGGTTCTTCAGAAGGAGCAGTATGACATGTATTGATCAGCATGCCATGGTTTAAATGTTCACAAAGGTTTAAATGTTTTGAATATGTACGTCCATGCTACTAAAGGGACATTTTGAGAAGGTAAATTGACATTTATAAAGGTATCTCTTAGTAAAACTGGAACATACTCACTGGAATAATTTCTGTGGGCAGTAACATTTTAAGTGTACTCTACTCCCTCTGGATCAGGCAGAGACTTTAATTATCCAGCTGTTAACTCTTTTAGCAGATATAAACAGACTTCAATTGAATTGTTAGTCAACCTGATAGTGTCTGTCCAGATACATGAGGATAATTTGCTCTCTTTTCTTGCTCTGTTCTTCCAGACTTGGGGTCATGAGCTGAGCCTCATCAACATGAATCCCAGAAGCAGAAAGAATTGTCCTTATGCAATTATCTAATAAAAGTATTGTTTAACCTACATATTGTTCCTGCTTGCACCTACTTTAAATTAGGGTGATTACCTGACTGCTTTATTTGATTTGTTCCTTCTTTTTGTCTGATCTTCACTATAATAAAATACAAGAAATATTAATTGCTGTGTAAATAAAAACCAACATTTGTGTTTACCCATCTTTCGAACTTGAAAATCTTATTGAATCTGCAGAGAGTTTGTACAGGTTGGTCAGTTGGATTAAAACTCCTGATGACAGAAATTTAGTTATTCCTCAATTTATTGCAAAACCTACTGTAATACCTATGTACCTACTGAGCAAAAGTAAGGAATGCTGCTGAAAGAGGTTATAGGTGACCTGATGTTTCTGGACTGAGAATTTGCAAGCTTTCAAACTCCTGAATGAATAAGCTGGAGAAAGAGTAGGATCTCAAAGAAGATGTTGCAGTCAGAGGAAATATTATGGATTTATTTATTCTTTTACAGAAAAACTATTTAACTTTTTTCAGACATAATTTAGACAATAACCAGGAGCAAAAGGAGCAATAGTGTTTAAAACAGTAATTTTGTAAATGGTGGAGAAAGTGCTGCAATCTTCTTCCAGATCACACCAAATGACAAAAAGTAAAATACAAGCAGATCATTCAAGAGCTTAATCTGACAGAACCAGGGAAACCTTCTGATCAGGAACAGATAATAATTAAAAGATGGACAAACCCACAGAATTTTATCAGATCTTATGCTGGAGTACACATATTGCTCTTCAGACTCCCAGAATCAAGATGAAAGCTCACGGCACACAGGCAGAAAGGATCTAGGAGAGCAGGAGAAGTGTATGGGCTTCCATGGCAGGAAAAAATGTAAAGACTTCAAAGGTTTGGACATGACACAAGCTGAGACAGAAACAGGAGGTGGTCCCCACAGTGGTGGGACAGTCTTTGACAAACCTGTTGCGGGTTGAAACAAGGAAAAAGTGTGTATGATGGATAAAAACCTGAATGAGCACACCAATTTCTGTGCAAGAGATGTTGATGTGAAGATCAGCGCAGCTGCCAGCTTTTGTGCATGTGAACAGTACATCCAGAAACTCATTCCTGTGTTGGATATAAAAACTACTGCCTATGTTAGGAAGGACATTACTAACAAGGCAAACAAAGTGCTCTATTTGGGGTTGCAAGTGGATGGGGAAAAAAACCATCAAATGGAAACAAATAGAATAAAAATGTCTGAAAACAATCTGAAATGGAAAAAGTAATAACCTTCTTGTGGATATATGCAAATAACCAAGAGGTTAATGTTAATTGAGCTTTATTATAAATTTGGAATATGATAACCTTGTTTAGCATGTCTTAGAAATTACTATGGGACCAATTCTTACTTTCTTAGTTGGAGGGAAGAATGCTTTTCTCTTTGAAGAGTCTTGGTAAGGCCAGGTCCTTCACTGTTCTGTTTAAACTCAATTATATTTTATTCCAGCTGTAGCAATATATCTGCACTTTTGAATTTTTTCATACAATATTCCTTTGAACATGAGTTTAAAATTAATTGAGATCCACATAGACACAAGCAGTCTTGCAGAGACTGAAAAGTGAAGGAACGTCTACAGTACTATTAAATAATAGAAAGAAAAAAGTATAAAAATAATGAAGCTACATAGCACAAACTGCAAGGGACAAGTATTGATCACAGCCTTTATTAATGATGTTTAAGAGGATATTCACTAGCATCAGCTACTCTTTCCAGCATTATAAGTAGCATGGAGAAGACACAGCAGCTTGAAGGAAAACAGAAATGTTTGTTTCTATTCCTATTGGGTACCAGTGTTAAGTCACTGCATGAAGAAAAAAACACCTTCCAAGAAACCAGGAATGGCAGGAACCTTACATAAATTAGAAAACTTAGATAACTTAAATCAACTGAAGTAATCCATATTTGTGTAGGCTAAATAAAGCACCTCAGAAGAAAAGGTGGATAATAGAAACCTACAGTGTTACTTTCTTGAAATGCAAAAGTTTGGCTGGCTGTGCTGCTGTAATAAATGCATTTCTCTTCTGGCTGTGGAGCTGTCTTTCTGTGGAGTCTGAGGCACAAATGGGGCAGGGAGGCTGGGGGGAACAATCAGGCCGTGAATAAAGGCTGCAGAGTTTGAATCTTCTTTTCTTCCCCCTCAAGGCATCTATTTTTATTTCTCATTTACTTGTCTAGTGCCTCAGAGAAGGTGCAGACAGTATGCTTAGTATATCAAAGCACGATCTGTCTGTGTTTTAATAATTACACTGTCTCTTGTAAAATAACTTTACAGTCGATTACCGAGCTCTGCCTTCAGACAGCTCTGCTTTGCTCCTCCATGCAGAACCTTCACAGCTTGGTGGGAATGGCCCCAGATCACAGCAATGCCCCTCACTTAGTGCGAGGGGGAGCATCAGTAACTGCAGAGGTCAAACATGTAATGCTTTCTCAGTCTGCTTTAAATGTGAAATCTCGAATAAGACATTGATCCCTACTCCAAAGAGCATTTTGCTGTCTGACGGCCAAATTTAATCTAATCTTTCTAATCATTTAAGCACCAGGTTCTCTGACAACAGCAGGGCTCACAATAAATGGCAAAGACTGACAGGGGCAAGGGATATTCCCAGTCAAGAAAAAAAAAAAACAAACAGAAACCCTGATAAAATAAAAATTAATAAAGACATGATGCTCCTATATGCTGACAGTGTCTTCTTTAGAGCAAACTTTACAGATCCATACTCACAGCAAGAATTTTATTGTCATTATGGCATTGTTTTATTGCTTTCTATATGACATGTCTACACTAGCTTTTTGCCACCTAACTAGGGAAAATCAAGGAATTTAGTCACTGAATTATGATAGCACAGATTGTCTCCCAGAGCACTACTCTACAAATGCAGAACAAATTCATTCTTCTATAAAAGCAAGTTATCTTGTTTAAACGTATTATCTTTGATGCTGCAGTATTTCAGGAATATAGTCACAGGAAAAGGATTCTCATATTGCATTTCTTTGTCAATTTGCAATCTAAGTATTTATGAAAAAGCACGATTTATGCATCATTTGCTTATAAATGTGAAAATGGTGATGCATTTACATTCTTCAAATTAAAAAAAATGTAGGCAAAGTTTTACAGGGCTAGATCATTTCACTGACATATGCAATGTAAGAAGCAGTTTACATTACTCACAGGACTGAGCACTGTGAAGACTGTATAGATTTAGGAAATATCAGGAACATCAATCAACATAGTTTCTTTTACGTCTGTTTTTAAGAAAAATAGAGCTAAAATATATTACTTCAGCCCTAAGAGCAGATATTATAAGGCATATTAAAAACATTTCAAGAAAAGAATAAAGCAGATTGAAAACCACCCAAGCTAACCAAAGCCACAAAACGTGATTTGTTTAAGTATTTCATCACCTGTAACAGAACAAAAAGTTTTTTTTACAACCAAAACATTAAAAGACAAGAATGCTACCCATATATATTAATTACAATAAAACACAGACTTCTTAGAAGCACATGAAGCCTCTTTCTTGTACACTTTTGATTGGAAAGATGTTAATTATATTGCTATAATCAGAAAGAAGGTGGCTGCTGGCGGAACTACCATTAAATGCAGAGCATGTCGCATTTTTCCACCAAAAATACTCATATGTCATTTTCAGCTCCTAGAGTGATAATCCTCCCTTTTCTCTTAGTGTGAACATAAATTGGTGACAGGATAGTAATAATAGCTAATAGTAGTTTTTTGAACTGACACCTGTCACATTTTCTGCATAGCTGTTCCTCTGAGTTTTCTGTAAGGACTGGATTTGACCAACATAAGCTTTTTGTTTCTCTTTAAATATTCCTAAGATTACTTAGCTTCCTGTATTTGAATTAGTATCTTATATTTGCAGGGTAAATATACATATAAGTACCAAATGAGAAAACAGATTGATTTGGATAAGACCAGTGAGGGTAATGTTGCTAAGAACAGAGATCCTCAAAAATACCTGTTCTGGGAGCCAGACAGCAGCGCGGGAGTCTTGCTGTTCTTTGGGTATTTATAGCAAGTTACTCACAGAGTGCCTTACCAGGGCCCTTTCTCTGTGTTTCTCAAACCCCAGCCACCAAGCCACTTTCCTGGCTAGCACCAGCCATGCCAGCATTAACTTTCCAAACTCCTTGACAGCTGGAGCACACACCCAGCATGTTTTTTTGTAATCGTACGTAATACTGGAAATATATCTAGAGATACAATTTCTGTACCAGTAAAAGGCATCAATTCTTGATGTTGTATTTTAGTGTCCCTTTAAATTTAACTGCCTTCATTTTTTAGGGATTTTCCTCTTTCAGAGGGGGAAAAAATCTACTGTTAGCTTACACAGACAAGTTCCTGGTATAGGAACTTCACTTTTTTGGAGAAAAATCAGCAGAAAACTGGCTGTCAGTTAGCTGCCTGCTTTCTCTGTTTTCAGCTTTTCTTCTGTTTTGGCTTTTGCTATTTGTCAGATAAAGAGAATTTCTTTCAATTTTAAAAATCATGTTACAATTTTAATGTAGTCGAGTAAAAGTCTTTACATGCACACTTTCCTTATGTCGAAAAACACTATGAAAAATTTTGTACTTGGGAAAAAATTTAGAAAAGGCAAAAGAAATGGCAAAAGGAATCACAATTCAGCCTTTACATTAGACGTGCAGAGAAACTGTTGTGAGTTCTCTATGCCAGAGAACAATGGAAGCATGCAAAAAATAAAATTAAAAAATGTCAATTTTCCCTAATAATGCTGTAGGCTAGCAGCTTGCCTTAAACAAGACTTAAGTAGATTTCAGTTGACTAAATCTGACACTATTATTGAAAAACAATGCTAAATGCAAATGACATCTAAATTCTTCCAGCACTTTTGGCTACAGACTTTGTTCTGCACCCCTAACTCTAAGTGCCCTAACCAAAGCATCTTAATTAAGAGGTTAGTAGCTCTAGGCTCCTTTGCAGTCTAGAGAGACAAGGATAGACTTTTCTGGGACAAATTGCACCATAGGCAGATGCTATTTTTTATAGTAGAATTTCTATATAAGTTCATTTTGGAGGAGTTTCAGATTTACCACCTGCTAGGTCTTACTAAGCAGGTGGATGTGGATGTCACTGTTGCTTGCTGCTTCTTATTCTGGTCTCCAGCGCAACTGCTTAGCAATGCTATTGTGGGGGTCTGTGCTACAGAGGAGGCAGAAATTTGTATAAAGATAGGATTAAGAGTTGAAGGCTTCCTGTTGGGCAACTTCAGTGACTTCTCTTTTTTCCTTTCACCTTTTTGAGGCATCTAATACTTCCCACAACCTGGGAGACCACAAGCTCCTGGAGGCCAAATGGGATTGGGCTATCCCAGCACCTAATGTCTGGATATCCAGTCAGAGTGTTGATGTCCAATCTTCATGCAGACAGCATCAGGGCTTGTATGTCAGGATGAAGGGGAAGGAAATTCTAACCACCAAAAATAGTTTTCTTCTTTTTCTGGTGAGATTAGCATATTTCAGTGGGGGAATAGAAAACACATGTGATTTCTTATGGGACTAGTTCAGTACTCAGTATAGTAGCATGCCAGTCAGTCAATCAATCAGTCTTCTCTTGATGGAAGTGAATTTCCTTGGAGGGTTCTGGCTGGGATTGTTTGTGGTGCTTGTTTGCTTTTTAAAATATAATTTTATGTAACTATTTTCTATAATTTCATATGAACAGGAATTCCACCAGTAATAAGTAAAACCTCTCTTTAGACTCAGTTTCCTGAGGAAAGGGAGAGATAAAGGAAACAGAAGGGCCTCTGTATAACTTCTATAGTGACACTGCCCTTGACAACAGGCAAGGGAAGGGCCAGAGATATAATTTGTCTGGGCTTCTTAAAGCCTTAGATATGATAGGAAACACAACATCTTCTCTCTAAACTGGGTGGGGTCAATGGGTGGACTGATAGATGAATGGGAAAGTGGTTGGACAATCACATCCAGAGGGCCATGGTCAACAGCTCAGCATCCCAATGGACATCAGTGACAAGTGGTGTCCCTCAGAGGTCTGTAGTGGGACCAGTGCCATTCACTATCCTCATTAATGACACAGATGGAGGTATTGAGTGCACCCTCAGCAAGTTTGCAAATGACATCAAACTGAGGGTGACGTTGACACACCTGGATGATGGAATGCAATCTGGAGGGCCTGGACAAGCTTGAGAGCTGGCCTGTGGGAATCTCATGCTGTTTAGCAAGATAAAGCGTAAGGGGCTGCACCTGGGCCAAGGTGACCCCCAGTGTAAATTCAGGATGAACAGATCAAGCATAGCCCTGCCCAGAAGGACTTGGGGGTGCTGGTGGCTGCGTATGATCTGGGAATGGGCATTTGCAGCCCAAAAAACCAACAGCATCTTTGGCTGCACCCAAAGCACTGAGGGCAGCAGGGTGAGGAAGGGGATTCTCCCCCTCTGCTCTGTTGGGATTGTACCTGCAGTGCTGCCTCCAGCTCTGGGGCCTCCAACACAGGAAGGACATGGAAGTGTTGGAGCCAGTCCATAGGAGGCCATCAAGATGATCAGAGGGATGGAGCACATCTTGGAGAAAAGGCTGAGAGGACTGAGATTGCTCAGCCTGGAGAAGAAAAGCCTCATGGATGACCTGATTGTGGCCTTCCAGCCTCTGAAGGGAGCCTACAAGAGAAAGGGGGCAAAACTCTCTACAAGAGCGGCAGTACAAGGGGGAATGGGTTCAAACTGCTAGAGTGTGGATTTAGATTAGATATTAGGAAGAACTTCTTTACTGTGAGGGTGGTGAGGCATTGAAACAGGTTACTCAGAGAGATTGTGGATGGCCTATCCCTGGAAATGTTCAATGGAGATTTGAGCAAACGGGTCTAGCAAAAAGTGCCCTTGCCCACGGTTGGAAGTAGATGATATTTAAGATCCCTTCCAACCCAAGTCATTGTAAAAGTCTGCCTTTCTATGATTATATTTCAGTATTTGATCTTTATGACTTCTCCTCATGTCCATATCTCCACAAGTAAGCTGGTTAGAAACTGAAATTCTTTAAAATGTGGTATCAGAGTATTCCTTTCTAAGCATTATAGCATCACTCTCAGTATTTAAGTTTCCATATGTATTTGTCAGATAAAAAGTTCTGTTTTAAAGACTCTGCTTAAAATCAAAAGAAATTAAAATATTAGTAGAAATTTGTAAAAAAGTCATGGATATACTGGATAGTACGATCCGATTATGCCTGGTTTGTTGTGTAGGGTGTTTTTTTAAATAATTACTGTATTAAATGCTTATCAAGAATCCTTCACACACCTATAAATTATATAAATTATGCTTTCCTCCTGCTGAAGTACCTCAGAGAACCTGAAATGACATTATTTCTTGTGCATCTAAACTAATGGGTATCAAGATATTTTTGGATTCATCTGTATTCAGGGGGATGCAACACTCTCCTCTGTCTGTCTTCCTTTTATAACTGCTATTATAAACTCCTCCACTTTCTGCCTATTTTGAAAAGTTATTAAAGAAAAAAGGTTAAGAAGATATCTCTTTCTTTTTCTTTCTTTTTCTTTCTTTTTTTCTTTCTTTCTTTCTTTCTTTCTTTCTTTCTTTCTTTCTTTCTTTCTTTCTTTCTTTCTTTCTTTCTTTCTTTCTCTGTTTCTCTCTCTCTTTCTGTCCTTCCTTCCTTCCTTCTTTCCTTGCCTTTCTTTCTCTTTCCTCCCTTCCTTCTCACTCAATCTTTCTTTCTTTCTTTCTTTTTTCCTTTCCCCCTTCCTACTTCTCTCTCTCTTCCCCCCTTAATTTGTTCATTCATTCATTTTTATCATAGATTAACAAGTCTCTTGAAGGTTTTGACGCAGTCAGGTAGATTTCTCATATGAAAATACAAAACTGTCTCAATCACTTCACACAGAGCTGCAGCAGTTTGCAGAGCCCTGTGTGAGATCTGGCCTCATTACCCTGAACTCAAACAGCTTAAAAGAAAATCCCAGAGGTTTCAGACTCCAGGCTGATGCATAGTGCTGAAAGTGAACTTCAGACTTTATTCTATTGAATGGTCCCAGGCCAGCAGCTCAACATGTACATTGACTGGAGAGTGGCACATGTTGCTCTTCTACAGCCAGCTGAGGTGGGTGGATGTTATTTCTGTCTCAGGCAACCAGGGTGAACAGTCATATTTCATATTCTCCCAGGGCATTTTAATATTAGGGTTTTGCTACAGTCTTAAAGGTCAGGCTTGTGGGTCACTCTTTCAGGTTGTTTCCTGTCTCATTCCACCCCTGATTCAAGCTCTTCTGCAACCCAGCAGTGCTCCTGGCCCCAGGTAAAAGGCCAGAATTTCACATCCTCACAAGCATCTAGCAGTCGCAGCCAGGTGAGACCTAAACCAGGGAGGCTGATGTTTCCCTCATAGCTGAGCATCAGTCCATGACACCTAAGAAAACCTTACCTTAAAATAAATACAAGGTCAAATGTGAAGATCTGAGGCTTCAAAGAGGCAGAAAAGAGATGCAGAGAAGGAAATGTAGTGTCCTTATTTAGTTCTTTAGGCAATACTCCGTACCTTGCCCGCTGTAAATCACTCCTACTTCAGTGAATGAGTGGCTGTTCTCCCTTGCATGCACATTTCAGTTCTGAGCTGCTGTTAATTTCCAGGAATATTACAGAGGGTGAGCTTTCTGTAGCCTTTACACCAACTAGAAAATGAAAACCTAGAAACCCCTCAGAAATCAAAAGTATCACCCTTCAAACACTGATAACTGCTTGCTATTTAATTATTTTTAGAAGAAAAATCATTATTTATTAAAAGAAAAGGGTAAGAAGAATGATCCCAGATCAGATACTGTAATTGTCATCTGATTTTGATGGGTTTATTTGAATGCATAAATAAAATAGGACTTGCTGAGAATTGCTCGTAAAATTGTATTTGTGTTTTGTTCAGAAGGTCAGAAGTTATTAAAAATAAGAGAGAGAAACTATAACGTATGAAATACCTCAATGAATACACAGGCCTTTATTGTGTTACCTAATAATAAACTGAGAAACAAAAATAGTATAACATACCAACCTGTAAATCATTTAGTCTTGTGGTGGGGAAAAATAAACAAGTGTTATTTTCTTCAGAAAACAGATAGAAATCACCATTTTTGTGCATTGTGAGAATTATTAAATCCCTTTTTTCTTCCATAATGGAATTCACCTATATGCAAGTTTTCAGGAACCGATTGGCTTCAATTATTCTATTGAACATCTAAGAAAGACAAACCATAGACATAAAAAGCTTCTGATATTTTGCATATTTATAATACCTTAGTGAATCACCAGGAATGGCAATACTGCTCTCTGAATGCTAATGTAGAGGCAGCAGACAAGTAGAAGGGCAAAGAACATAGAAATAAACCAGATTTTCCTACTTGAATTAACCACTTATTTGTGAACACTTCTTGTATTTTTCTTTTTCCACTGTTACCACTTCCTCTCTTATCTTCTTTATTCATTAAAAAATCTAATTACTTAATCTACAACACATATATGATAAAATGCCTAATTTCATAGCGTTTTTCCATCAACAACAGTCACTACAAAAGATGTCATTTTTAGTGAAAAATCAAAGATCTGCAATGATTGCAGACTGATGCGTATGTCTTAAGGGTTACTGGGTATGCATAATAGCATGGTACAACATCCCTTTTTACTCAGTCTAGCAAAGAATGCATGCTCACAGCAGGAAATCTTAATCATCATTTATCGGAGTAGCAGGTAGCTCTGTTTTCAAAATGTTACCTTCAAAGGTCATATATCTAAAACTTTTCTCAGAACCTATTCCTATTCTACCATAAAATTAATTAGCCTTTTAGTTTCACTGAATATATTTAAGAATTTAACATGAAAAAAGATGAAAAATGTACTTGATCTCTAATAGAGCAACATTTTTACACACAGATGAAAAAGCCAAGACCTCAAAACCACTCTTTAATAAATAGATATATATTTTTCTTTATGTCTGACAGCTGCTGTCATTTCTGTGATGCTTTGGAGGGGCACATGTAAATTCAGGGTCACAGTGTCCACAATTCATTCCCTCAGATAACTTTGCAAATTACTAAAGCTTATTTAGAAGAATTCTCTGGAAGGGTACTGAGTTTCTCAGAAGAATATATGTGATGAGTGATGTCAGCGCTATGCTGGGCACTAATTGTGCTATTCTAACACAGGAAGGAGCTGTCTCAGCCTCTATATAAACGTGAGGATCCCAGCCAACCCCTGCCTTAAATAGAAAACTCATTTAATATACAACTCAGGCTGCAAAGCTGTTTACTGGAAAGGGTTGTGTTGATGAGCAGTCAATAAGAGCTCTGTGGTTTAATGGAGAGGAGTTTCAAAGAGGGTGTAAGGTCTCATTTGCCAGCTGTGGAGCACAAGCCTTTTCCAAACACACAGAAGAATCCTGTAGGCTTGATGGCTAAGTCTTTGCAAGCTCAGATTCCTCACATTCTCCATTCCAGAGGGCATCACAAAATTTAATACCCAGCACTTGCACCACAGAAAATTGTGGAATGCTTTACCCAAGATTGTTACTAAAGTGATTAACATGATTCTTTGAGGTGCTGAGAGTCTCCCTGGAAACTTAATCAGAAGCAGAACTAAATTAATGTGTTCTGGTGCTTTGTGTCCTGAGGCTCAGTCATCTCAAGCTGCTCCTGCTGCCCATCTTAGAGCTACTCAGAGATTGATTGGTCTATATGTGAAGTTATGCTTCTTTCTTGGACTTAGAGGAAATTTTGTTCATCCTTTCTAAGTGTCTGCTTAAAAGGAGTGACATGATCAGAGAAGTTTATATGAGTAAGGTTTTATACCTGTAAGAAGTTAAGAAGAGCCCACCAAGCTGGATCAGCAGAGCCCTGTATTCTCAATGCTCCTGGCAACAACAGGAGAAGAAGGGTGGGAAAAGCATCCTTTCTTCTGATTGTGTTTGTACTCCTTTTCTCATTGCATTCCCCAGCATCTAGAGTAATGTTAGGGCTTTTAAATAGTAGATCCCTGCCTAGTCCCTTTACTGTCTAATTATTGCTCTGCCTTCCAATGAGTTTATCTAATCCCTTTTGCAACTAGTGATGTTTGCCTTTGCAGCAGCCTCCAGCACCAAATAACAGAGATTTATTACATGCTGTGAAAAGAAATGCCATCTTTTCCATGTCTGAACCTGAATTTCTGCCAGTTTCAGCAGGTGCCTTCAGTCCAAGTATTGTGAGAATTGACCAATGAATGGTCCAGGACAAGCTTGTAAATCTCCACTATATTGCTTCTCAGTTTTGTCCTATATAAACTGAACATTCCCATACATGAGAGTCATTTTGTAAGTCACTAGGTCACTTTGCTCCATCCACGTTACATTTTAGTCACCATCTTTTTCACTTTATTAATTTCAGATTTAGGTACTACTTGACTGCAAGCAATAGTGTTATCACAGCATATTTTTTTGTAAAATAAGACGCTTCCTGGGAATCTCCAGTTATATTTTGAGATTTATTAACTTTATGTATTTGCAAACTCCAAAGTAGATTTACTGGTTTTGCTACTCAAAGAGTTCTTTCAGCTTTCAGTTGGAGAAATGTCAGCTTAGGACAAATCAAATTTGTCTGTGGCAGTATATAACAACTATGCCAGCTATGAAAGTGAACTTACTCCCCAGCCTTTTTCATGCACTGGGAAGGTACAAGCCCCTCTGTGTGGGATTCACTGCAGCTAACTTTAGACATCTATAGTTTAGTCGTCTACATCTGAATTAGTCACTTTGGGTTCTCTTTATAGCTATCAGAGAGAAAAGGTCCTTTAGAGTATGATTCATCTGACCTATTTAGATATCTACTTAAGAATAAGATGAATCATGTCCTATAACTTTTTTCCTCTCCCTTGACTGCAGGGGGAATTAAAGTATTGACTTCTGCAAATAGAGTTCATTGCATATATTCCTCTCTATGTTATTTTGACACCATTTTTCTAACAAAAAGTTAGCCTGGGTATCACAGGATCACTCAATTGTTTTAGCAAATCTCCAGCTGAGTTCCTGCTAAACTGTCAACCTCTGCCACAGCTGCTGTGGCAGGTAGGATGCAAACAAGGACTTTCATATCTGTCTTAAATGGTGGGTCCCAGAACTGCACAATACTAAAGGTGAGGCTGCAAAACACTGAACAGAGCAGGATAATCACCTCTTTGGTTAGCTGTTTGATGCATTCCTCTTTCAAATTACACCTAAAGGCAAGGGTAACTCAGGTACTTTTTAATAGAAATCTTGGGGAGGATTAGAGTGAAATGACACTGAATGATCAGTGTTCATATATATATATATTTATATATACATATATATAGGCAGGGTTTATTCTAGAACAATTTGGTTGCAATGGAAAGCAGATATGTAGTCATTTCAGTTATTATTATCTATAGTAATGCAGCAATAGAAAAGTATAAATATAACACTTAAGAAAATATATTAAAAAAAACCCAGGAAATTGTACGAGTTGATGCTGGAGGTGAAAGTTATAACCACCTGTGCACCCACAGTGAGATTTGATGCTATATTTTTGATGTCCATTGGTTGAAGTCATGGTCTTGCTCAGTTATGGGTGGAGGAAGCACACAAAACATAGATTTTAATGTGTTAGTAAGTGTTCAGGCTTAGGTGAAAACACCCAGGTATCCTTATGAACTAGAAGCAGAAATAAGAGCTGTCTTATTTTTTCATTGGGATGGAAGATCAGATAATATCCAACTTTGATAAGTTTCAGCGAGTTATATAAAGGATCTTCAGAGCTGGTGGTGATACTGTAATCTGCTAGTACTGCTGCCTACAAAGTGTTGTAGCGCAGCATAATTCTTGCATGTTTTTTCCAAACACTGTATTTTCTCTTCACTCTTGTTATTTAATCTTAACCTGTAAAGTACATTTTATTCTGTTTGTGTACTGCAGGACAGGTCCTGAAAAATCTCTCTATTCAATCCTTCCAACAAATTTTAGACTCTTCACCCTGGCAAGACAATCTAAGCATGGCCCATCCTTAACACACTTCAATATGCTATGCCTTTGCTTGTCAAATTTTATTCTTTGTTAAATGCTCCACCTCAATTTCTTGATCATTTTCAGGCTTTAATTTTTCATTATCCTATCCGCAGTTAATCTCTTAGGTCCAAATCTTGAAGATCAATCTGAAGACTTTCTGGTTCTTTCCCTTTCTGTAACATGTTTTTTTTTTAAATGCATCCTTCAATTTTTGGGTTGGGTGCTGCACTTCACATTTCTGTACAGGAAATTTCATGGCTAGCTTTCTCTGCCTGACACAACTGAACACTATTTAAGAAACATCAAGGGCTTCAGAGCTAGCTATTTTCAGGATTGAAGCTTAACTCTAACTACCTTCTCCTTTAATTTCTTGCAGTTACTTTATAAAGAACGGTTTCAGTCTTCTGTTCTTGTCTTCATATTTCCAGAATTATTGTGCTGGTGAGACATAATTTCTTTTCAGAAAATCTTAGAAGCTTGCTTTATTTCTCCTTATATTGTTAAGAAATTAGTCAGAAGTATCACTCCCATACTTCCAGTTTGGCTCCCATTCTTAGGATAGCCTTTGGTTTGGCAATGTGACCCATAGACTCCCTGGCTGATTATTGCCCTTTTGTGTTACCTCTAACAATCAGTTACATTCCCTCTTTTCTCTTGGCTACTTCATGCCTTTTCTATTTCTTGCTTTTTCAGGTACAAAGCCTGCAGAATCTGGCTCTAAATCTATATTGAGGATTCCTCTCCCATTCTCTCTCATTAAAATTAGTGTTCTGAACGAGCCTCCATTTATTAACTAGTCTCCTAATTTACTTTTTCCTTTGTTCTCTCCTGTTTAAGACTTTCCCCTTTCAGTCATTCCTGCTATATCTCTAAAAGTTGGTTTTCTATTATTTAGGGACTTAATTTTTACTAATTTGTCAATGAACTAAAAGATCATCCAATACTTTTAGATATCCACTAAATGAGACACCTTTTATGTTTATATATATAGCACCTAGCACAAAGATTTCCTGCTACATGAAAATATTTCTTAAATGCAAAATTAATAAAAAATATTTTAATATAAATACAGTGTATATAACATTATAAATATAATTTTAATAACAATAAATTTATGTTTTAAACAATTAAGATTAAATATTTACACATTAATATTTCATTATCTGTTATTAACAGCAGTAATAATGTGGTTTTGCAACTGTTGCAGTCTTCTCTGTAATATATTATCCCCTATATATTATTTTGATAATCAGCTCAGAAATTATCATGAAAGACCAGTGATGTGCAGACAGGTTTATGAACTATGGAACTAAACTCTTTTCCCCACCTTCAAGGAAGCTTTTCCAGTTATTAAGTAAAATTAATGGATATTAATTTTTCATAATCCCTATGGAATTCCTGTACAAATTAAGAGTAAACAAAGAAGGAAACTACTCTTTCTCAAAAATATTAAATACGTCTAATGTGTTACTGTACTCATATACAAGAATCTGAGAGTTCTAAAGTGTAAAATATTGTTCCTCAATAAATGATATTATATCTCACTGAACAGTAATTGCAAGTCATATTCCAATCACAGCTTACATTTCTCCTTCATCTTTTATCATGATTCAATGAGAAATGACAATTTTCTCTGTGATTTCTTCAGAAATTTCTGCAGGTTTAGACTTACACCAGTATTTAGAGTTTTGCATTCTAATATGGATGAAGTTAAGGTAATGCAATGAAACACAATGGGGTCAGGCAGAAAGAAACACTTAGTGAAATAGCAGAATAACATTTAACTTGGATTAGACTGAAGTGTCATATCATGCACCCAAAAGGGGCCTCCTTCAATACTTTTACCAGATTTTGAAAGACAACACACTGTTTTATTTAGCATCCTATCTTTGCCAGTCACCCAGGGCACTCAGTTATAAATAAATAGAATTAATTCTGGTGAGGAACACATGACACCACCAATTGGAAGATATCAAGAAAATATGAGCTGAACAGCAGCTCTGCTCACTTCACCAGGTTGTCTAACATTTCAGCAACTTTCAGTGTTTGAAATCTGCTTACAGTCAGGGGAATCTAAGCACATGTAAACCAGATCTACCAACGTTGTGCTATGTCTGGTGCTTTCTTCCTGTGGTTTTATTGGAAAATCATTTTAATAAACCTAGATTCAGTTGGGCTGTTTTAATTTGAAGAAAAACCACCCCAATAGAAAACTCACTTGAAAAGATAATGTTACAAGACACTAGGAATTTGGCTTGGAGTTTGGTTACCTATGCAGACTCCCTGGTTTTGTGAATGACCCTTCTTCTACGAGGTTGTGACTGTAAAACCTTTCACCACTTACTTTTACAGTTAAGAATTCCTCTGAAACATGGAGAATGATGAAATTGTGTTTGGGTAAAACACACTTCAGTGCTTGTCCCAGTAAAGTCAGAATACTTTAACAATCTCTGTTTAACAGTTACAAAAATATTTCCACATATGTGCAGTCAAAACAATTGAGAAAGGCATTATGAGGAGATTGCTGTTGTCTTGGTGCACTGTTCCAAGGATGCACTCCGTGAGCAGCGTGCAGTGTTTCCTTAGACAACTGAAAAAGAATCTCAATAAATCATCTCTGTTGCCTTGATACCAGTAACTAGCACTACATTATGTAACTTTGTCAGTCAAAAGGCATTGTCCATATTTAGTGGAAATGAACTTATTCCTTCATAAGGTGGATTGGGTTCCACTTCACCTGTTGGGCCGTGCAGTATCCTCAGAGATTCTCCCCATGGGTCAATGAGATCTGTGAAATTTCAGTGAGCTACTTTGAAGTCTCATCACTTTGTCCTGTCCAAATATGCTTTAGATATTATTGCAGAGATTTTTAGTTTACTGACATTATCTGTTTAATTTTCTTGTGTGTCAGTCATGTATGTCAGTGGTGCTCTCTGATGTTCATGTTGATATGATTTTCATGTTTGGTGGAACACCTAGCTGAAAAGATCCTCTTTTTGGTTTCCAGTTATTAAAAATGTGAAAGTGCTGCCATGGTACCCTTAAACTGTAACTGATGTTCTGGGGCTTTATCTTTGGAATACTTTTTTCCCCCTTTATTTTCACTGTAACCATGCTGAAACACTTAACATCAGAAAAAGAAAGCATGGAATATAGGACAAGAACAACACCTACTATCAAGAAACTGTTGCTACCAGATTTCACAACTTAGAACACAGAACCATTAAAGTTGAAAATACCTCTAAGATCACCAAGTTCGACCATTAACCTAACACTCACAGGTTCACCACTAAACTATGTCTCTAAGCACTGCAGGTTTTTTGAACATTTCCAAGGATTTGGAAATTCCAAGGATTTTTTTGAACATTTCCAAGGATGATGATTCCACCATTTCCCTGGGAAGCCTGTTCCAATACCTGATCATCCTTTCAGAGAAGAAATTTTTATTAAGATTCAATCTAAACATCTCCTGGCACAACTTGAGCTATTTTGTTTTGCCCTATCCTTTGTTACTGTCACCCTGTCAAAGAAGCATATCAAATTGGTCAAGCAGTACCTGCCTTTCACAAACCCATGCTGGCTGGGCTGGTGCATATGTCCATGTCTGGCACAAGCAGTTGGGAGGGTTCCTTGAATGTGTCAACAACTTTCTTACAAGTGATTGATGGGCCAACAAGAGATGCAATACTGGACCTCATGCTCAGCAGCAGGGAAGAGCTGGGTGGAATGTACTGCTCCAAGGCAGCAGTGGCTGCAGTGACTCTGAGATGGTGGAGTTGGAGCCCTCAGGACGGTGAGGAGGGCCCACAGTAAGCTCATTGCCCTGGAATTCAGGAGAGCAGACTCTGGGCTCTCCAAGGACCAGCTTGGTAGAGCCCCATGGGATAGAGGACTGGAAGACAGATGTCTGGTTGAATTGCAACCATCTCCTTCAAGCTCAGGAGCAATGCATACCAACAAGGAGGAAATCAGGTAAAGTTCAGAAAGCCTCCATGGATGGATAAGGAGCTGCTGCACAAACTCAGAATGAAAAGAGTAGCTTACAGGAAGTTGGAATGAAATCCTCTCAGGGTTTTATCAGGGTTTTCAGAAAACTTGAAGCCACACAGGAAGTGCCAAGTGCACATACCTATGTTAATTGCATGTGAAAGAGGACTTTGCAAATTTATGTTTCCTAAAGTTTTCTCCACAAACCCACTTTCAGATAAATTTTCTTACTGACTTCATATCCCTGAAAGAATCCCAACCCTTATATGTAAGTGCATCTGGGAGTAAGGCCAGTTGGGATTTTCATCTCCTAGTTCACTGTGACAGGATGCTTCTTGTTGAATTATCCTCCAGGCTAATAAATTTTGATTGCTCTGCATTGTTAGCCATCTGCTCCCAACCCTTGGGATCCCAGTTCAAGATGGAAGTTAAAAGACAATAAACTGCACCCCCCAGCAGACATAGGGCAACAGAGTTTGTACAGAAAATTAGCAAGCAAGGGAGTTGGTGAAAAGTGTTTGACTGAGACATGCATAGATGTGCACTGGCTTTTCACAAGGTCTGATGATATATATAGCTATAATTAAAGTTTTCTTTCTCTTGTTATTGTAATACACTGTTTTAAGATTTTAATGTATTTACCAACGTATTTTCTATTTGTATCATGTATTTTAAACAGTGGAAAAAAAGGCAAGGAATGAACCTTAAAACCCGGAAGAGAGAAACATATGGTAAGCTGAAGCATAAAAGGAAACCCTCATATATAATGCCAGCAGTCTCGAAGATCTATATTCCAATGCTTCCAGGAAATCAATTGATCTAAGCTGCAAAATAAAGACATAAATAAACATTGCCTGTGACCAGCCAACTGGATTTAACTTCATCCCCCACCACTCTCTAGGCCCAGCCATGCAGACAGTTTTTTACCCAGCAAACAGTGCACCTGTTTTGAGCTGTGAACAGTCAGCTTTTCCAGGAGAATTCTGTAGAAAATGATGGTAAAGGCTTTACTGAAGTCTACATAAGCATCATCCACAGCCTTTCCTCATCCACTAAGAGGGTCACTTTGGCATAGAAGGAGATCAGGCTTGTCAAGCAGGATTTGCCTTTTGTAGACCCATCTTGACTGTGTCTGGTCCCCTTGTTGTCCCGTGTGCACCATACAGTAATTAAAAATTGTTTATTCTCTAAATGAGAAACAGCCCTTTGGAAAACATAGGATGTTTCATGGTGTACCTGTTATGTATTTCCTCATAAATTGGAGACCTTAGGAATTTAGTTTGTCAGACACTTTTCATGACTCTCAAAGAATACCCAAGGGACACTATCATTTATAAAGAGTAGTAATCACAGTTTTAGCATACTATGTAGTTTAAAGGAAGTAAGATAACTTCAAAGGCATTAAAAGATCATTGTATGGCATTTATTTCTTTATTATCTAATGTATTTCTTAAACATTTTTTCTCATATTATCCTGCCTAAAATGAAAGATATGAATAAGGGGCCATGTTTCCATTTGAAATGACAGTACTTTTGTGTGTGTGTCTAACAGCTGATTACAAGCCTATGACCAGATAGTATACTGCTTTCTAGATAAATTAATAAATGCAAAAAATGAGAGCAGTGGTGAACTATCGTCTTTTTATCATTATGCTCAAGAGCAAGTCTCTGAAATTGTGTTTTGGTGGTGCCTTTTCTCTCATTGTCAAGAAAAGCTATGCCATATAGCAGTGTAGTCGGAGTTAGTAGTTAAGCGATATCTGAAATCTGGGAAGACTGCCTTTATGATACTTATTTGATTACTTAGATCAAGGAGAAGTTTATATGGAATAAGTAAAATTAAATCCTTAATAAATAAGGCAAATTTTATTTCACAGGTTTCACATTAACAGAAAAATCAGTATTTTTGGGAGACAATGGTAGCAATTTAAATTGAGGTATGAGTTTCAATAAAAAATAGAATTGTATCTGAGAACTGAGTAATAATAAGCCAAAACAAAAATATTTTGATGAATTGATTAAATAGGAAGATCCAATTTCTTTATAATTGGACACTTTGATGGGCTATCACATGTAACAAAAATGATCGCCTCACAAATGCTCCTTTTCTTCCATGTTGTGTCTTACCCCCCAAAACAGAACAAAAGAAAACAAAACAAACAAACAAATAAACAAATCTAAAAAGAAAAAAAACCCAAAACACTGAAAATCCAAAACCAACAGAAAATCCCTAACCCCCCAAAACCACATGTAAACAAAAAAACCAAAACCAAACACTCCAAGAGTGTTGTGCAATATTTTTCATGTGGTATAGAAGAGTTAGAAAGATTCATAAATATTTGCTGTAAGCTTTTTCTCAGGATATATTCTTCCTTTGTCCAAAATATTCATACTGTGTTTGTACTCAAAATTTCTGATATCTGCTACCAGCATTTCAAATTATGAAGTTGTGAAGAGTAAAATCTTCAGAAAAGAGATAAAATTTTCAAATTAAGAAGTAAGTTGTTACAAATTTATTTTGTTTTAGAGTGGAACACAGATTCTTGGCTTTTTGTTCTTTCAATCACTTCTGCTGGAAGAGGAAAAGAAAAGAAAAGAAAAGAAAAGAAAAGAAAAGAAAAGAAAAGAAAAGAAAAGAAAAGAAA
>JAXCLO010000001.1:103238993-103274253 GCA_035583995.1 Arremon aurantiirostris
AGAAAAGAAAAGAAAAGAAAAGAAAAGAAAAGAAAAGAAAAGAAAAGAAAAGAAAAGAAAAGAAAAGAAAAGAAAATGTGACTGAAAGGCTAATTAAGTAGTTACCAGAGATATTATTTGGCTGATTACATTAGATCTACACTGACTAATCCAAAATATAAGTTATGTCCGTATTCAACACTGTACACATTTAATTGCATTATATCACAGCTGATTTTACTCCACTTCTATGCTATATACCCCAAAAAAATAAAGAGAAAGGAGATGATCTTTCCCCAGGAGTCACACTAAACTTTGATCTATGACCCTAATTGAAAGTGTTAATTAACACTCATGAAATGGCTTTTCTGTGCCTCAAATCCAGAAGACTTTTAGCACACCTTAAGCCTATCAGAATAGATAGGCCAAATTTCTCTTGTGGTCAATATATGGTACAACCAAGAGAAAAGGCAGGATCAAAAATGATAAATATTAAAAAAAAAAAGCGAGGAAATGAAAGAGGATGAAATTGAACTTGTCACCTATTCTTTAAATGTGGATTTTCAGATCCCATTGAATGATTCATCCTCACCCCTCCCTCTCAACAAAACAAATAAACAAACAAACAAACAAGCACCATTTAAGATATTTGAATATCCTTGTAGAGGATCCTTGGAACACTGGGCATTGCACTAGGTTCCTATCCCAGCAACAATGAATTTGAATGAAATGTTATTTTGTGTACATAAACATGCAAACGCACTACAAAAAAGTAATGTGAATTTTTGTACATCTGCAGGAAAATCATTCCACAAAAGGTGTAAAAAAGGGTACATGAGAAATCTTCAGGTTCAGCAGCAAAACTGAGCTACATTTCAAACTGTAGACTTCTGCTGAGTTAAAAAGAAAGAAAGAGTAAATAATCTTCTTCAACACTGGGAAAACATGGGGAATGGTGTCCCAAACATGGATGGACCTTCTTTATATTCTGCTGCTGCAGAGGAAGGGCTGGTCCCATAGCAGATGGTTACATTGACCTCATCCTGCGGAGCGATCAGTGCCCTCATGTCCATTTAAAAAGCAGTTCAGGCAATCAGACCTCTGCTGGAGTCAGCCCTCAAATGGCTGTTTCCATTTGGTGTTTCAGATAAAAAAATGAGATGGGGTCATGGGCATATTCCCTCCTTGCAATGACCTGTGGAACTGAAACAACAGTCGATGGCCTTGCAGAAAGCAGAAATTGCATCTTTCTTTCTTTCTTTCTTTTTTTCTCACTCTTCTCCGGATGTGCCATAAAAAAAAAACAGCACCAGTGACTTCATAAAACCTCAGAGGAAAGTTTGTTGTTGTCATTTACTTTGTCATGAAAATCTTCACATATATTGTTTGTAGATGACAGCAGAAAAGCTCAGGGCAGAATGACTGATACATAGCTGCTATAAAAGTTCTGTCTGCATCAGCAAGAATTCTTCATGACATCGGGAGAAGTGGAATTTTTGCACATTTTTGTGGATACTACGATAAAATAATCTGATTTTAAAGAATTTGGGAATTTTTCATTATATATTTTACTCCTGTTATTCAAGAGACAGTAGAGAGATGCACTGTAATGAAAATAACAGAATATATTTGATACTGTTTTTCTACACTGATATTTTTGTGACATATATTATAAAATATAATATATAGAATAAAATATATTATAAAGAATACATATATTCTTTATCTTTCTAAAATGACCCCTTTTCTGGAGAAGCATGTAATGCTTATATTTAATGTTCAAGTCCTGTGTCACACTACATGATTTTCTGATTATTCTGTTTTGCTTACATATGACTTTGAAACCCAGACTGCTCTTTGCTCCTCTGACGTCTGGTTATACAATAGCATATATTATAAATACTTGAAAGATCTACGCCATTTGCATTTTAGTTTGATATCTTATATCCACATTTACTTAACTAAAGGTCCTATTAATATTTAAAATCACAAAGATTTAGACAAGTGGAACAGTTTCATAATATCCACAGATTTATCTTGAATCTTTTCAGTGAAGAACTCAGCCACCTTTTTTATACTATTTACCCATATTCAGAGTTGTTCTGTCAAAATTTACTGATCTACTGATATAAGCCAGTCTATTCAGACATGACAGTTTTAAATAACAGTAAATGCAAGTTCAGGACTTGTTTGTATATTGGCCTAATAGGATAAGTAAATTGCATAAAATTTGTGTAATTATTACCATGTCTTTCAAAAACAAGAAATGCAAAGCATCCAGGTTTAGATGAAGATGGTGTGCTAAAGGATTCTAGGGAATGTTTATAGGAGCATGCTGGGCAGTCACTATCTGGTTGCAAATGTTTTAGCTCAACCACAACTTGCCTGAAACCAACAGACACAAACTCAGACAGAAAATTTGAAGAACTTGGAAAAAAAGCTTGAGAAGCGTGATTTCATGGAATCATATGATGGCTTGTGTTGGGAGGGACCTTAAAGTCTCTTTAGTTGAGCTCCTCCTGTCACAGTCAAGGACAGCTTTCCCTAGATCAGGTTTCTCAAAGCTTTGTCCAGTCTGACTTTGAACAGTATCAGGTTTCAAGGGACCATCTCGTATTCAGCCTCTCATCCACCAGCTCTCCCAAGTCATTCTTCCAGAGCTGTTCTCCATCTGTTCATCTCCCAGTGCATCCTCATCCATAAGAAACTGGTTTTCTGTTTAATGGCTCTTTAGAATATCATATAGATTTCCATCCATGCTGAAAAAAGTAAAAGTGTATGTACAAAAAAGATACTTCATACTTGGAACTAACGTAGGAGAAGTTGAGTCATTTTTGACTAAAACTGCACTTATATTACCTACATCCATAAGTTGTTGGAAGACCACTGCCTTTTAGAAAAATTATTTAGCTTGTTCCAAAAAATAAGCAAAATCCAACAAGAGTTGCTAACTCACTTAAATATAGAGTGTTTCATGTTTTTTCAAGGCACATTTGGAGACCCCAGTGATAGGCCCAGAGTTATAACCCATTATTTTATATTGGAATTGAAGTTTACTAAGAATGAACTCGACTTCTATATTTCTTGCCTACAGTGATTTTTCAGTTATAAAAGAAGACGTCCTGCAATTGCATCTTGTTTCATTTTGCTTTCTTCCTATTTATGTTTTTAAACAGCTCTAGTGCCAAAACAATTATAAGCAGAAAGTTGAAGTTTGACCTTCATTGAGAAGCACCTTTGCTCCCGTGAAAATTGATTTTGCTTTGACAAAGGGTTTCTACAAATTGCAATTCTGAGGAGTGAGCAGTTCTTTGTGTAAAACTTTAAAATTTTTTGTCTGACATTTGTAGTTAAACAAATTAATGACAATTATGTCATGAGATTTTCTTAGATAAAAGAGTGATGCATTTTCATGTAGCCGTCTCTATTTCAGCCTGTGGTTTCATTGACAGTTTTCTTACAATTCTAGAATCAGATAGTTTTTGATGTTTCTCTATGGCACAAATATAAAATGGAGATACCAGTTGCTCTCACCTTTGATCTAGAGATTTCTAGTCATGCAAGAAAGGTAGAATTTTAGATCTGAAATGTACCACACAAAATTTCATACAGGTTTTGAGTTTCAAAGAGATTTTCAAAGACTGTTGCAAGGCTATTCATAACTACCACTTACACAGGAGTTCAGTACAAATGTATAAAATAAAAATATCTTATTCTCTAAATTACATAATTTTCTAAAAATTACTTTATTTATCTTTTAATTAATTCAATTCCTTATCTGCTCCATGAGTAGCAACAAAAATACCTCTGTGAATAAGGAAAAAATGCCTTCTGGCCTTCTGTTCTTTCATATGGGTGTAATTGTCAAAATAACTAATGCGTTAATGAGTGCCAAAGAGAATACAGATCTATCTGGGTCTGAATGATCATATAACTTTCAGTTGTAAATTTGATATTGAACACTGATATAGAGAATGTGTTCATAGAAACAAATGCCATGTATAAATAATAATGAAGAATAGTTCAGCATGCACAGCAGAAAACAAAATTCACCCTGCCTGCCTTTCTCCCTGATTGACACTAAGAAATGAGAGCTACAATATTGAAATAGGCTGTTGGAAAGAATAAGGTGTCTTTTATTTTACTTAAAACAGTGAAAAAAAAAAAAAGAGACAAATACCTGAACATTGTATTTCATGTATTTAGTGAGCTTCACTAAATAATTTTAGCGAAGACTTTACCTGCTTGTTGAGGCTCTACTTATTCAAAGAATCATAGAACCACTGAAGTTGGAAAAAACTTTTAAGATAATGTAGTACACTGTTAATCCAGCTCTACCATGTTCACTACTAAACCAAATCCCCAAGTTTCACATCCGCACATCTTTTGAATGCTTCAAGGAATGGTGAATCTGCCACTCCCCTGGACAGCCTATTCACAGACCATCCTTTCAGTGAAGAAGTGTTTCCTAAGACCCAATCTAAACCTCCCCTGTCACTTGTTACCTGGTAGAAGAGACCAACCCCCACCTGGCCACATCCTCCTTTCAGGTAATTGTAGAGAATGATAAGGTCTCTTCTCATCCTCCTTTTCTCTTGGGTAAACAATCCCAGCTCCATCAGCTGCTCCTCTTAGTGCTCCTGCTCTAGACTCTCCTCCAGCTCCATTGTCATCTTCTGGACATCCTCCAGCCCCTCAATGCCTTTCTTGTGGGTAGAGACCCAAAACTGAACTCAGGATTTGAGGTGTGGCCTCTCCAGTGACAAGTACAAGAGATCAAGTTTTGGTTTTCAACTACAAAGATGAGTTTTGATCTCCTGAATATCTATTCTAATTTGCTAGAAACAAGTCAGCTCAAGATCCTAAGCCCTACACATGGTAGGTTTGATCATCAGTGGTTTGGATTAGATTGAAACAGATAATCATGCAAAAGAAACATATAGCAAAAGCTTGATAATTTCAGTGCGTGTAATTTGTACTTTTACTTTTGATTTTCCACATTTTGATGCTCTTATCTTGCCTACATGTATTTTCCAAAAGCAACTTCCTCAGAATCTGATATGGATGTTTATTTAAACAGCTGATAATCTATTTTGCTCAACAAAAGAACAGACACAGCAGCCTCCAAAAGAAGTTGATTCATTTTTAATGACATGTCAGGAGAAAGCAAAATTCAGTAATAATGCCTGGATATGACTAATACTTGTCTAAGAGATATTATTGCAGGATGTTATTCTAAAATACTCTTAATAGCACCACTGACACTACTACTCAGCACTGAGAGCTCAATCAGCTGATGATGGAATAGTAATTCCTTTGATCTGATTAGCACTTAGAGATGAATCTTCCCACTTATGTTTACAAGCAACTCCCTTCTTCTTCATTGATGGGGAAATAAGCCATGAAAAAGTCTAACAGCTAGCTGAAGAACACAGCAGAAAATGCTGTTGGAGAGGGAACAGGATCATGAACTGCCTGACTTTGGATGTTCAGACTTCAGCAATTAATTGTGTCCTATTGGACACACTTTTTTACAAAAGGCCTTGAATACCTGTGTCCAAA
The DNA here is from genome assembly GCA_035583995.1 of Arremon aurantiirostris. Taxonomy (NCBI): domain Eukaryota; kingdom Metazoa; phylum Chordata; class Aves; order Passeriformes; family Passerellidae; genus Arremon; species Arremon aurantiirostris. The sequence continues at coordinate 103,244,535 of JAXCLO010000001.1, forward strand.
TATGCACAGTTTAATATTATATTTACTTTCCAGAGTTATTTACTCCGTATGTAGAGAAAAAATCTTCATTTCTTAATCAATGAACCCACTGAGACAACATGAAAAATTATTGATTGACTTGCTATGTTATATAACAAATTTTTCAAGGTACATAAAACACAGATTTTTCTTTTTAAAAAGTTTAGAGACCAGGATGAATTTAGGACAATCAGTTCTAAACAGTAGTGGAGATATTCCCAAAAGCAAAAATGTTCTCCCATATTCAAGGCATCACGTCCTATTATCTTCAGACTTGGAAATAATGTTTCCTGAGGACAGAAACCATGTGCAATCATTAGAAAATAAAAAATCACATTGCAAGTGAAAAAGAAAAAATATTATTTGTTGATTTTCTGCCACAGCCTTTCACAGAATTAAGGCTTCAGGGGCTACGGGTCTTTATAGGAACTTCTTTTAGACAAGGAAGGCCATTTTTGAAAGTTTAAATTAGAGAATAAAATAACTAAAAGAAGAAAAATAAAATAATTTTTAGAAGGCTACACCCACTCCCCTCAAAAAAAAAAAAAAAACAAAAAAACAAGCAAACAACAAAACACCAGATTAGATATTTAATATTTTATAAGACTTATACAGATTTGTTCTCTTAGTTTGTCAAGGCATTTATCTGTCTAAAAATCATTTTGCAAACACTAAAACTGCTCCAATGGAATTTCATGTGGCTTATCTTTCTGATTTGCTGGAATCCAGCAAACTTTCAATTGGAATGCTCCCTTTGAGGCATCTCCCTGTGCAATGCTAGAGCTGCTTGCTCAAGAAACCCTGGCAGGTTTGTCTCAGAGCAATGCAAATTCCCATTGCAAATTCCTTCTTCAATTGGTGCAAAAGGAAAGGACACTGGTGATGTCCTGTGATTTCCTTGCAGTCCTTATGGAAGGCTGGGTCATATCACACAAGATTTCCTTGCATCAAACAATAACTTCGCACTGTCAAGAATACAAAAGTCCATTGAATGCTGCAGACTTGGTCAACACATAATTCTGTGGAAGGATGCCACAGTAAATCATTGTGATAAGGCTAGGAAACCTAATATTTTGTGATTTACAAGAAATTATTGCTGTTGTTCACTAAATCTTGGAGTGTTTCCAAAAAAAATAAATTTTCACAATTCTAGCAGTTAAATATCACAGTCCTGAAAACTCTCTGAATTGTTTTAGACATGTAGACTTACCTGAGAATAGCAGATGCACCCTGAGAAGCTTTTTAACAGCAGCACAGACTTTGTGACTGTTTCAAAACTAACTTCAGAAAATCCATATGAGTATCACTGTACTGATAATTTGTGTCCTATCCTTGCTTTTTCAACCTTCTCATTCTTTAAGATCTGTGTATCCCAGTCAAATATAGTGAAATATCTAGTCATATATATATATGTACTTTCTTTTTTGAGATTAATTTGGTTTCTACAGGATGAATGACTAAAAGAATGACTAATCTGTCCTTTTTCTCCATTATAATGCAATATTTTTCTCTCTTAATATGAATTTCTTTGTGATTATTCTATATTTTTGTCAATGTAATGGACAGCTACAATTTGTCCAAGACACATAGATTTTTTTTAACAAATCCTTTTTAATACTTCTAGTCTTTAAAGCTAGACCGGCATTTTCTCCCTATTTCTCTCACTCTCTCTCTCTATTTTATTAAAGCATCCGCATTTTTAATAAGCTTTCTGCAGACTTAACTACCTCTTCCCCCAGGAAATAATTCCTGTTCTTATGCCCCAATGATTTGTTTTAGTGTTTCCATGGAATAATCTTGTAGACATTTATTCATGGCCAGTGATGTCAGCAATGTGTTTTTAACTGCTCCATCCACCCCCGTATCAGTGCAGAATATTATTAACACCTGTATTTCTAGTTATGTGCATATTTCTTCCACATCAGTTCCACTGCATTGCTCCCTTAGGAGCAGACTAATAAAGGTAGAGTAGTGTTTACAAATTCTAAGAAGCTTTTCTCATCTGAGCTTCCTAGTGATAAGCTAAATAATAAATGAGCATGACCTTTATGAATTTGACTTGGCTGCATTTCCTGAAGAACTCCTATGCTCTTTATTGTGTCCTGATTCCTCTTGTCACTCCAATCTGAGCTGCAGCAGATAAAGCAAAGTCATATGAACTACAAGAGCAGCACCAGATATTGCCTTTCTTGCAAATGCCAGACCAGTAAAGGTGAGTGAGGTTAAAACCTCCAACTACAGATTTGAGCGAGGCCTTTTAAATAAGCTTGAGTCTGTGATGAATAGCTTGTGGAATTATTTTTTTTCCTTTGGAAGAAATTTCGATGCAAATCAGAAGGGAAACTTGAAATTTTTGTATTGCAATTTTTTACTCTAGAGAATTCATAAAAATCAGACTACAAACCATTGGCTCAGTTGAGATCTGTGCTACAAGTCCAGCTCACAGTCCCTAATTCCCCACAAAGTTTTGTACATGTGTGGTGAATTAATAAATGTAATCCCACCATGCATACAATTCTACATCTATCTTACTAAAAACTATAAACTGTTTTTAACCAACGTCTATGTATAAAGATAGTTTCTACTTATATAATTTCTGTCTACCATATGTTTCATCTTGGCAGTCTTGTTATTTAATTTTAGAGTGTATAGTTTCATAGTTACAGACAAGAAATTATACATATACCTCTTTTTGAGTATTTGTTTCCCAAACACACATATATATATATAGTAGAAAACCAACAAAAGTATTAATAATTTGCCTTACCTTTATGATATTTCTGTCAGATAAGAACTTGGGTAGCTGTAACCCAGATATTCTACATATAATACTATCACACTGGTAGAAGTCAGCATTTTGTGAAGACTGGTGCACCTCTCAGGGAAGCGACTGGCAGGCTGTAAACTGACCTTTTTTTACTATTTAACATACTATACCCTAGTAGACACATGCCATGTAACAAAATATGCTATGTCTTTACCTTCCATCAATAATGGGTCATACACCAAAAATGCCTTTGCTCCTATCTGTATTTCACTAAGCTAAAATCCATTTATCTACAACTATCTGAGGATTATTAAAACCCCACCGAATTAGTCAATAGTCCTTAAAATAAAAGGAGTCCTAAATAACTTTTTCTTAGCTTTTTTAGTAGCTGATGCAGTGCTGTGTTTTGAACTTAACACAAGAATAATGTCAATAACCCACTGATACTTTAGCTGTACCTGAGCAATGCTTACCCTGAACCAAGGACTTCTCAGTTTCCCATCTCTGCCCATGCAGGACAGAGCACGGCCAGGAGAGGGGACCTGGGCTGGCCAAAGGGACATTGCACACCACAGAACATCAGGGTCACCACACACACTGGCAGGATTGTCTGGGGTGGTCAGAGATGGGCTGGGGATTGCTCAGCAAGTGGTGAGCAGCTGCTTCTCTTGGTGTGGTTTATTCACCATCATCACCTTTTCATTACAATTTGTATTGTTACTATTGTTATTTTGTTGTTTCATCAGGGTTTTTTTTTTGTTTTGGTTTTGTTTTTCTCATCATTACTGTTAGAAATATTATCGTTATATTTTATATTATCACTATATTGTATTTTTAAAATATTATTAACCACTCTTATATCAAGCCATGAGTTTGAATTCTTCTTCTCCAATTCTCCTCCTGTAATTAATTGCTGGCTCAAATTAAGCCATGAAAAATTTCATTAAGCTAAGAAATTATATTGATGGTTGAAGAAAAATGAGGAAAATGCAAGTGAAATATTCACTTTAAGACTTTTTTCCTCTTTTGCATGGTTTGATAGAGAACTGCAAAAGAATAGCAATAAATGAGGAAATAAATAAATGAAAGATTCTCTGTGTTTTCTTACTTTCCTCCATGTACTCCCTAATAATGCAGTTTTATGCCTTCTTCTCACAAATATAGTAGTTCTTAAACCACCTAGGTTTCTAAGTTCAGGAATGATGTCTATACAATCAAGCTTAACTCAGAAAATAAAGTCCAGATGACATAACCATTATATATTAAAAATTGCACTAAGTAATATTTTAATGAAAAAGTTCTTTAGAAGGCAGCATTAAGAGAAATTATCTCAACTGACAGCTTCCATGAAAGTTTTCAAAATTTGATCAATTGCTAGACTGAAAAAAAATCACTGAAAATTGTTTTCTCTTTGATATATATATTGTGGTTTGAGGAAAATAAAGCATTTTTCTGAATTTCAAATTTGAATTAATAAATATTTGCAACTAATTAACTCATTTGAATTAGTATTAAAATATGTTAGTATTAAAAGTAATTTCTTACTACAAGAAGTTCTTAAATGGGCACAGGGTTGAAAAGAAATGCTGTTATCTCTCAGTGACTGGTTTGAGGCTGGTAATAGCATAGACACCTTTTAGTTTCCTCTTTGTTCATATAAATCAAGGTAAAAGTACTGATGACAGGGGTTATATATGGACTTGTAGATGCTGAATATCCACGCTTTTTGTAATCAGAAGAGGTAATACATTAAAAAAAAAATGTTCTGAACAGGGCAAGTCATAGAACATCATGCAATAATTTGTGGTAGTTACCTCAACAATTTACTTGTGGTCCCTCTTTTAAAATGTCATCACATTCAGTCCCATTCTATTTTGTTCCATCCTTTCTGTCCGCTTCTGTTCTGGGTGTTTCAGTCTGAAAATGCATAAAATACCACATACCTGGAATACTGTTCAGTCCTGATTTGGATCAGTATTTTTTTCTGGTGACTACTTATTTCTCAGTCTAAACGTCACCAATGAGTTTTCAGTCCCTTTCCTGCTGTTTCTACACAAATTGTAGAAACTAAAAACATTTTTTACACTCCAGGAGGTTGTCTCAGTTTAAAGCTAGTATTTTTACTGAAGATCGAATCTTGAAAAAAGCTTATCACCAAAACAAATATTCTTGCTTGTTCTTTTTGTATGGCAAGACCCTCTGTAATGTAGTTAAAACAGCAAAAGAATTCTTTTGTCAGAACTCAGTGTCAGTCTCTTAAAACAGTTAATGTACATACATCATATTAATTCCTTTTACCAACATGCACATCATAACACATTTTACTACCCCAAATGCAGCAAAAAGTCTCTCTTGTAAAAACTTTAACAAGAACTTGGATAAAGTAAAAAACTTTTCCTTCTAATGCATGTTGGCAGAGAGGCAATGCACTGACAATAAGGAGTTCTTTTTTATGCCAGAAATGTTCAGGAAGAAAATGTGACATTTAGCTAAAGAATAACAACCATGAAAATAAAAACTGCATTCACAATTGCATAGCTACTAGAAACTGATTTTCAAAATTATTATAATGTAAAAATAAAGCTAAAACAATAATCAGCAATTTTATGCACTATGTCAGCATTCATCAAATATTTCACAACAATGAATTATTTAAAGTTTAATACTTAAAGTTTCTATAGACTTTTTTGGAGAATAATAGAAAATTATTCTATAACAGAAAATTGTTAAATATAACAGTGAAAGAGGTTGCAAATCCCAAGAAAAGTTGAAGAATAACTATAGCTCCAACAAATATTAATTGTGGCTTTTTTTCCTTTAATCAATTAACAACTGGATATCAACTTACAGTTCTAGGACACTGAATAAATATTTTAGGCCTTTAAAAACAAGAACAATTTTTGATAGAATTACATAATTTCAAGATGCTTACTATGGAAAATAAGTGCCTAAATAACTGCTAACTTTGAATGTCTCCATTTTTCCTAATTTTTTTCCTAAATCCATCTTAAACCAGCAAAAATTAGAAATATGAGTTCCACCATCATAATGTCTCAACTCCTTCCTTCTGCTGTGTTACTGAGAAATCCACATTAAGCAGGGACAACTCAGGTTTCAGCAGCACATGTGAAAGCTTTGAGTGTTTTCTCAGAATGTTCACACCTAATTTCTGCTTTTCCTTCCACTCAGCTTACAAATTAATTCCAATTACAGCTCTGCAGAAGAGATTGCAACCCATGACTGATTAATTCAAAAGGTATGGCAGACCAACAGAGATGTAAGTGATGCTTCTTTTTACATAAGTGACCCACATGCAAGTGCATAATACAACAACAGAAAGATTGTAAATGGTCCAAAGAATAGCAGAAACATTTTTCAAAATGGCATTTTATCTTTAGTAGTCTGTCATGTTAATTGTGTTGATGACCCTTGGGCAAATGCCCCCATTGTATTTAACAGATTGGTTCCCCAAAATACAACCTGAGGTCAGAGGTCTGTTTACATATGCTACAAATCTGCTCTTGAATTTGTGTTTAATTGTAATTTTCATGGCTGAAACCACAGGACAAATAACAGAGATTAAATCGAAGCAAGTAGTTTAATAAAAACAGCATTATCTCAACAGTATTTATACAAACTGTGAGTGCCTATGAATAATTAACATGTTTTTGAAATCAAGTCTAACCAAAACCAAAACGAATCAGCACGAACTAGATTACAGTTCAAGAACATTTGGGGTGTAATCTTTTGGGACTTTGGTCTGTTCCAGACCACTTTAAACTCTGTTACCTTCGTTCTTTCCTGCTGAGGATGAATCTGATCTCTGACACCAACAGCTGCTCAAAACATTTTGAGCTCATTATTTGCCAGTTTAATCAGTAACATCAATGCACCACTGGACCCTGTGCAGCCCCACATGCCATGATCCTTTCTTTGTCCCAACCCAAGTCTCTCTAAATGATGCCTTCATGTTCTTTGTGTAATTTTACCACAGGGCTCAATGGGTACAGAGGTGCTCACCCTGGCCTTCGCAGCACAGACAAATGCTGCCTCAAGGATTAAGGCATTTTTCACAGCAGACTGCTAAGCATTGTCATTCTTTAACCTTCAGTCTCTTTTCATGCTTACTCTTCAACTTTTTAGAGCAGTAGGTCATAAAAAAGCTTGAAGCTGAAATGCTGCCTTAAGCTGTTTAATTGTGATTTTAATGGGTCATTGTGTTTTTAAATTTGCCAAGTACATAGACTAAAAAAGAAGAAAAAATTCTAGAAATCTCTTATAAAAAAAGTTTACTTTTTCATATGAGGCTATGGTTGGAAAATCTAGCTAGAGAACGGTGTGAAGGAAGTGGCTGGGGGAGTGAAAGACAAAAATGCTTCAATTGGCATAAAGGGTGCCTTTGCTCTGGAGAGCACAAGGGGGTCACATGGGGAACCTTTTCCAGGGGAAGAAGAGTGGTTGTCGTCCTAAGCAGAGGATTTTTACATAGTCCTATCAAGAAGCCAAGTTGCTTATATTCTGCTAAGTTGTTACTATGCATCTTGAATAAATTATTCTCTAAAACAAGGAAAGGTATCCCTTGATGCTGTTACAAAACTCAGAGCTTTTTTCCTTCTATTTCAAAGAAAGCCCTATGAGTCACTCACATGAAACAACATTTTTCCAGCTTATTAAGGCTTCATATAAAGAAAATACTGCAGAACAACTAGCTGAAAATAGTTAATCTGAATTGAGCTACAGGATAAAAGATACATTTATTTGCCTTTAAGTAATGAGTTCTTCAAGTCTTTACACATTCATCTCAACAAAAAATATTGTTTTCAATTGCACATTTCTCAAAAAAAAATCCATCTAACCAAAACATTTAAATTTCTTCTTCAGCTCTTAATGTTTTAATATATTTATTTAAATACATTTATTTAAATGTATTTCTATGTATATAAATTATTTTAATATTGTTCTCCATTCCCATTAATGCTTGTGTAATGACAGTACAGCAAGGAAATTATAAGAAAGAAAAAGGGAGGGGTTTGAGTTCTTTTCAGATCAATTTATCACCCAGTCTAAGAAGCAGGAGTTTGGCATGTAACCTCAATTTCTGTAGAGCCTCTTGGATTTCCACATTTTTCTGTGAATCCAGAAAATATTTCATTCTTCTAGTTAAAACAACATTTTTCCCAGAAAGAGGAAGGTTTTCTGTTGAAAATAAACAACAGTTTATTATTAACTGGTTTTAATTATTATAAGGTGAATGTTACATATTTTTACCCACAAAAAGTTATTAATATTCATCATAGTTTATTTTTTCTCTTACTATAATATAATTTGACATGGATTGCAGCAAAAAGCCTCATGTTTTACTATATGGTGTTATTCCAGATTGAGGACGGGTACAACTCCAAAGGAGAGTCAAAATTATATACTGGAATCAAAATTTGCCTTTTTGGCATTCACAGCTGGATGGATCTTGAAAAGCTTTCACAGCTGACTGAATTCAAGGGCATCCTAACACATGCAAACACACAAACTTTTTTTTAAGGGAGATGTTTATTAACTAATTCTGTAGGTCAAATCAATCTCCCTCTGCTGGACACACACTGTGTGATCCTGTTTGGACACTGCATTATGACCCTGGTGCTCTTTTGCCTTTATTGAATGAAATATGCCTCAGTTTTCAAGAGCTGTCACCTTCTCTCTCTCTCCCTCCCTCTTTCCCTCCCTCTCCTTCCATCTTTTCCTTTTGGTCTTATCCAAACAAGCATAATAAGAATGTTGGTCCCTTCAAACACTCTCTATGTTTTGTTGAACTTCTCTTGTAAATATTAAACCCTTTTGTCTTTCTCTGTGGGGATTCCTTTGCCTCCAAATTTCTTTATGCAGTATAAAGCGGTCAAATTATTTTGCAGAAAATTTTTGCCAATGGTCTCCCCCAGTTTACATATCAAATGTAAAATACAATTTCTTTTCTTCTATGCAAATTGTTCGAAGAATCTATTTTGAGATAAAAAAATCCAAGTGAGTGAGATATTGTCTCCAAAACAAAGAAGTAAGAAAATGTCTAAAATATCTTTATAACCATTCTTCTAGTACTAGATTGTCTACATATATTGGTGTCTCAAAATTTTAGCTAAAGAAACACAAAAATATAAGCAACTCTTCACACAAAATAGATCAAGTCCACATACAACAAAGGACAACACAAAACATCTTGACATGCTTTCCTTTTTATACATATCCACTCAGGAGAGACAGAGAAAAAAATTTCCACTTCTTTTAAAGAGAATTTACAAAGTAATGCATGGAGATCCCTGGAAGTTTCCAAGGCCAGATTGGATGGGATTTTGAGCAAACTGATCTAGTGGAAGATGTCTCTGCCCATGGCAGAGAGGTTGGAACTGGGTGACCTTTAAGATCCCATCAAACCCAAACCATCCTATGATTCCATGATCAGTGGTTAAGGAACTTAAAGGAACTGGCTTGTGCAAAAACTATGTATAAGAGGGGTCCTCATAAATTTAAATTCTAGAATACACACAGGTGTTTCACAAATAAGAAAGAGCAATAGAAATGCCTTGGTGTATTTGGATAACAGCGGTTGATTCTGTAAGGACTAAAAGGAAAGTTAAATTTTGTATGATAAACAGCATATTAGAAAGTAAAAATACAGAAGACAACATCAAACAGTGAAATCTGATGGATGTGTATAGAATTACTTGTCAGGATGTCAGAATCTGTCTTCTAGAGTCTCTTCCACTTGGGTCAGGTTTAACAAAGGATTAAATAGATCTTAATTTTATGACCTCCTGACCACAATTTTGTTATGCATCTTTTTATGGTATTTCTGGGGTTTTGTTTGGTTGATTGGTTTGTTGGATTCTTTTGCCATCCTATAAGATTGCTTGTCTTTCAGTTTCTTCTTCAAAACTTCCTGCTTTCCACAACAAAGTCACAGCCTGTCACTTCTGATCAGATTTGTTTTCAATACACTTCCTTTTGCTCTCCAGCACTCAGGCTTGTCCTTCTAAATGTTCACCAGTTTGATCCTGTGTCTTTTTCTTGTCTGATTCTTTGCCTGGAATGTTCAATTCCATTTAAACTATTACCTTCCTGGTCAGTCCAGTTGTTCATTATAGGTCAAAACTACAAACTGGAGGATGGAAAGTTGTACTGGTGCTTTTATGCCAGCAACCATGAGTCCATTAAGAAGACCTTAACCATTAAAAATTAGGCTAAGTGAGAAAGTGCAAGTCTCTGAAGTGGATATGATGATTTTAGCATTTGACTCAGAAAATTGAACAGAAAATATAATAGAAATATTTCCTCAATTTTGTATTTTAAATAAATTGTTGTCTATGTAATGGGAGATTCAGCCTCCAAATGGGACTAATAGTTCTTTCATCAATGTTTCTCTGACAACTGCAAGAAATTAGCCAAGCTATAATGGCTTGGTGCAGAAACTGCAAGAAAAAGTCTGATAGCTATATATCAACAAAACATAAAAGGTGTATAAATAACTCACTGTTTTCTGTCATTACAGTGAATGGTAGAAAAGAATAAACTTGTTTTTTAATTAATATTTTTCTTGCTTTTCATGCTTTTGTTGATATGTAGAATACAGTTCCAAGATTTCAGTGCAATTTTGTTTTAGTAAATTTTATGAAAACTGTTAGCAATTTTTTTTGCCTAAACGATTACATTCTAAAACCATTGGGAAAATGTCTGTTCATATTCATTCAAAATTGTGACATTGTTTAATTTTCTGCTACAAAGAACAAAAAAAAGGCTTCTGTTTGCTCCAGTAATAATCAAAAAATAAATTCAATAGGGAACTTGTCTACTGATGCTGTAAGCACGCTACAGACTCCCCATCCACAAGAAAGAAAGGCAATAAAAATGCTTTTCACTAGGTCAACACCTTTAACACAAAACATAAACACATTCAGTGTCTGTCTATCACAGAGCATTTTCTGATGGATCTTTAAAACACTGGCATGTAACACCTTCGTGTCCTTAAAATTGTTAGACATTTGGCAACATGCTATTAGCCCTTTACATACCAAAAATAAGCCTTGTTCTTTCCTTCCTGCTTTCATGCTCACATATTCCAAACAACCAAAGCATATGTGATAATGCTGCAAAGGGTTAGAGTTTAACATGGGATATTATTGTTAGCATTCTTCTTGTGTATATTCCTTTCCTCATTTTGCATCCTAAACACAGCAAGAGATGGGTGTGCATTCTGAAAGAATAAAATATTTACAAACTTAAAACCAAGTAATGTTTTATATTGCTCTTTGGTGACATTTTTCTATATAAGAACCTAAAACTTCACACTGAAAATGTGCATATGCATTTATTTCTTGGTTTTCCTCTCCATATTTTAGTCTGTATGAGCACTGCTCAGCAATAACTAAAACATCCCTGGATTCCCAACACTGTTTTTGTCACAAACCCAAACCATAGCCCCGTACAAAGTACTACAAAGAAAATTAACTCTATAATAGTCAACATCAAACAATAGGTTTTATTTAAATTGTAATGACTGTGCAGTTGTTGCTTTGCTGTGACTCAGACCACAGGGAGTGCAAACAAGTCATTGAAGACCAATGGACTGCGGACCAATGGACTATGGGACATTTTAATTCTGGGGACAGTGTAAATGCATGGTATCTTTCTGTACTTTCTGAGATCATCTCTATAAAATCTCTGTTCAAATAAGAGAATCTGCTGCCAGGCTGCTTATTTTCCCACCTTGGAATGTAGGCCTGAGATATATTTATATTTTTCAGACATTGAAAGAAAATGCTCAAGAAACTAATTGAGAATATTTTCTACCCCTTGCAACACATTAAGATATTGTTTGATTATGCACAAATAATTATTTATCAAGGTAACAGCTAGTAAATCGGCCTTCTTATTATGAGTGTTGGCAGCAAAACACTACTTCAATATTTACATTTAATTTTCATTTTTATTTCTATTGCCTCTAATTATGGGGAGCTGGTAACAAAGGAGAAAAAAAAATTATTAGCTGTAAAATCAATGCTGTAGAAAATGGATTTTAAAGGACAATCTAAATGCAGTTTTAGATGCAGTTAACATTTGAATGCTGAAATTGCTAAGTGTGATAAAAGTGTGTTAGCTCATACTATTCTATACATAATTAGACTAGTAGTTTATTGAGAAATTATACAAACACTCTTGTCTTCCATATTTTTAAGCTATTGCACTTTAAGCATAATCTGTCACTTGGCGAGTCTTTCAGTTGTGTAGAATATCCTGATAATCTTGCTATTCTATTCCATATACCTTTGTCAAAAATGCCCATGTGGGCCTGTGCTTATGACAGACCAGAACACCTTCACTTTTGCATACCTGATCATCCCAGATTCTTAAAGGTGTGGAACTGCTTTGCAGATCTCCTTGTAGTTTCTAGCTTCCATATTCTCCGCATGTAGTCAGTTGGTTCCTTACTCATCTGCTACATATTTCATATAAAATGTTACTAAGAAATTGCTGGAGGGAGCACAGCCTTCTCAATTTGCTTTCAGATATGTTTGCAGCAAAATTATTGCAAACAATGATCAAGTCTAATATTGACTCCTATCCATATCAAACAAGGAATCACTATTAGAGGGAATTATCTGTGTGTTTATTAGGGAGCAAAATTCTAAGATTTTAAGAAATCTTTAGAAAAAAATAAGGTAGAAATTTTATAATTGTAAGATCACATGTACATTAGATATGGAAAATCACAGACTTCATGTTTAGGAGAAGGGCATTCCCAGGTAGCACTGCCACCTCTTGACTCAGTTCCTCATTTGTTTGCTGAAGCTTGAAGGTTTTTATTCTTAGTTAATGAGGTGATGTCTGTACAGCATCTTAAACAACTTTCCAGACATGATTAAGAGTGAGTTGGGAATAGGGATGTATGGTAAAACTGGACTTGGACACATTTTTATTGGGTCTTTTCTTTGTTGGTTTTGTGTTGGTTTTGTTGTTTTGAGATTTTTTTATTTGCTTACTAATAAAAAAAGCAAAGCAAGCCATCATTAATATCACACATAAATGTTGATAACTGACCTGAGACAGGTTTCATTAATACATTAGTAATAAAAATACCAACATTTAGGAGATTTTCTGAAGGGAGATAGATGACCAAAATGGAAAATAAGTTGGATACTGTGCAGACAATATTAATCAATATGAAGTTAACCACAGCAGGACCATGATCATACAAAGTCAAATTCAGTAATATAAAAATAATAATAATGTCATCATAAAATAGTCTCTTCTTGTGATACAACATATCCTTTAAAACTGAATCCTGAATTTTTATAAACATGGGAGGTGAGAAGTTGTCAGAGCAGTAAAGGAGTTTGTTGTTATGGTGGGCTGATGTTGGCTGGATATCAGGTGTCCACCAAGCTATTCTATCATTCATCAGATAAATGGGGGGGGAGAAAATAAGAAAAGAACCCAGTTCTCATAGGTGAAGATAAAGGCAGTTTTAAAAACAAAAAGAAAAGGTCATGCACGGAAGGAAAGGAAAATTCTCTACCTCCCATCAGCAGGTGATGCCCAGCACATCCTGAGGAGCAGGACTTGAGCTGTGTAGAGGTTGCTACAGAAGGCAAATTTCATTGCAGCAAATTTGCACCCCTCTCCTCCTCTTTTTCTCAGCATTTGTGTCTGAGCAGGCATCACATGGCATGGAACACCTCTTTGGTCAGATGGGGCCAGTTTCCCTGGCTGTGTCCACTCCTAGGAAAGGATCTTTCCCACCCTCAGGTTAGTGACGAGGGGGAATTTTGGGGAGCCATTCTTGGTGCTGTGTGAGCCCTGCCCAGCAGCAGCCTCAGCTCTGCTGTGTTATCAACACCTTTCCAGCCGCCACAGCAAAGCACAGACTCTGAGGGCTGCTGTGGGGAAAATCAAGTCCATCCCAGACAGACTCAGAACAGACGCACTCTAAATTTAAAAATTATTTTTGTATACATAATGAAGACATTTTCTGTTAAGAGAATGAAGACTCAGAGAAGTAAAGCAAAATTCTGAGATGTGTTCCCCTCCCAGTTTACAGCTCTGAAACAGCATAACAATGCCTCATAACAATGTTTTCAGAATGAAGTAGAGAATTGTTAGAGAAGTAGTTGAGAGAAATTTGCTCTGAATGCTTCTTCCTAGGCAGGTGTTCCTTCTCCACCCTGCAGAGACAGAAAGAAAACAAACAAAAAAACTTTAAATGAAATCCAAACATGATAATGATTACTTACTAGCTGCTGTTTACTCACCCTGCAGATAGATGCTTCTATATCCAAAGTCATTCAGTCCTCATGAGATAATAGCAATTAACATTCCTACAGCAGATTAAAAATTTAATTAATTTTTTTTAAAAAGCTGAAATGGTCAAACAGAAAAAGCAAGCTGAACACAAGTACTAAGGACTACTTTCTATGATTCGAACTTGGACCTACTGTTTGCCAGTCCTTGTTGCTGTGAGATTTGTGGAAAAAAAAGCATGACTGTTTAGTTTCTAAATTCACTGTAATTCAATAATTGCCTGCATTAAATGTTTTTTTCTATCACTACTTTATTTGAAGTTGAAGATTAAAATATGGATAATTTTTATGTAAGAAAAACAGTGAAAGCACATAAAGTTTTCATCTCTGTAAGTAAAAATACTTTCAAAAATACTAATCTTATTCTATCTTTACAAAATAAACAAATATGTGATATCTAATGTGTTTTACTTTTTTTTTTTACTATACACAAATGAACCAGAAATAGAGCGCAGTTTATTAGGTGTTTTATTTGTTTTTTCTTCTTTTTCTCATAATTATTTCCTTTATAATGCTGAGAATAATTTGTAATAATGACATGAATCTCTTGTTTGAGTTGTTCTCCTTTCATCTAACCATTTATGCATTTCTGTTTTATGAGTGGATAATGAGAAATAACAAGTAAAGATTTGCAAAGATGTGCAAATACATGAAACACTGTACTGTCAGCCTACTCAGATAGAAGAGGAATATTTTCAAAATTGTAGCTGAAAATATTCAATTTATAATTTTGTATCTGCACAAAAAATTTGCACATTTTCTTAAGCAAAAATATTTTTTCAAAAGAAATTTTGGAGATGAGCACAAAATTGATATAGAGAGGAATCTGCATGCTCAGCTGCTGAAGAATTCTGTGACTGAAGGGTGTTGAGGATTTGAATGATCAGGTGTGAAGTATGTATGTTTAATTTTGAGGGAAATGTTTATGCTTCTATTTTTTGTTCTAGTTTTCCTCACTCCACTGTGTTAAGCAAGACTCATTTGCAGTTTGTTCATGAGGTATGTTGAATAATTTTCAAACAAGAAAAAAATTAAATAAAAATACTACATTTCTTTTTCAAAGTGTCCCATCATTGCCATCTTTGAGATTTGCAGATGCTCCTCAGGTTACAGAACTTGTATGTAAAGCTCTGTGGGAAAAATCAGAATACCACGAAAAATATTTTGTATGTGTTTTTAGTGTTGATAAGTTTAGCTTTTTCATGGTATCTGCTTTGGTGCTGTGTTTTGTGAAATTAAGAGGAACATCAATAAGAATCTTACATTAGACTTCCAGAGAGCAGATTTTGGCCTATTTAGGAGACTTATTCAGAGAGTTCCTTGGGAAGCAGCCCTTGAAAACAAAGGAGTCCAGGACAGGTGGTTGTTCTTCAAAACAGAGATCCTGAAGGCACAGGAACAGACTGTGCCTGAGTGCCAAAAGATGAGTCAACAAAGCAAACATCCAGCTTGGATGGGCAACAAGGTTCTGAAGGAACTTCGGAGCAAAAAGAGGATGCATCATCTTTGGAAGGAGGGTCAGGTCTCTCAGGAAATAATCAATGTTTCTAGGGCTTATAGGAAAAAAATTAAAGAGGCTAAAGCTCAGTTCTAACTTAATTTGACAACTTCTGTAAAGGATAACAAAAAATGCTTTTACAAATATATTAATGGCAAAAGGAAAGGTAAGACCAACCTTTGCTCCTATTGAATGCAGGAGGGAATTCAGTACCTGCAGATGAGGAGAAGGCAGAAGGGCTTAACATCTTCTTAGCCTCAGTCTTTAGTGGGAAGATGTCTTGTCCTCAGGACAGCTGTGTTCCTGGGTGTCAGGTCCCTTTTATCCCTGTGATTCTGTGTTTATAATTTAACAACATGGATGTTTTATGTTCTGCTCAGCAGTGCTCATACAGAGTCAAGGCCTTTTTCACTTTTCACACTGCCCACAAGTGACCTGGGAGTGCCCAGGAAGCTGGGAGGGTGCAGAGCCAGGAGAGCTGACCCAGCTGCCCTGCAGGATGTCCCAGACCACACGGCATCATGCTCAGTGATTAAAACTGGGTGATGGAGAAGAAAGAGGGAGACACTTTTGAAATTATGGTGTTTGTCTTGCCAAGTCACTGGCAGGATGGAGCCCAGCTTTCCTGGATATTGTTGAGCTGCCTGCCTTTGGGAAGTGGTCAATGAATTGCTGATTTTTCTTTGCTTGTGTGCACAGCTTTTGCCTTACCTATTAATCTGTCTTTAATGTCGCTCATGAATTTTCTCACTTTAATCTCTGCTCTCCTCATCCCACTGAAGAGCAAGCACTGAGCAGCTCTTCTGTGGGGCTGAGCTGCCCACTTGGGGTTAAACTACAAAATATGATAGGTAAAAATGACCATTTCAGAGAGGACTCCAGAAAAAAATTAAGTACATTTTTAAAATTTTAAGTAAAACTTGAATATTCCTTTTGGGTATATATAGGTTTTTTTAATTTAGCTCTGATGGGAAGTTTAGTTATCATAAAATGCCTTATCTGTTTTTTAATTCTCTGTTCTTTTTCTAAAGGAGAAGATAAATCTCTCAAACTGTTCCTTTATGCCTGATCTCTTTTGACTTTTTCCAGCTATTTCCTGACATTGATTCTCATGATTAATATCTTTGTCAGGAACATCACTGCTGTTTTTCTTTGTGTTGCCATTCCTTTCAGCTTTGACTGTTTATTCTCAACATGCCCCCACTGATGTGGGGCTCTGAGGAGGCACTGGTATCCAATGTCTGGAAGTTGCTGAGGTGCAAGTGACCTTATCAGTGACTCAGACTTCACTTGGGAAGTGTTAGGCACCACGCTGATTTTTAAAACAGATGTTCAATCACACAGGCATGTCGGCTGAGATGGAAGATGGAATTGATAATAGGTGGCTGCCTACCCCTGTGGCATTTCCACTGTGAGAAGATGGTCTGCTTATAACAATATACTGTCTGTATCAGAGCATGATGAAACCAAGAGCACTGAGACACACTCCTATGGTAAAGCTTTACAACTGTTTAAGCCAGAGCTTGCCTTTGTAACACACTATTGAATTTGTATGTACTTAAACACACAGATGACAGAGGCAGAAGGAAATAAAAGGAGACATATAGACAGAATGGAAGAAAATATAACAGGCCACAAAGAAAGCAAAAGCTGAGGATTTTTGCTCCAGGTATCTCGCTTGGTTTTGTTTTGATATAAGATAGGAAGAAGATCAAAAGTCAGAGAGCTTCAGAGCAGAGGGTGGCTGGGGATGGGTAACTCTTGAGAGTTTTGTGTGGTTACTGTCTGCAGGAGCAACAGACCTTGTCTCACTTTTGGCACTGAGGGCAGAAGGGAGTGTCAGTGACTCAGGGCTGTGCACCCTTGTGTAGGTTCTTGCCCTCCTGATCTGTGTGACCCACAAAGGTTCTGCACCCCCAGCCTGCCCAGAGACACTCGCTCAGGAGGCCAGTTTGGCTCTGCCTGGTCTACTGTCCATGAGATGCTGAGGGAGGCAGTGACCATGGACATGGCTAACAGTGCTTTGCTCCTACTGGGCAAACACACTATGAATCATTAATTAATCAGTTATGTCTATGGTAGATGTGTTTATTTGTAAACTATGAGGATTGCATAGAATCCACTGAGATAATGGCATTCACGATTTTCTCACACACACACACTGCCCTTACATACCTCAAGAAGAACTGTATTAGTAACTTCAATTTATTTCTCAGAAATCTTAATTTCTTTCTGTCTGATTTACAATATCGCCTCAGAGTTTGGTCACAGTAAGTTTTATACTTCTGTGAAATTCCATGGAGAGAGATTATTGGAGAAGACTCATTCCAACATATTCCCCTGAGAAGAAGCAGATGGATATTTTATTGTAACATCAGAGTATTCTGCTTTTTCCAAAATACAGGTCAGCTGAATATGTGGCTGTTTATTATTTCCTCCATGCAATGTATCAGTTAAATTGTACCATTGGTACTTTCCAAGTGTAACATCTAAGTTCAACAAGAAAAACTCACAGCTTTTCAGAAAAGCCCAGCATGAGGAACAACCACTTCCAGAAACCTGGAGCAGTTTTCCTGTCCTGGTTTGAGAGTGATGGAAAAGTGTACCCTCAGTGCTCATGTAAGAAGCTCAGGTTAGATGTTAGCACTGGTGTTACCTCAGGGAGACTTTCAAATGGTTGCTAACCAGATCTAGTTGACTTGTGACTTCACTTCAAAAATTTAGGGTAAATGAAAGACAGGATCAAGCATTTAGAGATAGAGAGAGGAAGCATCAGAGGAAATTAAAAAAAATGTTACAGGATCATTTGGATCTTGCTGTGACACAAATTTAAGCAAAATTCTTATGCCAAACACGTTAATTTATATAAGGAAAAAAAGATGACATAATAAGATAATAGTGATAAATGAGAGGCAAAACCAAGTTAAGAGACAAGTGAAGATTTTAAGTAAGATAGTGCAATGCCGTCTTCAGTTAATCAGTAATATTTCAAATCTGGAACATTTATTTTTATGATTCAAAGGGAGAAAGACAAAGTGGAACTATTTTCAGTTTGCATATTTTGATTACCTGGTAAATATAACCTTGACTATACCAGTGCATGAATAGCATCATTACACCAGAACCCAAATCACACAATTTTATTTTTTTTAAAAAACATTTCACTTATTTCAGGAAACCAAATTCTGATTTCAGATATAACACTGTGAGTTCGGCAGAATACCCAAAAAAATTAAAAAAGAAAATTATACTTCTTTCTTATTGTTTTTTAGCTATGACATGCTAGTCATTGCAGGTTGATGATTTATATTAAATTAATCAGATATGCTTTATCAGTACTTTTATACTTTTTACTTGGGGCTCTATATATTCCCAGCAGTTAAGGTTAACCTCTGTTCCCTCATCTTTGTTTCTACTAAATATTTGTTTTGAATTTCTGAGGCCACACAGCTGTAGTAGCTGGAGTTTATTCAGATGAGTTCATATAAAATTTCTTAGTCATCAGGATCACAGAATAATGTAGATTGAAAATGGTATATGATTCAATAGTGTTGTGATGGGTGGATGCCAACCAGTAGATGAGTTTCTACAGAGCCATTTACTTGCTCCCTCACCCTTAGTGAGATCAGGGAAGAAAACAGAAGAACAAAAATAAGAAAACTCATGATTTGAGAAACAGATAGATTAATATATGAAAAGCAAGGGGGAGAAGGAAGGGTACAGACACCAAACAAATGAAACAAAATAAATCAGTCCAGTGTCTAGCCAGTCTCCAAGTAATGGCCTCCTTGAAAGTCAAAATGTTCTTGCTCCAGCTCTTTGTGAGGAGGACATCATATGATATTAAACATTCCTTTGGCCAGTTTCAGTTATTTCTCCTTTTACTCACTCATGCTTGATAGGCAGGGAGAAGAGTAAGAAAAAAGAAAGCCTTGACACTGTGTAAGTACAGTTTGCAAGCATCAAAATGTTGATGTGTTACCAACACGGGTTTAGCTGCAAATCCAAAGCATCATAGAGGCTGTAAAGAATGACAATGAGCCCAGCCAGACATAGACCAAGTGTTTCAGATCCAACAGATTTAATTAAAAACAAATTCATTTTCCATTAATTTATTCAGCTTTAGTGCTCATTTGGCTTTGAGTTTCATATTTTGACTCATATCTTTCCATGGATATATCAAGCCTCTTTCTAAATAGGGTTTATGCAAAGTCATCAAAGTGTATGCTTTGAAGGCTGCTTTCAGTTAAAGCTAGTCTCATACTAAAAAAAAGATGTGTTTAAAGATTTTGGGTTTATCACCAGTTTTTAGAAGGCTCCAAGTACAGCAAGTTGATATGAAGCTTGTCTCTTGGTTATCTAATGGCTGTACTAGCAGAATGTTTAATAAGTACAATTACATCACATAATTGCATAAGAATAGCTGTGTGGGATTAGACAAAATCTTATACCAGAAACAATACTGAAATGAATAGAATGGAAATAATATTCTATTCCTGCCATATATCCATGAGGGACAAAGAAGAGTTATTAAAAGTGTGGCAATAATTATATGGCATTATTATCTTTCTACTTGTGTGAGCATAATCTTACCAATGTACCCTGCTTAACCAGCATAAGGCAAAAGAATAATGAAGTTTTGTAGATTAATCTGTAGTGTAATCACGGCAATCAACATGAGGTTCTGTTTGTAAGTCATTGCTACTGTCACCATAGTTTCTACTTTTCTGCTTCAGAAGGCAAGTCATTAACATTTTTCCATTGTGTCTGACACAACAATATGTAAATCATGATTGATGCAGAATCTGTTTCAAAAATATATTTTAAAATTACTTTTTCTGTAATCAAATGCACCTGAGTATGGCATTGAGGGTGAATTTTTGTTCATGCGTAAATGCAAACTCCACAGAAACATGAACAAATTGCACCTGTGTCTCTGATAGCTGTGTAATAGTGATATTCCTCTCTTAAGTAAATTTTGTTTCCTCTTGTTTAGTGGGAAACACTGCAGGTGCATTGTATGCAGTAATGTGGATTTATGCTGATAGTTTTTCTTCTAAATGCAAATGTTTCATTTAAGGGGTTCCACTCAAAATAGCCTTTACTCTTTCTCCAGATTCCCAAACCCAGATTTTAATCTCTTCTGACTTAATGTTTAAAGGCAAACTTATCTTCTACAGTTTCCAAACAAACAGACGAACAAACAACTATTGTCATTTACAAATTGCTCATTTTCTTTTTTTTTTCTTGAGGAGCTAACATCTGCTTCAAAGATCCTGCAAAAATACCTGCATGGGGTGTTCCCTTTTATTTATAAAACAAATCTCTGTCATTCATTGAACTAGGAGAAAGAGACAGCAGTGGTCTAGTGTTATTTCAATAGTATTGAATAGTATTTTTGGCATTCTAAAGTTGGAAAGCAACATGATGCAGCAGTGAGTAAACCATTAGCAAAAGGTGCCTAAAAGTAGACAGGCAAAGATGATTTGGAAATTCAGTGTTGACAACTCTGATTTATATGTTGCTCTAAAAGCCAGAGGAGTCTAGATATCTCTTTTGAAATCAGAAAAAGGAAATACAAAGGTAGATGACATTTCAGGATGTTTTCTAAAGAGATATAATATTTCCTCTTAATTTCCTATGGGGGTTATCTTTCCAAATCAGATCTTGCTGCACAAGATCCCATCCTTTAAGTAGTAGCATAAGATGATTCAAATAGAGGGAGAGCACAACTGAGAAAACTTTCTTATATGTGAAGCTTGATCTAAACTGGATAAAATCTATTATTTTGATCGTTATTTAATGACTTTTAATTATTTTTTCTACCTAAATATTTCTCAAACATGTTCATGTCCTGTCTGAACTACTTGTGAGCTACTGACTTCAATACCACATTCAGTTAAAAATAATGTAAAGTTGTATCTATTTTCACAACTTTTATTTTTCTATTTTTTTTCTTTTGATTTCAGAACTGCAGAATGAAAAAGGAGGGATTTTTAAATCCATTTTAAAAATATGTGCCTGTATTTTGAACTGTGTAAATTGATATTAAAGTACTCTGATACTTTCTATATTTCTAACATTTATCATCAAACTTTTTATCTCATCCACTGCAATTTAAAGGCATTCTTATAATTGCATCCATCATTAGAAAGGTGTGGTTGTTAATTTTATTTTTTTCTTGTACAATCTAGCATGGATTCTTTTCTAACCACTGATGGTCTCTGGTTTACACTGATAGCAGTATGGACTTGATGATTTCCCCTATTTGATCAGGAAATTTAACAAAATCAATGTTTACAGTTTTTTATGTCATCTCTTGCTATGTATGCTGCTGTGGTTTTGCTCCTAGAGAATTTTGTCTACCATCCTATTTATACCTAAATACCATTAGGTCCCCTAGGAGTCTTCACAGCTCTCTATGACTAATGTATATTTTTGTGATATGCCATTTTGTCAACTCTTTTTCTAGTTGTATATTCAACACAGTTCTAGCAATCCTATGTAAGTCTTCTTCTAAGAAAAGATTTACTGACTGATGTTTGGGGCTTAGGCACTGCTCTGCTTAATAAAGCCAGAAGAATTCTCACTGTCACTCATACCAAGTTTCCAGACTAAGTGAAAACCTCTGGAGGCCCTTCCAAAAGCCTCTAACTCGCCTGTTTGCTGCTTGTCTGCAGCTCTGTGAGAAGTATAACACATTCAGGTCTGAGACATATTCCTTGGCAGCATTCCAGAGACAATTCCATTCCCTACCTTTCCGTTCACAAGACCAGAAGCAGCAAGTCCTTACTCACTCTATATAAACACATACACCCAGAGTGTGGGGTTCATCACAACATTAATTATAAGACAGGCCATGGCACCAGACCTTAGAAACCAATTTCATTGCTTCATTTGACCAAAGCACTGGACAAGAACTTGTTCTTGAAAAAATAATGTGCTAGAAAGGGATGTTAATTTTGTCCAAATTTTTTTACTAAAAAAAAAAAAATTCAGCCTTAGCAAACAGCAATCATAATTATAATTGAAGACAGAAATCAAATCAAATGCGAGGGTGCAAGGTGTTGCTAAAATGAGTCTCTTTCTTGCATTTAATGAATGATATAGGAAGAACTGCTGTAAGAACCCAAATCACTAAATGCAAATGACTGTTCTTGACTGAATGTACTGTAATTTAACTGTAGTCTGATTTCAGTGTTAGCTAAAAAGAATCATGAATATGTTGGTGTGTATATTTTCAACACCCTCATCAATATAAATATGAATGAAGAAAAGCTATGTAATGCCTGTGAAAATCTTTTACTTATTTTACATTCTTCAAAATCCATATTTTCCTCCTATTTCTTATTTGCACATTTCTTGCTTGTAATATAATTCACTGATTTCTTTATTATATGAGTGTCTCCAGACAGTTATTTCTATTCTGATTCTGTCTCCACTGTTTCAAGAAACATTCACTCTTTTTTTTTTTTGCTGTTCTGCAAGGGTTTTTTCCTCCTTTTTTTCCCCTGCCATCAGTGTATTTGGGGATCTCTTAGTTATATTTAGAAAATATTTTTTTCTTATTTAAAAGATATCAGATTGGATCAGAACCCTCTAATTATTTTTCTTTGCTTTTGCTTCCTTCCTATATTATTTTTTGTTTAAGGATATGCAATTCTCTTCCAACTTAATTTTTTCTATACACATCTTTAATTAGTTGGTGTTCCAAGTCCAAGAAATTAAATTGCCTCATGTTTCATTAAGAAATTTTAATTTGCATTGTTACTTGCCATTCATTATCTTCTGTTGTTTTAAATTGCCCTTTGGAATTGCTTTCTCACAAAGTTAAATTTTGCCATGTCTTGTCTCCATACAACACTGAACTCAATACTCAAACCCAGTATTTGACTACATACTCCATAAACCTATGTAACTTATATTTAAGGACACTTTCTTTTATGTTCTAAATTATGGTAATTCAAGAGACCTAAGGAAACTGATCCATGAAGTCCAGTATTCTGTGTATTCTTAAAAATGCAAAGAATAGTAGGCAAAGTAAATTGGTTTTGTACATAAGTGGAATGAAAAGGATACAAATAAAAATATAATATGAAAAATTTGGAAAGGAATATGAACAATCAGAATTTGTCTTCTACATGACTGAGCAAAACTTTTTCTATCTTCACATTATACTTATTCTTATAATTGTTCTTCTATATAACATAGATCAGTCACACACCCTTCTATGGATGAAAAAAAGGTTCTTTCCTGTTTTCAATTTTTTAGTAAAACAAAATTAATTGTTAAGCACAAGCACTTTTTTTTAAGGTTTCAAGGAAAATAATATAGCTTATACATTTTCATCCTATCTATTTTAACATAAAAACATCTCAGATTTTTTACAAACACTTTTACTTTTCTTACCTTGAGGGTAACTAAGCTGATTATTAACTAGGTAAATCTTTCACTTTATTCAAGTCAATCAGCATTCGATTACGCTGAGTTTCTTTTTATAATATTGAATTTTTATCACTTGACTTCTGTATGTTTTTCTGCTTTTAAAAACACTTTCTCATTACTTACTTTTAAGCAAATGCACACTAGTGATAATTTAATGGCTACTGCAGTATTATTGTAACATTAGAGTTGCTGGTATTCACATCAATGCATGGAAATTGAGATTAAATCTTGTGTTCCCAAATAATCACAGAGACTTCCTGAGATTTCTGACAGAGCCTAATCTGAAATATGTAAAGCTGGTGACAAAAAAGCTCGGTTACACAGTTTCAAGTTTCCACCATATAAAACCTGAGTCACTTCAAAAATATTAAAGCGCACCCATGGCTTCCCTGTGGTTTAACCTGGACTAAGAGTGGCCACCATCTTCAAAAACGAAGCCATAATGGATGGCCAGATAAATATTTCTGATTATATGGGCTATATGCATTATATATAATCAGTATATTGATTATATTGCTGATATGCATTCTGAAATCCTTTCACAACTGCTGGTTCACATCAGGACTTCTGCCTTTGCTTCAGTATATCTTGAGACAGAAATATGATCATTTCAGGGAGCATGAAACGAAACTTGACCTGGCTATTAAGACATCTTTTATAAGTGTTATGCACCTACATTTCTCCTTTCAACTCCTGTGCAAAAGTTCCACTGAGATCAACAAAACCTGAGGAAAATCACTATGAAATAAATGCATCATATGCCTACCTTCTCAGTTTTTCTTGGACCTCTTATAAATATCTCACCATTACCTGAGCAAATGATTCTCTGAATTTTTGTTTATTTGAAATTTTTATTGGTCAGATTTTTTATTTTTTAACAAATCTAAGCAAAAATCCAAACTAAAGAAGACTTCAAATCCTATTTGTCCTATTTCTTTCCACCAAGGTTATCAATAATAGATACTCTGAGAAGCTAAAACTGAGAGCATTAACACTGATACCCACATCAATCTGTCAAATGTCAACATAGCAGAAATAATCAGAAGACAAATTTGGATAGCTGTGTAAGTGAACTCCGTCTTCAGCAAATATAGAGCCTAAAGTGTGTTTCAATGTTCAGAAGGTAAACACCAAAGGATTTCACATTTCATAAGTAGTTTTCCTGCATTCATTGGTATAAATACATGTAGGGTTGAATTCTCTGACACAAACATTACATTTTTTCATGGATTTCATCATCCATTGCTCATGTATGTAGTCTTAGCAACATCACTTAATCAATTGCCTGTATAAACACCCATATGCCAAGCTCTAAACAATTCTGAATGCTCAAAAGAAATGCTTCTACATGAAATGATTTCATATTTGATTTTAAAAAATGCAAAAGATTTTTCACAAAAATAAAGATCTGCTATTAAACAGACAATTTTTTCTGCTGTTATTTATTTCACATCAAGTTTATTGGCTGTCAAAACTGAATCAATTACCCCACAATACCTCTGTAAGTCTTTTATTGAAATTCTAGAATCTGAACAGGGTTTAAAAAAGGGACCAGAATATATCCAGTAAAAGAAATTAACTTTATTTTATTAAATGATAAAAATGTTAGCACTTATTATGCCTCTTGTAAAATCTCATACATTTTATTCATTCAAATGGAAAAGAAAATCAATATGAATGGAAAATATTTCTAAGTTATTTATTAATATATTTGTTTCTATTTTACATGACATAATATTCTCCTTGAAGGTATGCCAATCCATTACAGAGTACTTCTAATATTAAGGAAGGTTAAACACCACTTAAATCAGCAGAATGTCAAGGGATACTCTGGAGTTTCTATCACTGGTTTTTAAGAATACCTTTGACAAACTTGTTAGGAAGAGTTTAGGTAGAATTTAGCTTGCCTTAGAGCAGAAGGTAGGATGAGATGATCCCTTGAATTTCCTTCCAGTCCTATTTTTGGTTATTCCTAGCTAATTCAGCAATATTATTTCTTGCAACAGTAAGTATATTCCAGGAAGTAGAATGACCTATATCAACGATTTCCAAGATCCTTTCCAAAGCCTTTTCTGTTCACTAAGATTTCATTTGCTTGGAACTGCAGCAAATGAATTTGAATAGCAGATTTATTATATATGCACATATGCTTGTGTAGTTGTTGGCATTGAATTTATTGTTCTCTATACATTTAGTCTTCCTCTTTGTCTTTCAGGTGTGGGGAGGACCCACTAGAAAAGAATGTCCACTTGCCCTCCTGTGACTTTTCTATGCTCTGGTGCTCAGAGTGAAGGTCTGCTTACACTGGGGGTGAATTTTGGTGAGATGGACCCCGTCCCAAAGGAAGGAGGCAGCTGGCACATGGCTCAGTGGCCACTGCTCTTGCCAGGATGTGCTGTTTAAGCCTCAGTCATCAGCCTCTCCTCACCTCTGTGGCCCCGACCCCCATGCAAGGCCTCTCATTGCCTGGAGCTGCAGCACCTCCCCAGCACCCAAAATGCCATGTCATTTATTTTATTTTCCATGCAGTGCAGAGAACTGGGAGGGGAGAAGCAGCTCTAACTCCATTATCTTACTGTTCACATAAAAGTCCTAGCACAGTTTGCTGCTCAGTGATAGATTTCTAATCAACCAGAAACTTCAACTGCTCCATTTTTCTATTTTATTCTGCACTAGCGTGTTCTTCTCTTGATCTGCCTTACAGAAAAATTTTAATGACACGTTTTCAGTCTAAACATTTCAGACTCACAGAAGTCTACTTCTTTCAACTCAAATGTGGTCTCCCCCTCCCTTTTTCTTTCTTTTTCAATTCATTCCTCTATCAATTAAATGATACTTTGAAACTCATGAGTGGTACTTAGTCACTAAGCTCCCCTGACTTTTAATTAAAGGTGGGTGTCTAATTGCCCAGAGTGCAACTGAAAATTGCCCAGAAGCCTTTCTTATATGTACTCATTCCTTTATCAATCTCAAATGTCTTCTTCTTGTACTGTAAGTTTGGAACATAATTTTCTCTGAAAAATCCTTAATAATTTTCATCAAAACTAAACAAAAGGCACAAGAGCAGAGAGGTCAATGAGACCTTCACACCTCTCCAAATTTCTCTGTCAGTGTAGCATGACACTCATAGAGGAGGTGTGCTCTGCTCATGTAGATACCATTGAAAATATTCATTTGATTTGAATAACATATATCCAGTCCCATAAAGGGTATAAATCCTCTCAGAAATTATAATAATAATAATTACTTCAATAGGTTTTTTTCCTACTAGCTATCTCAGATCTTCCATTAACTTTATTAGAAGTACTGTATTTTTATTAACAGGAAGAAGTGGACCTAAACTCATCACGGACTTTTGAGAAATTATGTTCAGCTCTGCCTTACAGGTGACCTTGGGGATATGCACTTATTAGTATGGACATGAAATGACACAAACAAGTTTGGATGAACAGAAAATGGGTTAAATTCCTACAAAAAAGAGAAGGAACTAATTTTCTGTGCAAAGCTTGAAAGTTCATAGGACATTATAAAATCCTAGAATTATTTAGGTTGAAAAACACCTTTAGATCAAACCATTGATAAAAGACTACCCAGTCCACCGCTAAACTACGTCCCTAAAGTGCCACATCTACAAGTTTTTAAAACACCTCCAGGGTGGTGACTTCCCTGGGCAGCCTCTTCCAATGTTTGCTAATCCTTTTGGTGGACAACCCTGGTGCAATGTGGGGACATTTTTATTCATCCTATCTCTTGCTCCTTGGGAGAGGAGGCCTTCATCCACCTCACAATAACCTCATTTCAGGAAGTTGTAGAGAACAACTTTTCCTTTTTCCTCAGCTCTCTCAGTGACCCCTCACAGGACTTCTTCTCTAAATACTTCACCAGCTTAATTTCTTTTATTTGGATACAATGATAGACCACAGAAAATGAAATTGCTTTATCAGCAAGGATCCACTAAATGGTTGGAAAAGATCACTGGCAGCTTCTGCAGAGAGTTCCTCTAGTCTTTGAAGAAACCCGCCATTTTCTAATTGCGTCCAAAATAAAGCTGGATTAGCAATGAAATTCTCAGTGCTCTCTGAGTTCTTTCAGAGACACCAATCAATTCTTCTGTCAGTTCTGTCAGTTCTTTGCTTCATATAACTATGATGAAGCATAGTTCCTGCAGAAAAAAAATAGGAAATAAACACCATGAAGGAAAGGAAGGAAGACTTAAAGAGAAAAATCAGCAAGAGTTCCATAAATTCAAGATTTAAAAAGATGTCTTGCAAAGAAAGAAACACAACTGCAATCCCAAAAAACCCCCCAAAAACCAACTCAAAACACCACAGGTGCAGTGCCAGAAGTTTGTTTATTAGACAATTATTTTTTGCCTGAAATGATTGTAAGAATCTAATACTACACTAAGAAGTATTAATATTTATTTAATAGGTGTTATCTTTACTATCATATATCAGCCTTTCTACTGCAAGTTGTTGCTTTTCAATGAGAAAAAAGAAGGGTTTTTATTAAATTGAGACAGTGGTGGAAAAAATTGAATGTCAAAGAGAAGCCGTAATTTGGAAGACTAAATGATCAAAACAGCCCAAATGTATTAGTGCTTTAATTTTTCTGACTATAGTTTTTCATTGAATATTTGCCAAATTTCAAATTGTCACATATAAGCTTGTTAAGTTAATATTGCAGAAGTTGTGGAGGTTTTGTGAGGGAAAACTGATTTTAGAAAATTTCAAATTCTGTGTTTATCACAGTCAAAATAGCGGAAGACCATTGAAAAATCCGATCAGTATTAGAAGAACCCAAGATACCTCCTGATCTGTGATTTGCGTACGGTGGGTTTTATTAGGCATTTATCAATTCTATTCTTCATTTAATTTCCATCTCATCTTACATAAAAATTATTAAATATCACATAAATTGTGATATTTCTTTAAATTTTTCTTCATTAACTATTCATTTTTGATTTTATTTTTTAAAAAAATGTAGCTTGACAGGTGAAAACAATGGTGATGACCAACTTGTGAATTTCACCAACCACATCACTTCCATTGCTAATTTCTTCAGGGTCTACAGAATTCCTGCTTTAAAACTTCTCCCTGAAGCACAAAATCCTTACTTTGTTTTACTGTACCAGTGATGGGTTTTTTTGGTTTATTGTACCAAAAGTAATGTCTTTTGCAAATTAAAGGATGAAAAAAAGTCAACTGACAGAGCTGCTTTGTTTGGTGAACAATTTTGTTTGAAACATCTATTTTCCTATAATGTAACTGTGAAAACTTACTTCAGCCCACATAAATATTTATAAAATAATCAATCCCTACATTCTATAGAATGTAAAATTAATGGAAAATCTTACATATTTAAGGGTTTCCTATAACTTTTACACTAATATTAAAATGAGATGAATTAAAGTTTATATGTTTGCAATACTTCATTTAATTCTTCCCAGCTGCCTGGGATTTGACCTTGGTAGGTGTGGGATCTCAGCACAACAGTCCTGATGTGCAGAGTCTCCGAGACAACCCTTGGGGGGCTCGGAGGTCCTGGAACGTTGCCAGAAGTGTTTGGTGGCTAGACTTTGATCCTGCACGGGAAACAACACCTGTATGAGGATGGGAGGATCACACGGGGATAAATGGTGAAGAGATA
>JAXCLO010000001.1:103274353-103298482 GCA_035583995.1 Arremon aurantiirostris
TGTCGGGCCGGGAGAAAATATTGTAGATAAGAATTAATAAACCACACTGAAGAACTGAAAAACCTGAAGACTCCTTTTGTCCTTTGGAGCGCGGGCTGCCCCAAGGCCATCCCGAGCCTTTCCAGGCCATTTCAACAGCCGAGACGGGACAGGTAGGCAGCTCAGCCTCACTACTCACTCCCTTATGTTGAGACTGGGGAGAGCATTAGAAGCACAAATTTGAAAAAACTTGTGGTTTTAGATATGGACAGTTTAATGTGTGAAGCAAACGTTGCATGCACAAGCAAAGCAAAGCAGGGATTCATTCCTGCTTCCCAGGGGCAGGCAGGCGTGCAGCCATCTCCAGGGAAGCCAGGATCCCTCACATATAGCTTGGCAAGACAAAACACTGTAACTCTGGACCTCCCCCTTTTATATTTCCCCCAGCTTTCATTGCGGAGCGCGAGGCCATAGGGTTTGGGGTGTCCCTTTGGTCAGCATCAGCTGTCTCAGCTGTGTCCCCTCCCAGCCTCATCTCTGGTGGTGGGGTGAGGATCAGAAAAGGCTTTGACTGTACAAGTACTGCTCAGCAAAAACTGAAACATCTCTGTGTGGTCAACACATCACAAACCCAAAACATAGCACCTCATCAGCTACTATTGAAGAAAAAAATCTCCTTTTTAGCCATAACATGTACTGCAGCAAATGCAAATATGATTTTTAGCAGTTTGTTATCTATTCTGACCTTTCAAAGTTATTTATTTCTTACTGAAATTAATATATTTCCCCATAGATCTCATAATGTCAAAAGAACCACTGTGTGCTTTTCACTATCCTGTTTTTATTATGGTGTTGAGCAACACAAACTGACCACCTCCTATTTTGAGTATTTAATTAAATCCCAGACCAGGTTGTTATGCAGGATGTTTATGCAACATAAACTTTTCTGCTTATCACTCTATTGGGCCAAAATTGCATTGTGGGGAGGTGCACATTTTATTTTGCTTTGAAATCTTGTGTTTTTAAGTTTCTACTAACATCCATAAGGTGATCATCCAGCCTATGATATTGGTGTATACTCTTAAGAACATAAATTGTGATATTTCTTTAAATTTTTTTTTATCTGAAACAATTAAATTACTAAATAAAGTTTTGAATTTCTTTTTAGAGCTCCTCTTTACCATCCCACTGTATTGGCTCTGTTTTCTACTGCACTTGCCCCTTCCTCCATCTTTTTATTCATTTGAAGGGGGAGAAAAGGCTCACTAAAAGTGGAAGTCAGTAGACCTGTGCCAACTTTCAAAACTTTCTATTTCTGATTACAATAGGTCTAACTAAGAAACAGTGAATCTGCAAAGAAACAATTACTGCTGTTGTTGTTATCTATAATGCCTCACATGGATCTGGTTTTAACTGATAGCTCTTGACACCCCTGCTTCCACTCCTAATTAGTGTTCCAGATATAACTGAAATGTTTCATTTCTATATCAGTACGATATGGAGTGTTTATTATAAATAAAAATACTGTTAAATATATTATTGTGTATAATGTACATTATCACTTTTCTTAGGGCTTGCTGGCAGATTATTTTTTATTCCATTCCTCAACTCTAATGTGTGGAGTGAGATTAACAAAATTATTCTAACCTAACACACTGGAGTAGATCAGAACAAAATACAAAAATACTTCAACTGGATTTGGTTCTGATTTCCTCTGCTGGACCCACATCCTGATTCATCTTTTCAGAACACAGGAAAAGCGTAGTATGAGCTGGGATTTTTAACATGTGTACTTTTAAGAAAGCCAAAGTTGCTGCTGACAACTTCGTCTTGCTTTGTATATTGATGACACCTGCTTGTACTAGGAGTGTGAAATTATTTTTCAATTCATATAGCAAAGTGCCAAAGCAACACAGATGTTCAGTTCAGGAGTCTGGGCTTAATTTTTTTTTCAGAGAAGTACAGTGTTAATTCCAGTTTATACAATGAAGAGGAAGCATCTGTCATATAACACATTTATTTTAAAGTATTTGCTGCATTTTTTCTTAGTGTATTTCCTATAGAACTTGAAATCCAAGTTTTAAGAGAATATATACACATAAATTTATTGGCTAAGGGTAACATAATAATTTCCTAAATATAACTCCTTCCAAGAATTTAGGTGGTTATGGGAAGTACAAGTTTTCTTACTGGCATCTTAACACATTCATATGCACTTTTTTTGGTTTTTTTGAATATCACTGCTTTAACATATTGCTACTGTTTTTCTACTATCATATTTGAAATTTCATTCCCCATTTTCAATACTATTAATAGTTCCTGATCCAATTATTATCCTATTTCTAAGTGCTCAATTGCCTGTACCTGTTGCAGGTATTAGAATTACTTATGAATGTTTTTTTCAAGGGAGACATCTTTTCGGTCAATATTACCTAAATGGCCTGCTATCTCTGGGTTTTAATCTCGTTTTTGTTTTTTTTTTGGTAAGGGGCACTGTGTAAGTAAGAGGACCATTAAAGTTAAAGCACCATTAGGTGGAGGTACTGCTCATAAAGTGCTGAGGAAGTCTGTTAGCTGGAGTGCATCTTAGAAAGGAAATAAATAACTTGACCTGACTATTCTGACCAATTTCCTGCCTGACAGTCTCGACATCTGGGAAAGGTTTCTGTTTCTGAATGAGACTGCTAACAAAACACGACAAAACACAATCTGTCTGTTGGAAATATTCCAATCTCCTTGACTTTTGTCTGTCTGTGTTGACCCAGTAACTCTTCACTCGTTCTGATTTTCCTCAAAATAAACACTGAACATAAGCTAGAGTGTAATTTGATCTACCGAGAAACTTTGATGTCAACGACTCTCAGGCACTGCTGATAATCTTTAGTGCTTTAGTATGAGTAACAGCTGTGTTACCAAGACTTTGTCTTTTCTTGGGCTCTTGAAGAGGCTGGGAAATAAGCGGAACAGATTCTTTTCCACAAGGCAGAGCTGCTTCTTTAAAAAAATTATCAGCCTTTTTGTACAATATTTTTAGGCAGAACAGCTCACAGGAATAGTGTAAAACATGAGTTTATTCTACAGTGCTGCTGTTTCATCTATTGTTTCCTCTGACTTCAATGGCTGGAGACGACATAGCTGTCAAAAAGTGGCTATGAAAGAAAAGCTATTACCAAGCAGCTCAATAGGAAAAGTAATAGTGATCATTTTAACTAAATGGCAATTGTTGACCATTAGTTACCTAAGTCTACAGTGAAAGGATGATATTGATTTAAAATGTATTAAATTACAGGAGTTCAAAGTGTTTCTTTTCATGTCTGCACTCTGTTCTCCTTGATGTTCTTTGCTCTCTATTATGTTTTTTTCTCTTTAAGAAAATCTGAGCTGCCTTTTCACAGAAAGTATGGTAAGGATGGACATAGCAGACCCATTTAATGAGGTAGGTGTTACAGTCCATGACATAGTAAGTGTATGAGCACTGGAATGCTGTGAATTGCATTTGCTTTTTCTCATTTTCCACACAGATATCAAACTGAGAACTTTTGATGCCTCAAAGTTTATTCTTTTCCAGTCTGAAATCATTAGAGATCCAATTGTTGGAGGTGCAGGGGGAGAGAATCTTTTGAGGAGAGTCATCCCCTGCAATTTGCTTTCATATTTTTAGTGTGGTTTTGCTGATGTTTGGGTTCCTGTCTCTTTGGGAAGAGGAGTACTCAAATGTGGGCACGTGAATTTTCCCGCACTAGAGTATTTATCAGGCAGTGAACTGCGGCACACCATGACTCTGATTCCTTTATCTAGGATATTACAATTCAAAAAGCTCATAATGTAGCAGTCTGCTTTTTAAGGTGTGCTGGTTCTTAGGATCCCGTGATGGTGCCTGAAGTAGATGGAATCTCCTTTCCCTGCAATTCCCATACAGATAGGGCCCATCAAATAGCTGGCACCCTTTTACCGCCACTTTGTTCTCCCTTGTGCTAACAAAAGCAGATGCTAGTAGACAAATTAATGTAGTTGTGAGGAAAACCTATTTATCAGGAGAACCTTTTTTCCTCAGCATTTTCTTTGGTCAAAAGTTTTATTATATGCAAACATATCTCTCTACTCCTCAAAATCTGAGAAACAGCAAGACAATACACTGAAAAAATATGGTTCAGGAATTTACAAAAAAAAAGTAGGAAGAAGAAGGAAAAGTTTTTTTTTTTCTATCAATCAAACATATTACGAAGAATTTAATTAGTTAATCTGGCATCCTTCAGCTTTCACATATCTCTCTATATTTATTATGACTTTAAAATGCTTATTTTCTGCCAAATGATTCATAACAGGTTTAGGGAACAAGTTCTGTCATTTTTAATACAAAATGTTTAGAGAGAAAGAACTGAAGAAGTACTAAAGGAATATAAAGGAACTTGCTTGTTTGGAGATTTATTTAACTAATGAAAGAATCATGTTATAAATTGGCAGTTGAAAGAGGCACAAAACATATTACAGATCTTCACTGTTCCCAGAAATTTATATTTCTGAGGTAAAACCTTTACATTTACTTTACTTCTTGCCCTACATTTGAAACCCACACAGACATATTAGAAATGACCACAAGAGACTCCAGTCATGCTGCAGGCCAGAAGATCCTTGCTAATGCCACATCATAAGGGTTTGGCACTGTCTGACAACTCAGCCAAGCCATATCTGCCTCCCAGATGGGCTGCCACTATAAAGGGTGACATCCTTACCTGGTTTGTTGAAATCTGGGAGTTGATTTCTAATTAGAGTTGACAAAAGCTTGACACAATCAGCAGCACTGGGAACCGAAATGTAGTTTCTTGAGCATGACAAAGCCTCCAGTTCTTTCCTTTTAACATCATTAAGAGCCCTGAGGATAAATACAGAATGTGAGGGAAGGATAATATGATCAAAAAGATGGAATCGTCTGCCATCTTTTTCTCTGGCATAAACCACATTTTAACAAGAATAAATTTCAGTCACTGATACAGTAACAGTAGAAACTGAGAAAATTAACTAAACAGAATGTTCAAATACAGTCTTCTATTTTAAAAAAGGACTAATTTTTAAAATATTTTAGAATATTAGAATATTTTATTAGAATATTTTATTAGAATATTTTAAAATATTTTAGAATATTAGAAATAATGGAGAGAAATCAATACATAGTTGCAGTTTGGATGAAGCAAATACACAATTTCTTTAGAATTATTCATGAAAACATGCAAAATATACAGACAGTCATGTATTTATGGTAGATGTAAATTTTCAGTCAACTTTTCCAAGGCTTTGGCTTAGTGCTTCAAAATGAAATACTTTTTCATCAGTATTTTTTAAATGAAAATTACTGTGCCAACAATGTCCTTGTCAGTAGGCACTGGCTGACCCTGCCCTGCTTGAGCAGAAGATTGGAGTAGATGATCTCAAAAGATGCCTTCTAGCCTCAGCAATTCTACAAATAAACTAACAAGTGCAGTGAGAGGAGATCTGAGAGTTAAAGAACTAATCCTTAAACTCAGCATTATGCCTCTGGATTTGATCTAAAATGAAGATGCATTTGATATTCACATACTCATACTGCTGCCCATGAAGCAAAACCAAGAGACACAGCTGAATGCATAATGAGCATGTGGTATATTTTACTTCTCCTGACAGGACTAGAGGCAGTCAATGGTTGAAGTTTCTGGAGAGCTCTATGTGGATTGATAAGGGAGCTGAAGGAAAGGTCAGGACATGTCATGGACTCGCTGCCAGGAGTATGCAAATGGATGTGTTTGTTACTAGCGGTGTTTTAGTACTGCTGCCCAAAGATTTCAAGATGTCAGTAGTAATCTGAAAAAGCATTTGAGTCAAGTTTATTGCCAGTAAGGATATGATGGAGTAGGGAAGAAATGGCTGGAAGACATTGCCAAGCTAGAACTCTTTGGTACTTGTGTCAGGATACAGGTGATTGAACCTGGTTCTATCTCTAAATGCATAGATAGAAGTTTGAGATAAACCTGTTTGATGCCTTCTACAGGGTACTCTTGTTGGACTATAATCTACCAAAATTAATGTGCATTGGTTTGGGAAAATTATGCAATTTAAAAAGGAAATGTCATTAGTAATCTTAAAATAAGCAGTTTTCATTTACACCTGTGTGACATGACCAAAAGTCAGATGTGAGGCAAATGCTCCCAATCACATTGTATATGCAGTTCAATATAGGAATGCAGAAGAAAACATAGGCCAGAAGAAACTCTTGAACATTAAAGTTAAATCTCTGTAATAGCAAGCAGCTATAAAATATACATCAATTCAGAATGGTCCATGGTACTATATTACTTGTGGGGTTTTTTCAGACATATCTTCTGTATTATTCACAGACCAGAACAATTAGTTCAGTGTTTGGATTGATGCAGTGAGAAGTAAAGTTTTTGACATCCTCAGTGAAAGACTTTTACCTCTGGAGTCCTTTACTGAAGGAAAACAGAAGCTATTCTCTAAGTACAACTCCAAACATTCTTTTTTTGTAGCAGGCAAAAATACAACCATTTAACAGATGGATATAGTAACCATAATAGGATTTACTCCATGGAGAAAGCAAAATGTCCTATTCTGCCAGCCAATTAGTCTATCTTCACTTATTCTGTGTCTCAGAGGAAGACTGTTGATTCAGGAATCCCGTTCCCACTTGAGTTTATTTAACTTCAGGCTGTTCTCTAAGGTTTGACCATTCCATCCTTTAAGACTAACTAATGTTATAGGATTATATACCATCGTGGGAAATTTATTATTTCTATCTGTACACAACTGTTCTATTCCAACTATAAATGTACTTCATGACAGTAAAAAAACAAAACACCAAAAACCTAAACCCAGAGCATTTTGCAATGCGTGGAAAGTGAATGTAATATTTCTCTAACCAACTGGAGGGAAAAAAAGCCCCAAAAACTTACATTGTTATGGTTTTGAATTTGTGAAAACAGAGGAAATAGCTTAGGAGAGAGGGTGGGAACATGAGGGAGTTTATGATAATAGAATAAAGGCACCTCACAAAACCCCACTCCCCATCACAGTGCTTCACTTCCCAGTTTGGCATCTTAGCACTGGCTCTTGCCAATCTTCTTTTCTCCTGCTCCATTTTAATCCTTTATCTGGAAGCTCTAGCCTTGCCTAGGATTTACCCTTGTAAATGTCTTTGATGCATGCATTTAGGGTTAACAAATCTTTGCAGAACCTTCATAATGACAACTTAGATTTTCAGATTGTGGCTCCTTTTTCAAAAGTAAATGGAATATTTTTTTCCCTGAGAAAATAAATTTTTCAAGGTCAAAATATGAATGCAGAACCATATATGTTCTAAAAAGCCCCCAAAATAAACAAACCACAAATGAAAAATATGTGGTAACTCTAAGGGTAGTGTTTTTATTTATAAGAAATGGTGTGATGCCATTCAAATGAGGGCATAATATTCTTTGAATATCCTTTAATTGGAAAATGTGACTTCTTCAGTACATTAAATATTTTGTCATTCCACAAAATTCATCATAATAAGTTATTAATTTTTTCCAACATACAAGTTGCTTAGAAATGTAGGCACTTAGAAGATAAAAGGAGAGATTAACTATTAATACAATGTGTCATCAATATTTGACACCCTACTTAGCATGACTATTATCTACTACAATCTACAGAAAATATTCTCCATGCTCCCACTGCATTGCTCGAGTGCCATATGGCCATGCTTGCTTTTCTTCAAATAATTTTTACATAAACAGCTGGTGAGCTGTTTTCTTTGTAACGTGGCACATATTTTTCAAGACAGTTAGGAAGGACTGATGTAACACCAGTGTCTGCAGTGCTTTTTGTGTCAGGGTTGTAAGGAACCTCCTATTTATTATTCAAAAATTCCGAGCTCATTCTGTGTTTTGGTTGCTTTGGGGGGAGCCTTTTTTTTAAGTGACTGCTGGGCAATGTGACTGCATTTTCCTACTTTCTGCTGATATAATCTTTGAAATAAGACTGAGTGTAAATGAATGCTTAATCACACAACAGACAGTCAAATTATAAAGTCTTATGGAAACCCTTTAATATCCATTTAATTAAAAGTGGTGTTCAGCTAACCTAGAATTTGACCTCTGTCACCTTAGATAAAGGTAAATCTGAGCTGACTAGCAGCACTGGGATTATTTCATTTACATGGTACTCAGTTTATTCAATTTACTGTTTTATCCTATGCAATTATGAGGGAACAGTATTATATAAACAATAACAAAAACTGAGTAAAAGATGGATTTTAAATCTTTCCCTTAGATATCAGTGATGCTTTTTCAAGACTATGCACCAAAGTCTGTTTCACTCAGTGATATTAGTTTGCAACAAACTTCATGTGAAATTTAATTTTACCAACGTGTTCTCTTGAATAGCTTTTAAGTAATCCTTCCTTTCACTTGTAAAGACAAAGTATAAGAGTTTTTATTTTATAAGAAAATCAAAAATTTTAGAGGCAGGACTAAAGGATAAGAAAATACCTTACAGATTTTCTTCTAAAGGCTTTCTGTTGTTTTCACAAATATAAGGAGTGATAAATGTTTTATATGTTTTACTGGTGGCCAAAGCAACCATTTGTGAAGAAAACACCACGTGGTAGTTGACAACTGTTGAAAACACTTTACTGAGATTTGTGGAGAATATAAAAATTTCAGGTGACTCAGCTGCTGTCAGAAAGGAAGGGTTGGTTTCCCTGCCTCATGTCATAATGTCACAGTGCACCACAAAGATTTCTGGAGGATTACAGAGGGGTAGAACTGCACTGAAATGGTTACTCAATAGCAGGGGAGCAAATTAGCTCCTGACAGCAAGAACCTGCAATAAATTCTTCCATTTGAGATCTGGTATTTGGTTTAGCACTCAGTGTAGGTTTTCCTGCATGTTTCAAAATACATTATCTGCAGATTGAAGCAGTAAACTCATGGATTAATTTGCATGCTCCCAAATTTTACAGGGAATTACAAACACTCTAGAAAATAAGATAAAATGCTTACCAATAGCAAACAGTTAAAATTTTAAAAAAGGTATGTTTTGTGGAATGCTCAGAAATTCTTGTTGGGCTTATCTTTGGGGTTTTTTTCTTGTTTTCTTGGCTGGTAGATTTTTTGGGAGGGGGGGTAAGTTGGTTTGGTTCGGTTTGGCTTGGTTTTGGTTTGGGGTTTTTTTTTCCTATGGACAAGCTATAGCTCTTACTTGAAGCAATTTCAATAAAAATATAAATTTATTTCAAGAATTAAAAGTTAATTAGTTAATTTTACCTAAATTTAATAGTTTTTAGGTATCATAAGTGACAGATTAAGTCTCAGACCTGTTTAGACAGATATTCAACAGCTAGAAGTTATTATTAGGCAGAAGTTATTCAACAGCTAGCTAAAATGAATGAAAGAATGACAATTTATCAATTCCAGAGAGGAAAAATAAATGTCCCCACTGCTATTCTTATTCATCCTGCTCCAAATCCAACATTCCCTGGTAAGTGCTGCTGCACAGAGATCTATATCACTTTTTACTTATCAAAGAAACTGATTTTCCCTAGACTGGGGCCTGAAGCAGTCTACTATCTCTGCCGCCAGATGCTGAACAACTGGTGCACAAAAAAAGAAAATCTCTTGGATTTCTGTCAAAAAAAATTCTACCAAATAAAAGGCAAAATTGGGTCTATAAATGGCTCATCTCTCCAACTGCATGCATTCCCAAGCAAGCAGAGGCATGGGCACCAGGGAAGACAGAGAATGTCGCCATCAGGCTGTGACACAGACCCAAATGCACCTTCTGCTCAACGGGTGAGTGTTTGCAAGTTCAGAGCATAAGGGGGTCAAAGATGCCAACTGCATACTCAACACACATGTTCCAATTTCCTGTATTGGTGCAGAACATTGTCATAACCACTCAGTGTAATTATTTTGTCCCATAAAACCAAATATATTTGGTAATCTGTTGGCCTATTTCCTTCCCCCCCCCCCCCCCAAATTACTTATTACATATTTACTATATTTTCCTATTGAAATTGTGCAGTAATACTGCCTTAGAGTAGTAATAATGTTTATATGGGAGACCACTTTGCATTGTTGAAATTGCTTTTTATGAGACTGTAACCATTTTAATCTGGTATTTATATTCTGCTGTTTAACTTGTGTTTGTACAACATAGCAGTTTATACCATACCAGTTATAAAAGACCTAGCACTCAAGGGA
Organism: Arremon aurantiirostris; assembly: GCA_035583995.1. Lineage (NCBI taxonomy): Eukaryota > Metazoa > Chordata > Aves > Passeriformes > Passerellidae > Arremon > Arremon aurantiirostris. The sequence continues at coordinate 103,284,562 of JAXCLO010000001.1, forward strand.
TCAAAAGTCTGTCAAACTCTTTATTACAGCAGTAATAATAATAATAATAGTAATAAACAACTTGCAATATTTTTTAAGTAATGGAAAATTATGAGAAGAAATGTTTGTTGAGGGAATTAGTGAATACAGGAGCACTGAAGTCTCTAAATACTGAGTTTTAGACTGGATGTGATTTGCATCCCCATAAAGAAATTTATTTTGGAAAATAAAGGATATTTAAACTTTGAATATCTGCTGCATCTATAAAAGGTGCTATACATTAACAGTTAAGAAGTATTTTGTTTCCTTGAATCTTTTAGTGAAAACCTAGTCGCTCCTGTAAAAAGTAGAAAAAATATGGGGAGATGATCCTTTAGCTTCAGTTTTAATCAGGGAATATGTATTTTAAATGAACCTTTAAATGTACTACTCTCACAAGCCTGTAAACATTCACCTTTTAAACAAGATGTATTCACTTGAATAAATATTTTGACACATCAGTCAGACATTGATTAAATTAGTTCTCTAAATCATCATCTAAACACTTCACTGAAACAGGATAAAGTGATTACATCTTCCACACAGTAAATTCTCATTTAGTTCCAATACTAAAGAGAACAAAAAAAGTCTTTGAGCTGCAGAATTTGAAGTTAAGGTAAAGATTAAAGGGCTGATCACTGAGCTAATCTTCTCTGACCTCACACTGGCAGACATTGGAGTTGTCACTATTTAATATTGTGTGAAAAGAGCTCTGACTTTGATAAGGAACAGCCCATGGTTGTGAGAAAAAAATATATATTTTCAGAAACAAATAAAAAGGTTTCCTCAATATATCATTGAAACATTTATCAGCATTTTTTGTTGTGTGTCAAAACTTCAGGACAAGTAGAAGTGCATGTGGACATAAACACAGACACAGAGGTATATATAAATTCATCTTTCATTTTATGATCAATTTAAATAATAATATTAAATCACATGACTCAAGACATCTCACTATTTGGCTTCTAAGAATCTTTCATGAAGCTAATTTATAGTTTCCTTGATATTCATTTTTTTTGTCGCAGGCCTTTACACTTGGTCAAGGGTCAAAATAAGTCTCTGAAGGAGCATGTCCCATGTCCCTCAGACATTTGAGAACATCTAAGACACATCTAAGCCATCTAGGAAGGCTTTTCAGATCTGATCTTGATAGGAGAATTCTCCTGTCCAGTAGCTTTAAAAATGAATTAATAAATATATAAAATAATTGAACTTCTATTGTAAAGAAAACTGAAGTTGAAAAAAAGGTGTAAATGATCTTACTAAAAAAAAGCTAAAATAATTTTTTATTCTGAAAAATTATATCAGATTTAATAATTTAAATCCATATTTAAATGTTGCTGATGCTCAAAAAAATGAGTTAACCAATTTTGCCTCAGAAATGTTTCAATCTGTGCATGTTTTACTTATACCATATGTTTTTTGTAGCTGAGAGATATTCAAATCTTAATCAATGTTATAACAGAAAATGAAGTTCTACCAGCTTATTAGGCAGTAGGAAGTTAAGTTTCTAAAATCTACTCAAAGAAAAGTTTCACATTAAAAAGGTCATATCATGCTATTTGGCTACATTAAATACAAATTCACTCTTGTCTGATAAAGGGAAAATCATCGGGTGTGCTAAACTTTGCAGAAGTGGGAATTTGACAAAGTCATTGAAGTAATAGCGCAGGAAGATTCACTGATCTATTGTGCAAGATGTGATGCTCATTTTTTCATACACCTTGACCAAAACATTTCTACTGCAATTTCTACCAAATTTCTACTGCAGCAGAGAGTGTTTTGCTGTCTTTTGTGCAGACCACACCAAACAGGTGCCAGGTTTAGCACACACCTTCAGGTGTCACAGGTACCTGTGACTGCCACTTTGGCTCTCTGAACTGCCTGGTGGGCTGGAGGAGCAGCTCTGAGGGCAAGGCTCTGGGCACTCTGCAGCCTGGACCAGGAGTGAACATCCCCAGGCTTCCTGAAGAAAAAAAATGACAAAATCCACATGGAAATGCTAGAATGTTCTTTTCTACAAACATTTGACTCTTGCAAGGGGATTATGAGCATAGACATTGTTGACACTAGTAGCAGAATTAGGCAGCTCTCTTTATCTCGAGATAAAGAGAGGATCTTTTTAGATGAAATAGGCAAGTAACACCTTGTGATGGGCTCATGAAAACCAAGAGAAGAGAAGCACTTACTTTTTCTTCTTAGTGAGTAACATTCCTCCTCAATCACTTTGTGAGCAGGATGTGAGGAAAAAAAGGCTTGATGGATCAGCTCAGGGTGCCATTATGTGGAGACAGGCAGGGCTGGCCCATCCATCCTACTATGGCTTTCACAGATTTCTAGAAAATTTTATTTTTAATTTACTCTGTTAGTACATGTGTATAAAATAGTTTAGGGAATCAGTCTCTGAATTTGGGGATTTTATGTTTGCAAGGTCATCTCATCAGTGTATTCAAGAGTCAAAATAGCTGGATAACTTTTCTTTACGAGTATTGATCCAACTGAATTAAACAGTCAAAGAAGATGAAAACTGCAGCTGAAACCAACAGAAATTATATGATTAGTGCTATTTTGGACACAAATTATTCCCTTTTCACAGATCTGCAATACTTCCAGATAGTGTTTTGGGACAATTCCATAGGGCTAAATGTAGAAAAAGCAACATCAAACTAAAATTCATTTATTTACACAGTTTTAAGTCTAGAGCAATATATCAGTTGATTTAAGTCTATATGAGAATCTAGAATAATGCTGTGGTTTTATATCGGACAAAGGAGCTACTTAATTTTAAAATTCATCTCAGAATTAGCAAATCAAAACAACAACCAAAAAAAAGAAATTAAAGACCAGGAATTAAATGAATAAAAATTAAAATACAAGACAATATCAATTGTATCCGAATAGAAATTACAGAATCAACTAGGTCAGAAAAGAGCTTTGAGATCGAGTCCAACCTGTGAAGTCATTTAGCTCACCTAGAAGGAGAAATAAAATTTTGAACTAAAATGTCAAATTTATTTTTATTGTTAAGATCAGTTTATATTTTGTGAATAGTGGAATTTTTTATTTCCATCTCCAAATATTTTGAGTTCATTCACAGACAACTAAGAAAAATAACAAAAGTTAAGCACCAGGCTTTTACAAAAAACAAGATGTCATATAGAAATATATTTTTAGGGTAATCCTTCATATTCAGAATAAAACACACATCAACTGATTGTCATCTATTCTTTTTGAAGTTATCAGGAGATGGATTGCTTTTCCTCTGGCCAAAGCCTTGCCAATAGCTGCACTTCTTGTGCAGAAGATGTTTAGAAGAACGGAGCACCTTTCTTATGAGGAAAGGCCAAGAGAGTTGGGGAGGTGCTCATCCTGGAACATAAAGGAGAGTCTCTTCAAGGAGAATTTATAGCTTCTTCCAGTACCTACAGAGTCCACAAGTGAGCTGGAGAAGGACTTCTTCCAAGGGCATTGGTGACAGAACAAAGGCCAATAGCTTTAAACTGAAGGAAGGCAGGCTTAGATTAGATGTAAGGAAGAAGTTTTTACAATGAGGGTGGTAAAACAGTGGAACAGATTGTCCAGAGAGCTGGTGGATGCCCTGTGCCGTGAAACATGCAAGGTCAGGCTGGACAGGGCTCCAAGCAATCTGACCTGGTTGAAGATGCAGCGATGCTCATTGCAGGGGTGGTGGTGTGCTGAGCGACCTTTAAAGGTCCCTTCCAACCCAAACTCTTCCATGATTCTATGATTGATGGAAGCATTCTCAAGGGTAGTGAGTTAAACATATAAAAACTGGTTTTGTTGTGGCTGAAAGGGAAGCTCTATCTTCTTCCTCTTTTCTCTCTTTTGGAAACATGACAGATGGAAAGTAATTAATCTAATTGTGAATGTCTACAGAGAGATGCTCAGTTTTGAACCAGACATCTCAGTTCTGTTATCTATCCTTTAAAAGTCAATGGAGACATGGTACTTTTACAGCACAAAAACACAGAGTAATTTAAATACCTATTTTAGATTAAAATAGTCATGCATTATGTCTTTCCACTGCTTACAAAGGGAACCTGAGGAGAGTCTTGTAGGTCTTAGCCCCACTTATTCAAATTAGATCAATTTAACTATGTGCTAAGTGTGTGCACGTGAAATAACATCTCCATGAAGAAACTTTATGGGTAAAAAGAAAACACCAAGTTTTTATTTTCTTTGAAAACTTCAAACTACTCAGTGGTGTGCGTTAGTTATGACATCAAGAAAGAACTTTTATTAACCTGAATTGTCTTCACTTGTTGATGAATATAAATGTTCTTAGACACTGAAGTTGAAATATCACTGTTACTTGCTGAGGTAGTAAGAAGAGATGGTGTAACATGAAATGGGGTGTCCTACTGAGGTAGCAGAAAGAGAGTGTGATCCCTGCTGATACCACAGACAAGGATGGTGTGTACACAACAGATACAAGAGGGAACAGGAGAGACCCCAGCTGAGTGCTTCTTGTTTCTCTTTTAAGACTGTGCTTAGTTTACTCCATTTTCCCTATATCCTTTCCGTTTCTTTTTTTTTTTTCATAAGTACATAAATAAGTTTAGCTCTAGGTTAAAAGTAGACACCACAAAGCTGTTGGAGGGCTCTATGAATAAACCAAGAGAATTGTGGGGATATGGCAAGAGTTCCTGCTGAAACAGGGGGAACATATTTTTTTTTTTTTTGACATGCTGAAACCCTCACAGAAACAAGTCAAACAGAAAAATATCTTCATTCTGACTTTAGCTCATGGGTCAGGGGCACAAACTACCTAACAACTGCTCTAGGGAAAAAGAATACTCTAACTGCAGCAGAATGTCATGCAATACATATGCAAATACTTTAATGCTTCCAAAAACCATCATCATCTGTGCCAGTTTCTGTCACTATTCTGTATTACATGCATTTACATTGCCAACACTGCCCCAGGCATCAATGAAAAAACCTTTATTTTGTATGGATTTGTTAGGGCAAGCTTACCTATAAATAGCTAACTTGTAACTGCAGAGAATGCATACAGCAGTAAATATATATTTTTGTGTTCTACGATTTAGATAGTTTTTAGTTTCTATTGAAAATCTGAGTAATGTTATTCAGAATAAATAGTGTATCTCTTTAACATAAACATATATACACAGACTGACAGATCCCCTTTAATTTAAAAATTGGCACAAGTTGTATTTTCCACCAAGGATAAAGTTTAAAGATCTGGGTAGGTTTTGACCCACCACTCACTCAGAGTAGCAAAAAAACATGTAGACTTGTAGAAAACATGTAGAATATTAGGATCTACATAGAACAAATATTTTGCTATGAACCAGGGAGGTGGGACTGTATGATGAATAATTAACTTATTCATAGTTTTTTATCAAATATGAACACTTTTTTTTATAATTAGAAGAGTAGAAGGCAAGATAAAGGGTTTTCAGAACATTTTTTGTGTTGGATGGGAACTGAATGAGTAGAATTTGACCACAAAATGAACAACAGCAAAAAAGAAATATCAGACTTATAACTAAGACTGTGTGAATTGCTTTTCTAAGACAATAAACAGCTTCCCCACAGATGTGGGAAAGGGGAATATTTCATACTGACTCTTAGCAATGACAGACTATCCATAAAGCTCAAGGAAACCTTGACTGGGAGAAATGTGCCTGAAATAAAGGTTTTGGTGCTTCAGGAGGACAAAATTGCTCTCCAGGGAAAAGAAATTTCAGGCAGGACTTTGTGTACAGTTTTTTCTTTGCCAAAGGTGGGATATTGGTTTTGTTGCCCAAATTGGAGGGTGACTTTTGTTGTTCTTACAACATCCTCTAAAAATTCACCTTCTCCTTTCAAGCGTTGAATCTGGAAAAATCTGCAGAAATAGATATGTTTGCCACAAGATATGTTTGATACTCCAGGATTTGGCTGACGATAGCATGGAGATGTCAGTGGTGATCTTTGCAGGTCTACTGCAGTTGGCACACGGGAGCCCTTTGCTATTAATGGGATTGAGACACAAATCAATGCCTAGGAATGGTGCCAGTGAAATTACAAAAGAAGGAGAAAAGCTTAGATCCAGAAACCCTTACAGAGAGGTAGATTGCTATTTACCACAAACGATCTGGTAATGGAGAGATTTCCAGGAGAAAGGCTGAGCCACCACTTAAAACTGACATTTGTGGTTAGTTTATATAGCCTGAAGGAAGGGAGGGGTGGCCAGCACTTTGCATAATTAGATGTATTTCAAATAGCCCATCTGCACTCTTTTATAACTGTGGGAAATATTTGTGCACACAGTGAGCTTCTGATGAATTTCAAATTGAAATATTCGTTCTTGGGAAAACCACTGTGCTCCTATCTTGGCAATTTATCTGATACAGGCTCTTTGCAATTCATCCATGTAATCACAGTATAACAGGTGAGAATTAGTGGATCAAAGCAAAATGTTCAGGAACACACAACCTATCTTTTGAGAGAAATAAAAACAAATTGCCTCTCAGCTTAGCATTAGCAGAGATAGCTGCTCTTTATTTACTGCCCAGTGAACCACATGCAATATTTAGCAAAGAAAATATGTTTTAAAAAAATCTCGTTCTTTGAAACATTAATTGACTATTGTTTGATTTTAATTTCCTGAAATAAATAGCAATTAAATCTTGAAAAATTCTTACCAGTTTCTGCTGATGTCTTTGTAGCGCTAGCTAAAAAAAAAAAAAGAAAGTAAGTTTTCCTGGAGTGAATTTTGCATCAAATATGCTACATAAAAATGCACTTCTAGAAAATGAATGTCTCATAGATTTTCTGTTGAGAGATAGACTTTATCTCCAAATAAAACCCCAATCCCCAAAACCTAAACAAAGAGCAGAACAAATGTACACATAAAAACCCAACCCAAACCAAAATAACCAACCCTCATTTTAATTAAAGACAGGAAAAGAAAGCAATCCTTAGGCATATATCTGTTGATGAAAAAGGAAAATTAAATAATTCAAAATAGCATTTAGAGTTTCAAGTATATTTTCAGTGTATATTCAGTATCTGATTTATGGCTTAAAGGTTAAAGCGGAATAGTAAGAGTCAAGAGAAAGCTCTGACAACTTGTACATATTTTCAGAGTCTGTGAAGGTATATAAAATACTATCCACTTTCACGTAAAAATATTTTACATTTTCTATGAATTACTTTGATAATTAAGTGTAGTATACATTCCTGTGAACAGGTGTTTTAAATCTCTGTCCTTTTAACTTCAAACTAGCTCTTTGTGCTAACAAATGCTAGTGGCTTTTAAAAGTGCAAGCTGTAACACTGGATAGAAAATATATATTTGAAAATTCTCTGGTAGAAAATACCCTGCTTGAAAACTGAAATATTTCAGAGAAAAGAAAAATATTATCAATTTGAAATGAGAAACATTTTGAAAATTACAATACTTCCTGTAAGGAGTACATTTTTGTCCTATTAAATAATATAATAAAAGCATGTAACTGCATAAATGAAGAGCAGAAATAATCCTTCTCCTGCCCACAATCTTCCCCAGAAGCAGACCTCCTTTTCCTAACATTTGAAATACAAATCAGAAAAAATTGATTTTTAAGTCCATCAAGAAGGTTTTGGCCAAACCATACTAAGTTAACCATCACATACATGACTTCTGGTGTTACTTGTATCCTTTGCTTTCCTTTAATTCTTTTGTGCTGAAATTAAGAAAGGAATATATCATAATGCTATCTTAAATTAAAAGCCCAAACAACAATAAATTTTTTAAAAAGTTACAAAATTATCCCTGTAACCCCCTTTTTTTGCTATGGATTCAGGAAGTGTGTCAACTCATGTATACATTTCCTCTTCCTTCTACTTATCCTCCTTTCCTGCTGGGCAGCCTCACAGATACGATTTCATCAACTGCTGCTTACACCCAAGCCTCTTTCAAAATTCTTCTTCTTATACATGTAAATCAGAAAGATGAAGAAAAAATACATACAGAGGGCTTCATGGCATAAAAGTGTAATGATGGAGCCACGCTCAACACCCATCATAAGGAAGGCTCAGGAATTCTCTTCTTCCTTCATAGCTGTCACTGGAGGTGAGGTTATCTCCTAGAAAGACATTTCCTCTCTGATTTAAACCCTTGAGAAAGTGAAGGTCTATTCAACTAGCCAGCATTCCAATCTCACATTGCTAGATTTAAGGTTAAACTCAAGTTTTCCCTGGCATCTCATCCTATACTCAATATACAAAATCCTGTTATTTCTCTACTTGTATAGGATCGTGTCAAACCATCAGCCATAAGTGCAAAATACTGGAGAGGAGAATATAATTTTAAGAGGAGATTGATCTTTAGAGCCTTCTGGGTTTTTTTCTTCTATCAAAATATCAGAAAGTGCCTGATGGCTTTGCCCTAGAAAGAAATGGTCTCATACTGGTATCATGACTAAGAGACCATCACCTCCAAATCCTATATACATGAAATGTATTCAGGCTTCACTAACCCCATCCTGCATCTCACCAGTACTTATTTTCTAAATTTCTTCTGAAATTGCCTGGTTTTGCATCTGCACAGTACTAAAGGGTAGAGGAAGGAATACTTGCTATTTCAATGGACTGCAGCTATTATCATGTGCCGTTGCAAGGTGTGCAATAAAATCCTATTTTGGTAGAGCCCATGGATGTCCTTATGATATAATGGAAGGGTGCCAAATGTGTACCTTTAACCCTAATGACTTCTATTCTTGATAAAGAACTAAACACCTCTAAAGAAATATTAGAATTTTATATGAAAAGGAAGCAAAGAAGTAAAAAGGCTTAGTGTAACTTTGCATTAGGATTCAATGAAGCAGTAGATTATAAAAACTCAGAACAAATTAAGATTATTTAGTTACTTTCAAAATTTAAGAAATTTTTAGATATTGAGAAAAAATTTGCAGTATCTTCACCTGAAACTTAGGAAACTACAGAACATTTAAAATTAATGAACTGTTTAAATTTTCTGTGCATTCGTGTGGAAATCATTACAGTGCTATTTTTGTAATGCAAGACAGTGGAAATTAAGGAAAAGAATTTAAATACAGAAAGAAAATTCAACTAATGCAATTAAACATAAAAGAGAGTTCAAGAGAACATCCTACATTAGCGTAAAATCAAAGTATGTTTGCTAATTATTAGAAATATAAAGAAGGTGGGGTTCATTTATATCTTGGTTTATATCTAGGTTTTATTTGTGCTTCTTACACTCTACACTGAACTAGCAATTAGCACCAGAAGTCAATAAAAGTGCTTGAAAACCTACTCATGTAAACTAAAAATAGAAACTGCAACTTTGCGTCTTTTGTGATATTTAGAAGTTTCTGGTAATAATGCTAGCAGCTGTGATAGAGAAGGAAAATTCATAGGGGAAAAAGTAAATTGAGAAGAAAATAGGAAGGACACAATTAATTTTCAAAGAATGCTGTAGCAATGGTGATGTGACAGTGAGAGTTTGTTGGTTTTCCCTTATTGCTTTCTTCATGCAAAACTATCTAGACTTACCCCTTCTGAACAACTGACAAAAATAATCAGTCTCTGATGTTAATTCCAATTAATTCTGAAATCAAAACTTTGTCATTACCTGTTATTAAAAAATCTTGGCAGAGTTTTGCAGCATTCAGGTTTTTCTAGTCCTTGCTACACCTACAAGAAGCTAAGTGCATGAAATCCACAATGCTTGCTCATTCTGAAGTGACCTTACTTTTTCTCAGAATAGATAGATAGATAGATAGATAGATAGATAGATAGATAGATAGATAGTTAATAGATAATAGATAAATAGATATATATCTTAGGTATAAAAATACCATGGGTATCAGTTGTTTTCTCTCTCCTCTCTCCCCTGAGATAGCCTAGCATCAGGAATTTTGGTGCCTGTATTTGACAAAGCAGTTCAATGGCTCTTTTAGACTTTAAAATAGGTTTATATTTCATTAATTTTTGGAAAATGAGTTTCTGTCCTCCTTATTCCTAAAATCTGACCAAATCTCCATGCATCTCTTCTGAGATAACACTCATCCTCTCCTAAGGAAGCATAACAGGTATGGAAAAAAAAGGAGATCTCAAACAGAATGTAAGGAGTCTGACTCTATCCCAGCTCTCAACATAATTACTTACGCTGAATTCTGCATCTGTGCTAATAGCTAGATAGTTGCATGCATTTTAAATGACTTTTTTTTAAAGAAAAAAATCTATTATTCTCGGTTTGAATTATGAGCAGAATTAGATAAGTCAGGTAGGTGGGGAGAAATATTTCACAGGACAGAATGGGTTTTATGAATGTAATTTCCAATTTACACAAATGTGGGATGCAAGAGTTTCCAGCCCATAGATTTTAGTGAGAGATTTCAGTCTTACTATCTTTTTTTTTAATCTTTATTGCCTAAAAATTAATAACAATTTTTCTAAAAAATTGTGATTATTTACAAATGTGTGGAATTAAAGAGTTTATCTTATGTTTTGCTGTTTCAGGTTATATATATTTAATGCTGAAAAAAGGTGAGTAAAAAATGCTATTAAACATATTTTTTCGGTGATTTGTATCAATTTATTTCTGAAAGGAAACTGTATTTTAATTAGCACAGTAGAAAAATAATCTAATATTTGATTGCTGATTATTTTCAATAGAATTTAAAAATACTGTATATAAATGAAATACAAAATACATGTTTTCAAAAAACCTGGAACACTTAAAATAAAATATTAATGAACTAATTTCTTTTTGAGGTAGTTGGGTTAGTTCCAGTTTTATCAACACATAATTCCACAAACATCATGTCTCAGCATTTCTAACCTACTTTTTATTCATGGATCAGGAAAGGAAAGCAAGTTTTCATATTTTGTTTCTTAACATGATGATTTAAAGCTAAAAGGAAGCAAAGATCATGTCTTTATCAGAAGAACAGTCTACAACTTTCAAATACTGGGTTGTATAGTCAATGATATTCTTAATTTACACAGTTCATTTTTTCAAAACTACAGTGGCTTAAATGCATTTCTTGAATAATTTTTTTGTTCAATTTAAAATTTTACCAAGGACACTAGAATAATTTTATAGCAAAATACATCTGGCTTGTCGTTTCCTTTTTATCTTGACATTTTGGTTTTTCTTTTAAACAAGAAAGTGTGTGTTTAATCAAATTTATAAAAAAAAATGCAGAGGATTTTCTTTTTATTCCTCCCCACTGTGTATATTTCAAACTTTTAATTAGGAACGTTCACATCGATGAACATGCTACTTTTTACATTCTATTGTCTTCACTTTTCCATTCTAAAACCATTCTGTGAATCATTTTCTATTGAATGGAAATTATAGAAAAAAAATTCCAGAGAATAAAACATGAATTTAACTCCTTGTGTAATAAAGAAAATACCCTGAATTTGCAGAAATAAATTTGCTATTTCATCACAGCAGTGAATAACCCTATTTTCTCCGAAAATATGGTGTCTGTATCAAAATAAATGAATGTAGGTTAAAAAAAAAAAGTATAAAATTATAGACACCGTGTAAATCCATATTGCATCTGAGTGCCAGTCTGGCTATAGATGTGGAGATGGGTAACACTGGAGAAGTTCAGGTTTGAGCCCTGCTGTTCAGTACCAAGCCCTGCCATCTGCGCTGCAAATGCTGGAGTGAAGAGTGCCCGGCTCCTCCTGGATGTGCAGAGATGCAGCTGAACGCGGGAGCAGCACTCAGAGATGTGGCCCAACTCTGTGACAGGATGTGTGCCAAAGCAATCCCCACACCACGGAGCAGCAAGCCACACACTTGAGGGCTGGAACAGCTTCAGGGCTGCACACAGGTTTTATCTACTAGGTTCTGCATGTTGGAGTTTTCTAAATTTTTTAAATGCTTTTGACCGCTTACACACCTTCAGTTTTTAGACAGAACTTGATAATCACCAGTAGCTCCAGAAACCAATTTACTTCTATGTGTTGTGAAAAAGAAGAATCAGAAATGTACATTTCTGTTTCCCTTTGCATACCTTTGTGATAGCGCAGGTGAATTATCAGCTAAGCCTGAGTCCTGTCCCTGACTAATACTAAAATGTCAGGGATTCATGGAAATGCCAGAGTTCTTTGCTCTATTCTTCAGTGACACAGTGCTTTAAACATCCTTCTTGCTTTCACACAAAGGATCATGTGTCTTGACAACAAAAAGATATAGAAAGGTGGTGAGGTCCTGAAATGGACATTCTAGAGTCTATCCAGGTCAGGGTACAGGACCAATAAAACCTTGGTGGTCTGGGCTCTGCAATATCCATATATAGGCCCCACAAGTGTACTCATGAAAATACCAGTCATGTTCAGGGAGAAAGGACAGTGCAGACCCTCATGTAATTAGTCTTCAAAAGTAGAATGTTATTTTTACAGAATATTATGAAATAACTGCAATTTCTGCATCCCACTCTCTTTAATTCGCAGAACTGTCATTTAAATGAAGGTTGATTAGTTCTGGCAATTTAATTGCAGGAACATCATTGGCCAGAAAAAAATTAGGTGAATACTTACTTGTTCGGCTTTGTTCTTCACCTCCTGCAACTCCTGTAATGCCTTTAATGGGTAAAAATATAAAACACAGGTATGTAGTGAAAAGTTCTAATAAATCTCATCAGTGACTAACAAGGATTTAATGTCTTTGTAGTGGAATAATTTTTTCTGCGATTATAATAAATCAACTGGAATTGTAATGATAGTTTCATTAGCATGACTAAAGTTTAGATCTGTCAGTTTTTCTATTTAATAAATAAGTATATATTCATACACATACCCTAATTTTTATCATGGTCTACAATTAAGCCAATGAAAATACCTTCAGATAGAAATTTCAGCTGAGATTTTCCTCTGTCTTTTATAGTTGTTCTTGAAATTTCATCATTCTGAGCTTACTTTCAGACATTGTGGCCATTTCTATTATGAATTATATGGTCTTTAAAATTAAATTAAAACTTTCACATTTTCATTCCATTCAAGTGATTGTGTCATTCCGGAATAGTTTTTTTTAAGCTAATTAATAGCAAGTAATTTTTATCGAAAAAGTATTTTCTCATTCTATTAGAAACTTGGTAACAAAAAGTAAATTCATTTCAAGCAATCAGAACATTACTTCATTTTGAAAACTTTGTCATCATTATTAGTGAATCAGATGAATGCTTGTGGGTAACACTGACCTTGACAGAACAGAGAGATGTCAATGCAGGACCATAAAGAATAGAAAAAAGTCCCTTATTTGGATAAACTTCCAAAGACACTTAGTGATTATTGCATGAGAAAGAAAAAGCCCAAATAGTGAATCAAAATTTTAAAAAATACCCCAAATAAAAAAACATTATTCAGAGCATGCTTGAAATCATTGTTGTTCACGCGTAGTGTCAGTCATCACTGTCAGTGAATGTACATATTTTCTCACATGATATCACTGGGCAAAATCATTTGCTGAATTAGAAGTAAATTCTGCAATCCAGAAAGGACATTCCTTCTGAAATTTAAGGTAAAAACATATCTGATAATAATGTCTTCTTTTTTTTATTATTTTTTTTTAATTTGGAAGCAGAGAAATGTCTTGAGAAATTGTTATATTCAGCACTTCTCTGATGTATATTATGAAAGGTGACAACCCCAAAAAACGTAGGTGGAATATAATTAGGCTTTATTATCCCCATTTTACAGATGGCAGTCTGAGACATATAGCAATCAAAAGCTACATAATGGAGAGATTGTAAGACAGAACCTTTTTTTTTCCTGGCATAAAAGAACTTCCCGTGATTTTATTAAACATTACTTGTATCTCACTGGGAAAAAAAAAACAACAACAACAAAAAAAAAAAAAAAAAAAAAAAAAAAAAACCAAAAAAAAAAAAAAAAAACAAAAACC